>JAFNEN010000419.1:0-600000 GCA_019343175.1 Oedothorax gibbosus
AGTCAGACGCCTTGTCCTTTAGGCCACGCGGACAACGAAAGTGCTACATTTCATACAATCAGTTAATTAACGAATTATTTTTTTTAACAAATAAGATTTCTTAAACCACATTATTATTCAATGTAAAATGATAAGTCACACGTCCGCGACAGGGATCGAACCTGCAATCTTCTGATTCGAAGTCAGACGCCTTATCCATTAGGCCACGCGGACGACGAAACTGCTACATTTCATACAAACAGTTAATTAACGAATTATTTTTTTTTTTTTAACAAATAAGATTTCTTAAACCACATTTATTCAATGTAAAATGATAAGTCACACGTCCGCGACAGGGGTCGAACCTGTAATATTCGGATCGTTCGTCGAAAACATTATTCCTTACCTTCCGTTCATTACCATCACAATGATCTAGGGATGGAAAACCGAAACAGGTTTTAAGACTAACCGGTTTGTTCGTGACTTCGGTTTAATTGAAAATTAGTTATTTTTATATGGCCAGTTTAAACCGGTTTCTTTGATACCTTTTTTTAAACTGCCATCCCTAATTATTTTTTTTTAAAAATTCAAATGAGCCTTGCTGAATTTTTTTTTGTAATTCTAGAACCCTTATAAACCTTTTTACAAACATTTAAAGTGATTTTGAAAAAATAAATTTCACAAGTTTTTTACACTTGAAATAAAAAAAAGTATGGTAGAACTGCCCATAAATGTAGCAAATATGAGACCTAAGAAAAAGTTCCAACAAATTACGTAACCTAAAATCAAACATGTGGCCACTCCACCACTTTCTCAAACTTCTCGCCGGATTTTGTGTGGAGGATTCGTTTCTGTCCGGGAAAAGCCGTCACCCGGTCAAAAAATGACTTTTGAATTGGAAACTTTAAACTAAATTTTTATAAAATTGGGCCAAAAAATAATAACTCAAAATACTTGTATCAATGTAAATTGTTTAATTCTAAAATTATTACGAATAAAAACTGAGTATTTCGTAATTTATACAAAGAAAACAGTGCAGAATGCAGAACTTTTTTTTTTATTTCAGTTCCATTAATCAGCTTTGGTATAAATGCAGCATATATAAAAATTAATTTTTTAAAAAAATTTCAAATGAAATATTTTATGTAATTTTGGAAAGAATTTACTTTTAAATTTTGGAAATAATTCAATATACTTTTATGAATAAAAATATTTCAATTAAAAAAAAATTAACAAATAAACAACTGCTGATTTTGCTTAATTTATAAAGAAACTGAATTTTGTGGTTTTCAGGTACACCAATTAGATTTCAGTATAAATGCAGCAAATATAAGGCCTGAAAAAAACTTTCAACCAAAATCAAACATGCGGCCACTCCACCACTTTCTCAAACTTCTCACCGGATTTCGTGTGGAGGATTCGTTTCCGTCCTTGAAAAGCTGTCACTCCGTCAAAAAATCTGAATCTGTCTTTTTGAATTGGAAACTTTAAATTAAATTTTTTTTAATAAAATTTGACAAAAAAGAATAATAACTCAAAATACTTGTACCAATTAAATTGTTTAATTCTAAAATTATTACAAATAAAGAACTGATGATTTCGCTTATTTTATACAAAGAAACCTATGCAGATTACAGAATTTTGTGTATATTTCAAGTTCATCAATCAGATTTCGGTATAAATGCAGCAAATATAAGACCATAGTAAACCTAAAATCAAACATGCGGCCACTCCACCACTTTCTCAAACTTTTGGCCGGATTTGGTGTGGAGGATCCGTTTCCGTCCGGGAAAAGCCGTCACCCCGTCGAAAAACGTGTCCGTGGACGGATTAAACCGGACTTCCGATGTTACGTGGAAGTTGGCGGGAAGTTTGTCCGCATCCCTCGCCAAGGCATCGAAAGGGGTACAGCCCCGGATTGGGGTCTGGTAGTAGGTTAAAAGGTCACGGACAGAGGTCATATTGTGGAGGAGAGAGTTGGGGATGTTGTGACGGAAGGTCTCGATGCATTTGGTGAGTACCTAAAAATTGAATGTAAAGATTAACATAATGAATTGAATGGAACGATTGACAAAATAAATTGAGTGATCCCAATTGAGTAACATACATTCATACAGTTTATTAAATCATCCACTTTTATTTCATTCTTAAATGCGAAATGTTGCTTGTACCATGAAAAAAATAATACACCAAAAGTTTATAATAAACAAAAAATAATAGTTTATTTTTTAATTAAAGAGTTTAAGATCCAGATTGATATAAAAAGTGATTAAAAAGTATTTAGAAGTGGAGAAACTTAAAAGATTGAATGTAATGATTAATTTAATAAATTGAATTTAATGAGTAACATAATAAATTGAATGTAGTGATTAATACAATAAATTGAATTCAATGAGTAACATAACAAATTGAACATAATTATGCGTTTTTTTTAACCTTCGATGGGCTGTAACAAAAAGACGGGTCAAAATACAAAAAAGATTTTTTTTACCAAAAGTAATGTACAATACTGCTTATTTCTCCACATAATCATCTTGGCGATTAAGGAATTTGTTATACTTGTAAACAAGCTTTGAAATACTCTCTTCATAAAATGTGGCCGCCAATGATTGGGAGGGAGTTGTGAAGGTTTTGTTTAAAAAAAGTAAATTTGGAAGCTTTACGTCATTTTGTTCTGTCCTCCAAGCCACTGCTAGTCCATAATTCACTTATGGTGAACCTTTGAGTTTCCCTAAACACTTATTCAACTCGCTGAACAATACCGTCTGTAGCGAGGTAGCGACAGACTTGCTTCCTTTGTCCCCTTCTTCATGAACATCAATATTGTTCAGCGAGTTGACCAAGTGTTCAAAGGTTTAACATAAGTGAATCTCGAACTCGAAGGTTTACCATAAGTGAATTATTGATAAGCATAGTGGGTTGGATTGTAGCGCTTTCAAGTTGACGTGGAGCTCAAAGACACCGTCACAACTCCCTTCAAATCATTGGCGGCTACATTTTACAGGGTTCCCACTCAAAACCTAAAACCAAATTCCCTGACTTTTCCCTGTTTTCCAATCCAGTACATTTAAAAAAAAATTCCAGGTACGAAACAAAACTACTGTAGTTTCATACGCAAACGCAATAAAAATATAATAGACCTTTTTTACTAATTTTAATGACATACCTAATTTTTGAAGTAGTAAAAATAACCTGAAATGAAACTCCTTATCAAAAGAGATAAATATCAATAAAAATTACTTAGTATGTAAACAAAACATCAAAAAATAAATGAACAAACAAGTAACATTAAACTTTTTTTAATTCCTCTACCTCCTTGTCAATTTTATCAGTTTCGGATACAATCTCAAGTGTTAGCTTGAGTTTTTTTTTTCTGGAGAATCTTAAACATGTCGAGTGCCTTTCGTAGATTGCAATGGTGGAATGCAAATTTCATTCGTTCTCTGCATCCAGTGCATCCAGTAGACATTTGAATACCTAGCTCTAAAAATTATTTTTATGTTAAGCCTATAAATCTAGCACCTGATATATCTTATAATGAAAAGAAAATACAGTACAGAACCGCAATCGGGACACCCATAATCCGGAATGTTTTATAACCCGGACACTTTTATTTGAATTTCGGCAAAATGTTTCGAAAGTAAATAAAAAACACCTTTTAAAATCAAGTTGTTCTTGTGATCACAAGGACACGACTCACGAACAATTGATCAAAAGAAAATATTTTGGTCGATCCGATTGGCCTGAACTGGAGCTACAAAAGTAACGAGACGCTCTTCCGATCACGCAGAGGCAAAAAAAACTATCAATCATTATGAAGCAATGTAACCGCATCGGTGGATTTCGTGAAAATTACTAGGCGGAAAAAAAAGGAACCCGGATCCATTATTGGATTGTAGTGACCGGTAAACGATATTGAAAACATCTTAGAGTAATCTAATCCTAATTAATCTTCAAATTTTAATTAATTTTTTTATTTTTATTATTAAAATTGGTTTATTTAAACTTGCTGTTTATAGAAGAGTAAGTTTAGTTTTTCATTGATATAGACCGATAATGGAGGAAAAAAAATTCGGAGGTGTGTAACACTTTCACTTAGATAAATTTCGTAAAAATTACTAGGCAGCAAAATAAGTAAATCAGGTAGCATTATTGGACTCCTAATGAGAGATTGCACTGGTGCCGAATTTGAAACATCTTAGCGTATATAATCTTAATCATCTCCTATTTGATTAAAATTAACATCGTATTAGAATCTGTTATTGAACTTGTGTTATTGAAATTTAAGTTTAGTTTCACCGAATTAGGGTGCGAAGAAAAAGTTCACAATCGTTAAAAAAAAATGCATCGCAGTTGTAGCAAATAACCTTCCATCAGGCGCAAGAAATTGGCAACCGATTTAACGGTGATTAAGTTATAGATTTGTTAATAACGTATACAAATTAGGATTTCAATTGATCAAGATTACCATCTAACCAATTTTAGAGGTTTTGACCAACACACTTTTAAAAAATAGAGAAGTCTGGGTAAAATAATTTTCATTAACCCGTTGTTTCGTCAATTTTGTGTATGGGGGCGGGGGGCTGATTTCTACGATCGTAATTTTGTGAAAAATGCCACGGGGCCGTCCTAATTTTATGAAGGGCCGTTTTCAGCGATCGTAATTTTGTGAAGGGGCCACAAAACGGCTAATTAGCTCTGGATGGACCCCAATCTTTTTGAAAGGTTTTTTTGTGTGAGGGATTAGAACAAGCGAAAAATGGAATTTTTAAGCAAAATTAGTAAAAGCTGAACTTTTTTTTAAAAAAAAACTGATTTCTTCTTTTCCTAAAAATTAAAAAGCGTAATTCCGCTTAAAAGCGGAATAAACACATCCCTGAATACAACACAGCGTAAACACATAAACGTGGAAACGAAAATACTAGCTCGAATCCAACCTGAGCAAAATAAGTTCCTAAAAGGTAAACAAAAGAGTGGTATTTCCTTCAACTGCAAGTCTGCTAAAGAAATGCGGTATGACGTCATCGGAATTCGTTTTCGCTTAGCGACACGTCACGATTTCGTCGAAAATTTGGAAAGCGGCCAAGTGAAAAGAAATTCCCTGACTTTTCCAGAAATTAGCAAAATTTTCGATTTTCCCTGACTTTTTTCCCCATTTCATTTTCCCTGACAATTCCCGGTTTTCCCGGTATTCCAGGTGCGTGGGAACCCTGATTTTATGAAGAGGGTATTTCAAAGCTTGTTTACAGATATGACAAATGCTTTAATCGTCAAGGTGATTATATGGAGAAATATTATATGGAGTATTGTACTTTACTTTTGGTAAAAAAATCTTTTTGGTATCTTGACCCGTCTTTTTGTTACAGCCCATTGGAGGTTGAAAAAAACCCAGCCCCCGTAATATAATAAATTTAATGTAATTATTGACATAATAAATTGAATGTAATGGTTAATATAATAAATTGAATGCAATGATTAATTTAATAAATTTAATGTAATGATACACATAACTAAATTCATGTTTGATTGGATACTAACATTCATTTGTATAAATATATTTTTCAAATAAATATATATTTTGAAGTATCTTAAGCAAGGAATTAAAAAAAAATGTTTAATATTTACTCAGGGGCATATTATTTTAATGGATATTGTAGTTGTAAGAACTCAAAATACAATTTTTTTTTTATGCTATGAATGCAAAATCAAGCTAAGTCCTTTTTTGTAATCAACAGTCAATTCTAATTTTTTAAATCATGCAAAATACTTTTAAATTAACTGCTGAACAGCTTTTTTGCTTAACTTTCATGCTGCCTTGTTTTTAATACAAATAAACAGATTTTGCAATCAATGGCTGAGAAGTGATTTTCAGATCCTCTTCCATTAAACCATTTCTGTTTTAAAGTTTAAAATAAATTCTGCAAATAAATTTAAGTATAATTAGGCAAACAAAAAATCCATTTAAATGGAAACCAAGCTCTGGAGGCTAATATAAATTCAATCGTACTTTAAATCATATTTAACTATAATGTAATTATTTAACTAATATGAATAAAAACAATTAATGTACATACTTTAAATTTTAATAGTGGGTTGCTGAGCTGTTGGTCTTCCCAGGAAGCATTCAAACTGGAACCATACACCTTCTTGCAAATTTTTTGCAACAGCCCCTCTGCATTTTCTGGTGGTCTGTAAGCGGGCAACTCTTTTGCAAACCTTTTTTTAAAAAAATTGAACATTAAATATTATTGAGCATTATGAAGTGAATTTGATGGAAATGAAATATTAAAAATTTTATGTTTCACTCATGAGATTAAAAATTAAATTTAAAATCAAATGCAGAAAAGTACTAACTTGAACTTTTGCTAATTTGTTTTTATTATAATAGTAATAAAAGGTGTAGTTGCCAAACTCACATTTTCCAAAATATAACTAATATATAGGGTGCAGTAAATGTATTGGCGACTTTTCCTAATGGATTTTTAAATTCAATTTCGACCAAGTCATCAATGAACGGGCCAAGCCCTGTCTTTAAGTTATGCTTTGATAAATGTAAAATGTGCAACTACACCCTTCAAATAAAACATATTTTTAAAATATTCACTCGTTTTCAATCTCAACAAAAAAAAAACCTCAATTAATCTGAACAAATTAACTAATACATAGGATTCAGCCCGTTCATTTTTGACTTTTGAAAAAGGTAAACAGGGGTCCATCCAGAGCAAATTTGGGGCCGTTTTGGGCCCCTTCACAAAAACACGATCGCTGAAAACGTCCCCTTCACAAAAATTACGACGGTCACTCAGTTCACAAAATTGACGAAACAACGGGCTAAAATTTCCTACTTCTCTATTCTTTAAAAGTGTGTCAAAACCTTTAAAATTGGCTAGATGGTCATCTTGATCAACTGAAATCCTAATTTCGTTTACCTTATTAACAAAACTATAAACTTAATCCCCGTTAAAATCTGTTGTCAATTTCTTGCGCCTGATGGAAGGTTAATCCGTCCAATATTTGCATCAGGGTTCGATTTAAGCGGTATCGTATTGCAATTTGGGATGCAAATTCACTGAAACAGCGATACAAATAGCCAACCGATTCGCTACAACTGCGATGCATTTTTTAAACGATTGTTTACTTTTTCTTCGCACCCTAATTCGGTGAAACTACTCAAATTTCAATAAACAACAAGTTCTAATAACAGGTTCTAATACTGATAATTAATATTTTAATCAAAATCAGAAGATAAATTAAAATTAGATTACACTAAAGTGTCTTCAAATCTTGTCTATAGCCAGTGCAATCTCCCATTGGAAGAGGAATCCAATAATGCTTCCTGATTTACTTATTTTGCTGCCTAGTAATTTTTACGAAATCTGCCGATGACGTCACATTGCATCAAAATGATTGACAGTTCTCTGGTTCTGCGTGATCGGATGAGTATCTTGTTGTACTTTTGTAGCTCCAGTTCAGGCCAATTCTGACAACCAGAATATTTTTTTCTGATCAAGTGTCCGACTCACTGTGTCCGTGAGTCGTGATCCCAAGAAAAGTTTTGAATTTTAAAATACTTTTTGTTTACTTTTAAAACTTTTTTTCTACTTCGTCCTATACTGGGGTGTCAGATTTGAGGCAATTTTTAGTTTTTTTTAATTGAGTGTCGGCTTATACACACTTTATATATTTAGATTTTTTATTGCTAGTAAATTTCTAGTAAATAAATTTTTCTGGAAAAGCGCTTGATGTTTTTCCCTAATAAATGTATACAAAAAAAATTAACTAGCAATGTGCACAAAAATTCACAAAAATACCAAGTTTTCACAAAATTGCTTCAGGAATTCACAAAAAAGGGACCCTGTAAAAAAAAACCTGGATGGACCCCTGGTAAATTTAGTTGTATGGAGCCGTTAATGAATGGGTCGGCCCTATACCTTAGTAATGCTTTGAAGAATATGAATTTTGAAACTAGACCCTTAAATGAAACATATTTTAAAAACCTTAACACATTCCAAATAAAAAAAATCAATCTTAATACAAACACTTAGGTATTATAGGATTAAAAATATATAAAGGCATGTCATATGTTTACCCCCTATCTTCAATCGATTGTAATTTAGATTTAACTTCAGGTTTAGGTCCAACACCATAATAATGTGGATCTTCCAAATCTACTGGACGTTGATACTTTCGAGCTTTTCTCATTAACCTGGTACCCTAAAAAATAAAAGTAAAATGTAACTAAAAATATGTTTTAATACATTTATCACATTACATCGTGATAAATTTTTTAAAAAAATTAATTAGAAAAATTATGAAAAAGCGAGAATATTTGTGATAATTTTAACTTGGTGGGGATCAATGTAATATCTTACTTTTGAACTATATTAACTTGGAGCCATTTCTATAGTCCTTTTGATCGCAATACAAGCTCCAAAAACACTTTCTTCATCTACCCCCTTGTGCAGTTTTCCAAGAAACGATGTGAGTATTTCTGGTCTCCCCCCCCCCCCCCCCCCTACACACTATTTGGGAGTGGATGCTCCTAATCATAGTTTGGTTGGCAGAAACAAATATTTATCGCTCTTCGAAATGTCACCAAATTTTATCATTAGTTGCTTCCCAGGAAGTAGGATTTTAGTTTCACCAAACAGGTTTTATTGACAACCAATTCTGCAAAAATGGGTTAATGTACTAAGAGTAGAATAAAATAACAGCAAAAAAACTAAAACACATAACTTTAACTGGCTGATGTGCCAGAGAGCTCGGTTCAACAGAAAGTTACCCATATCAGTCTGCAACTTTAACACAACTTGATATAGAAACCCTACGTTAATTTTCTTGAAGAATATCAGTCTTCACCAATGAACGCCTCTTATATCACCAATCAGTACTTTTATGATACAATGGGCGGTCTGTTCACTAGCGACTTTTGGCGAGCTTTGAAATTTAACGTAGGGTTGTCATACCTATCGAGTTGTATGAAATATGAAGTGAAATATTAACCACAATTGGACATTTTCCTTGCTTGGAAATATAATGCAATTCGCCAAATCGAGACCGGCCATTACATCATACGCTGCCCCACAGATGGTAAAATCCTAGTCGCTGCTCCAGTGACAAAATACGAATTTGATTAAGTTTTTGAAGAGATGAAAATAATTTTTTCTGGCAACTATGTACACTAATCAAAAGAAGGGAACTCTTAATTAAAGTTGCACGCATCCAGAAGCTAATAGAGTTCAGTTTTAAGGTTACCTAAAAAAAATCGAAAGCTGTGTGTGGAAAACGTAATTTTTGAAATGTCGCCGGACCAGCGAGTAAGATTTCACCCCACAGATCCATTGAAACGAATGCTAGTCCAAATTTTATAGATACTAGGTAATAGTTTATACTATTACAAGCCCGAAGACAATAGCTAATCTGCTAAAGATATAATAACTTCAGTTAGTATAACCCTTCAGTTAAGTACGTTTCAGAGTTACCATTTTTATCAAGCCATCAAATTTGATGTCTGATCAGAATAACAAATGATACATATAAGTATTACATACATTTCATTATGTTTTGAAAGCATGCTAATATTGTATTAAATTCAAGTAAATGCAAAAGTTTTGATCTTACTCTAGACGTACGTCCAAGTTCAAAATTCCACATTATATTAGATCTAGATTGAATGCTTTGAAATGATAAACCATAATTTTTTAATACACTAAATAATTTGAGAGAATTCATTCTAAATTATATTTAAAAAATGCAATTTATTTCATGCTTTTTTACACATTTAGAATTTTTTTTATTGTAGTAAATACGTTTGTTTAGATGCCAACTTGAAATATTTATATTGCAGAATGTGATCTTAGTATTGTGGCTCTTTAGATAGAATATCTGGGTTTCAACTAAGTTTCGTTAAAATTAATTTATAGGCAACTATTAAATATGATTGACTTGCTTAATAAAAACTACATACAATATATTATTATTAAGAAACACTGTGGTATAAGTGTTTAGCTGTGTTAAACCGAAGTAGTCAGAAGCCACAGGTAGGTCGTAGAATTTAATTGGTTTTTCTTTTCAATATTTTTCAAAACACTGCGCGCGCTCATTTGAAACGTTTAAAAATAATAATTTAATTAAATGAAAATGAAAACAACGCAGTTATTCTATTTGTGTGTGAGAAAACTGTCGAATTATTACATTTTTCCTTAAAAAAAATCAAAATATCAAAATGTCGTTTACCGTCAAGAACTGTATTTCAGAAATGCCCACTAGAAATAAGAAGTTTAAAATATTTGAGATAGCTAAGGATGATATACTTGCCAAAAAATATCTCTCTGCTGTATTTTTGGCAATAAAGAAATATGTCTCTTCTATAAAGTATGTATAGTATTTTTTGTATGTATATATAGTATTTTTTGTATGTATATATAGTATTTTTTGTATGTATATATAGTATTTTTTGTATGTATATATAGAATCTTTTATATTGATTAATGTTTGTTCTGTATAATACACATTATCTGGTGAATAAATTCTACAGCATATGTGTAATAGCTTGTATTTTGGTGTTATCAGTAGACATTAAATTCTTTTGATCAAACCATGGACTTAAGACAGTGTTCCAAAGGTTGATATTGATTAGAATAATAATATGGAACCAATACCAGAATATTTAATGAAACAGCTATGATAAAACAGCCAGTCTTGATGTGGTGATTTGCGTTATGTTGCCAAGCAGCAAAATTGACAAAGAAATAAACTTTCCACTTCATATTTCATACAATTTGATAGGTATAGCAACCATACATTAAAATTTCAAGCTCCGTCAATGAACAGGCCGACCAAAAATTGTTCACAACTTCATTGCCTCAATGTGGTTCTTTAAATCTCCCAAACAACATAATGTTACAATATATGGTACAGCTGTGATATAATGGCCGGTCCATTCCTTGGCGAGCTTGAAATTTTAATGTAGGGTTGTTACAACTATCGAGCTGCATGAAATATGAAGTGGAATGTTTAACACTTTTCGAAATTTTTGTAGCTTGGCAACATATTGCAAATTGCCAATTCTAGAACGGCCATTATATATATTTTCGGCTCAGTGGCTGTGAGATATTATGTTTCTGCGTCATAAGCCCAAGTTTGCGGGTTCGAGCCCTGGCTGAGTCGTAGGATTTTCTGGATGGGAAAATAGTTGGCATGCATGTATGTAATATGATTATGTGCCATTTGGCTTTGATTCTCTCGGCATACTTTAGCATCCACAGAGAGTTCAGATTCCTTGTAATCTGAGCTTTAAAATTGGTAGCGAGAGTCGCCTAGATGGTGCCACAAAAAATGGCTCTCAGTTCTGGGGAATATGCAGAGTCTGCAAATTCTAAGCCGCCAATAAAGCAGCCCCTTTGGGAAAAAAAAAAGAAAAATAAAGAACGGTCATTATGTTATAGCTTTTCCATTTCTGGATATGTAACTTTACAATAAAACTTGTTAATTTTTGTTGACAGGTTTAGCACATTTAAAGACAACTATGCCATTGTCTATGAAATTGATGCTGATCATTTGCATGATTTGTATAACCAATTTCGAGATCAACTCTTTTTGAGACTAAATGAAATGGCATATGAAGTATTTACTGTGTGTGAATCTTCATTTCTTCTCTCGCCTATGAATAAGATTATCTGGAAAAACATCAATGATAAGTAATAGACTTGTTTTTATGTAACATCTCTAATAATGAAGTTTTTATTTATAATATTTTTGTACACTTTGAACTAAACTGCCATATGCATGTAAACTGCAGTAACCACAACAATGAATTGAATGATTTTGGCCTTCAATTATTTAGTCTTTTAGTATGCTATCTTTTTAGTTATAGAGTTATTGAGAACTAGTTATTGGGTCGAAACTTAGTCTAGATACTGCAGTTTACCTGCCCATAGCAGTAAATTATGTAGCATTTAATTTAAGTAACATGTAGGCTAAGCTCAAACAATTTAGAAAATTTCCGTCTAAAGTTGGACGCAATTTTTTTAATAAACCTTATTGCAATTTGATACTAAATCTAGTGATTTATTTTTTATAATGAAAATTTGTATGAGGCCCAGTGACTTAAGTGGCAACACTTTGCACTGCCATGCTGCAGGTCTTGGACAAGGTTCACTCAGTTTTTCATTCTTACAGTGGGTTGAGAAAATGAGAACTAAGCATGCTTGGAAACTAAACACTGGGGTTCCACACGAGTTTGACCTCCTAACTGAGACAGATGCTTTGGAGCAAAAAATTTTATTATGTAAAAATTTTAATGTTTCATTCACATTCCACCCCCCTCCCCTCCCCCAGTTATCTTATTCCGCTTACCGTTACTAGGTTGTTTTTGTTTTCAGTCAACTATTGTAAATTATTCTGATGAAACCGGACCTCCACTCCACAAATCATGTCAATTTTTACATAATACAGGGTGGCGCAAATAAAAGTGGCAGCCACGAATGCAGGGAAATGCTTGACAAGAACAATAGACCGAGAGCCCAGGGCCCCCAGACCTAAGTCATTTTTTAAAGGATGAAATGTATCGGATTAGGTTCGGTTTTCATTTACTTTTAGTATATGCATACCCGCTATAGTGAACCGACGGCCAATTTACAGGTATCAGGTGCAAAAAGTAGGTAAATTATAAGTTAACTTAAGTTATTTTCTAAAGGCTGATTTTTACGTATGTTTTAGAAAATAATGTTAAAAGTTAATAATAAATTTCCCAGACACTTTCCGCCGGCCGAAACTTTTCCCAGATGCTTTAAACGTCTTTATCAGGTTCAGACTTTGTTCCACGCATCTGGCGGCGTGAGATGGCGCTACAATCATCCTCGGACGACAAGAATGGGAAGTTAAGCAAAAAAGAACTATGTGTTTGAAAGAAAGTTAGTTAGTCAGTCAGTTAGTCCGTTAGTTAGTCCGTTAGTTAGTCAGTCAGTTAGTTTGTTAGTTAGTCAGTCAGTTAGTAAGTTAGTTAGTCAGCCAGTTAGTCAGTGAGTCAGTCAGTTCACTGACTAACTAATTGACAGTAAGGTAGACTAAGTTAGTCAGTCTGGACTAACTAACGGAGTGACTAACTAACTGACTTCTAACTAACTGACTGAAAAGAACTATGTATTGGAGATGTGGTTGGTTGGTCGGTTGACATATATATCCGGTTTGTGTGCTTGATCATTGGAGATGTGAAAATGTTGTAAGCTAAAGACAGCTATGGTTACTTGTTTACTAATTTATTTTCTAATTAAACAAAAAATTTAATTAAATCGAAACGATATAAAATTTCTTCGTTTTTATTGCTTGTCGACTCAGTTTTATTTCTTAGTACAATAGACCAGTGGTCGCGGTGCTTGGCCCTGACGGGCCACCCCACTCAAGTCATAAGTCAAGTCAGTTTTATTTCTGTCACCATAAAAACACGAAAAATTACACCCCCACCCCCCTAAAAATCAACTTAAGTTATAATATCAGTCTAGCTTTTTATATATGTTACTCATAGACCTATTTTAATACTTTTTTTACAAGCTGCCAGACAAATCAGATGGGCCAAACAACCCCCAAACACATATTAAGGGTTGACATGCAATTTAGAACAAGAATAATATAATTATTGCTTGCAAAAAAGTATTAAAATAGGTCTCTGAGTAACATATGTAAAAACCAAAACTGAGATTATAACTTGAGTTGATTATTTTGGGGGGTGGGGGTGTAATTTTTCGTGTTTTTATGGTGACAGAAATAAAACTGAGTCGATAAGCAATAAAAACGAAGAAAGAATATCGTTTCGATTTAATTAAATTTTTGTTTAATTAGAAAATAAATTAGTAAACTAGTAACCATAGCTGTCTTTAGCTTACAACATTTTCACATCTCCAATGATCAAGCACACAAACCGGAATATATATGTCAATCGACCAACCAACCACATCTCCAATACACACTAGTTCTTTTTTGCTTAACTTCCCCTTCTTGTCGTCCGAGGACGATTGTAGCGCCATCTCACGCCGCCAGATACGTGGGACAAAGTCTGAACTTGATAAAGACGTTTAAAGCGTCTGGGAAAAGTTTCGGCCGACGGAAAGTGTCTGGGAAATTTATTATTAACTTTTAACATTATTTTCTAAAACATACGTAAAAATCAGCCTTTAGAAAATGACTTAATTTAACTTATAATTTACCTACTTTTTGCACCCGATACCTGTAAATTGGCCTTCGGTTCACTCTAGCGGCTATGCATATACTAAAAGTAAATGAAAACCGAACCTAATCCGATACATTTCATCCTTTAAAAAATGACTTAGGTCTGGGGGCCCTGGGCTCTCGCTCTACAATTATTGTAGTCATATATGAAAGCCACCAAGTCGAATTCTTAAATTATTCAAGCATTCAATGGCTTCCCTTGGCAAACCTATTTTTCATTGGTTGGTTTGGTGTTACTAGACGAGGGCTGCACATGGGCAATTGGCGAGTTCAGATCTTGTGTGAGCTGTGTAAGTGTGTGTTGATCAGAAAGTACACAGGTGAAGATTGCATAGTTGCCGGCAAATTATTCGCCATGTGTCTGTTTGGGCTTTATATTAAAGCTATCAATGGCTTCAATTGGCAAACCTGTTTTTGCATTTGTATTTGACTTGGCAGCATTTATTTTTGTAACCCTACTTCTTTTATTTGTGCCACCCTGTAAAACTATTTGCTCAAGGTTTTCCTTCATTTATCTACGAATATTCACTCTTTTATCATGTTATGGGGACATGAATTTCCGAACTCCTTCCAATGTTAACCTTTGGAGAATTTGGATAGAGTTATTCAAGACTAGCATCCCCATTAGTTTACCTATTGAAAATTTGTTCGTATGTTTTGGTATTGATAAGCTCCACTTTTGTGTGTAACAAAACGCTTGATATTGTTTTAGAAAATTATTTTTATCCACCGTAAAACATTGTTTTGATTATCAGTTTCTAAAAAATTTTAATTCGAGACAATTTTAACCAGCCCAAACGTAAGGCTTATCAATGCCTAAGCATACCAACAAGTTCAGAAATTGTGGATGCCAATTATGAAACAATCCATCCAGTTTTGGAAATTCATGTCCCCTTTTTTAAGTCTTTTACTGTATTCTAAAAACAGAATTAACAAAATTACTTTGAACTTAAAAAAAAAACTTTAGAAAAAGAAATAGAAATGTACCGAATGCAGTTGCACGCCACAAAGAGAAGAAAAATGCTATTCAAAAGTTGAAGTCAATTTTGAATGGACTTAAATCTGCTAACGAAGAAACTATATTGGAAATATCTAGGAACCATGAACAGATTCTAACTTTGGGAAGCAATATTCAAAGGTTAAATCAAGAAATAATGATTGTGAGTTTTAAAAAACATCTAAATTTTCTATAACATGATGAATTTCTAGGTGAATTTTGTTGTTTATTGAAAGGATAATGTATTAGAAAATTTTACATTTTTAAAAAGTAAGCATAAATTAACCTAGGTTAAAACTCTATTTAACTCCTTTATTGTAAAAGTTATAGGTTAGGAAAATAAATTTAATCAATATAAATTATGTAATTTTTTAATTAACTGTAATCATTTAACTGTTTAACATTATGAAAAACACATGAAAATCTATTGTTTTGACTTTTGTAAGGTAAAGCATGAATTGAATCATAAGAAAACTTTACCCACGACAATTTTTCTTATAATTAAAATAAGTTTTACGAGTAAAAGTGGAATCACTTCTTTCCTTTAAGGTTGCTTATTATGCATGGTGAAAATGACAATCAGAGTGTTGCATACATTTTCAAAACACTTGATAAAATGCATTTGCATTTTTACCAAAATGCATTTCCCTAATGGGTTTGTCAAGTGTCCTTATAAATTGGATCACTTGACCAATTTTTAGTTATTAATATATGACTTTTTAAAAACTTTACAGTTAATACTTTAGATTTTTAATGATAAATATTCGGTAATACTGAATAAAGTATAAATAAACTATATTTACGCACCCATAAATATTGTTTAAACGAAATTATAAAGCCAAAACTGAAAAATGGGTCAAGTATCTCTAGTTTGCCCTACTATTATTATTTTTCTATTTAAAAATTGTCACTCCTCCATTTGGGGGACGCTTTAGACCAGTGTTATTGGCTGTATACAACTCAACCAAGCACAGTGTATTTTTAGTGTATTTTTTTAATATATACATATATATTATCTATGCTTCAATTATTCTTTTATTTATTGCAGGCATTGGACAGTTTGTACACTATATGAAAGGTGAAACCTCTTCCAACTACTTAGTTTAAATGATGTTGAGTTAGAAATGTTAGCATTTTTTTTAGAAGTTTTTATTCCTTTTAAGATCTTCAGTTGGATTTTAAAATCAAACAAACTATTTTTATGTTAATATTGCTGTAGGATTTAAAGCCAATGCAAAAGCAGTATCTTCGTATTGTCATTGCAATACAGTATTCATATAATTTACGTAGCATAAATATATCTAACTTTTATTTAAAGAAAATGTTTTAAAATATTATTTGTTTGTAAGTATAGTTTATTAAATACATTTAATGTATGTGTACAGTTGTTTTATTATTATTCTTTTCATTTAAGTAAGTAACTATTATTTTTGTTCATTTAATGTTTTTAAAAATTAAAAACTAAAACCCCAAAACATTTAATTTGCGATTGCTTTTTTAAAGTTAATGTGTAGTTTTTGATGCTGACTGTACAGTGTACACCTATCAGACTAAGTATGGTTTTCTTAAGATACAAGGTTCGGTTAAAATATACTACATTAAAAAATTTCTTGATATACTTTATTTTTTTTAATAAAATGTCTGAAAGTGTTTAAATAATACTCATGTAATTTTTTTCTTCTAGTTTAAAAGTTAAAGCTATTTTTTTCTTCTGACACCTTTGAAAAAGAAAGCAAAGAGAGCGTCTTTATTTTAGTAAATACCACATAATATGGAGAGATAGACGTATTTAATTTTCCATTGTTTATGATTAAAGTACAACCACACAGTTTTAAGCATTTTATTTGGATACAGAATATTATTTCAAATCAGCAATAAAAAACTTGTTCAACATCTTGAATGTTGTTATTGCTCATTTAAACTTTTAATGTCCTTCAGGAGTATTCTTTCAAAAGTTCCATATTTTGGCTCGCCTTCTTCCTCTTCACCAATAGGATCGAAGCTTCTGTAAAAACAAAAAGATATACATTCAATAAAAACACATAATAAAAAACATCCGTTTAAAAACTTTTACTGGGAATCAAACGTTTGTGCCAATTGAAAGATAGCCATAAAAAAAAAAATTGCACTTTTAACAGGCTGCATGTAATATAACAGATCAAGTGTGCCACATAAACGGATCTTACAGTAGTAAAAAAATACCCTTGTTTAATAACAGGGTGCACGTTAACCCTTATTCTCATAAAGTAGCATATATGCTACCTGGGGTTTTCCCCTACTTTCTGTTTGTTAAGTGACGTCAGCGAGTATGTTGCATTGTTATTTGTTAGAAGAACAGTATAGAAGCTTCGTTCATAGTGAAAAAATGTACAGCTGGGGGAAAAAAACGATCCACCCTTCGGTTTTCAGATGCTATTGGTCAAGGAATTTTGTGAAAGGTGTCATTTTTCAGGAAATATCGTAAGGTATTGAGAACTAGCAGCCAAAATTGTATAAGGGGTCGTCTACATATTAAATTGAGTACCAACTTTGAAAATTCCAAAGGCAACACCCAATTTTTTTAATATAAAAATGTTTATCATCTTCAAAATACCCCAGATCCAAAAGAAAATTTATTAATTTGCTTTATTTGTTGAGATATAAGCATTCAAAGTTGAACGCCCATAATGTTAAAAAAGTTTCACAAACTTTTATTCATACCTCCACAAATAAAATGAATTAAACCCCAAAAAAATTTTCATTATATACTTCTTAATCTTCCAAAAACAAATCACACAAGTTTTTTCATCAATTTTTCATTATTATTATTTTTTTATTTAAATTTAAATAAGAAAAAATAAAACATGAATAGCAACCCCAAATTTTTGTTACATAAATCGATAAAGTAGATCAAATAGAACCAAAATCCCGAATTTTTTAATTCAACGACAATTATTTGCCGAGTTATTGTAAAAATACCGAAAAAAATGAAATTTAGGGACCGTGTAAAAAATTACTTAGCAAATTGGATCCTAACTTGCATTATCGTTTGGTGGTTGAAAAGCGTTTTTGGTAAATGTTTATTCAAATTATTGATGTCTGTCAAATGTCTAAAAATCTTTTCTTGTTTCAAGTGCATACAATGAATTTTGTTTGTATAATTAACATTAAATTATATCGATTACTGTTTTTGAATGTATGTTATTTCAAATACAATTTCAAAAAGTGTGTTTTATATTAAAAATTAAATACACTAAAATATTATTGGAATTCGGTGTTTAGCATATTTTATTGTTACCACATTGATTATTTAAAATGATTATTGCCCACTGCCTTGGTTAAAAATCATTGCCAAATCATTCTGCGTAATTTTATTTTGCTTTCCTTAAATATCGTGTTAAGATCGTAACTCTCGTTTTGTAATATGTGGTTTATATTACCGATAAAGTGACTTGGGGTTCTGGACACAATCCCGAAAGCCAAAATACCGACAAGCCAGAATCTCGAACGCCGAAATCCCGAAAGGCCATAATTCCGACATAGACGAAATCCCGAACGGGTCGAAATCCCGAAAAAATAGATTTTTGTCCATTTCTCGATTTAAAAAAAAATATATATTAGAGATTACTTATTTATTTATTTACTTATTTTTAGTTAGTTGTTTAGTCAGTTAGTCAGTCCGTTAGTTAGTCAGTCAGTTAGTCAGTCGGTCGGTTAGTTAGTCAGTCGGTTAGTTAGTCAGTCCGTTAGTTAGTCAGTCAGTTGGTCAGTCGGATAGTCAGTTAGTCAGTCCGTTAGTCAGTCAGTTAGTTTGTTAGTCAGTCAGTAAGTTAGTTAGTCAGCCAGTTAGTCAGTGAGTCAGTCAGTTCACTGACTAACTAATTGACAGTAAGGTAGACTAAGTTAGTCAGTCTGGACTAACTAACGGAGTGACTAACTAACGGACTGACTAATTGACTAACTAACTGACTTTCTAACTAACTAACGGAATGACTAACTCACTGACTAACTGACTGTCTAACTAACAGACTAATTGACTGACTAACTTACTGAGTGACTAACTAACTGACTAAATGACTGACTAACCAACTGACTACCTAACGGACTGACTAACTAACTGACTGACTAACTAACAGACTAACTGACTGACTAACTAACTGATTGACTAACTAAGTGACTAACTAACTGATTAAATAACTAACTGACTAAATAACTAACTAAATAAATAATCTCTAATATTTAAAAAAAAAATATCTCTATATTAAAAAATCTCATTAAAAAAATTGAGAAATGGACAAAAATCTATTTTCGGGATTTCGACCCATTCGGGATTTTGACTCATTCGGGATTTCGGCTTGTCGGAATTTTGGCTTGTCGGGTTTTCGGCTGTTGGGATTTGTCCCAGACCCAGAGTGCCGAATTTTAAACAAACTTTTTGTAGCAATATGAATGAAACAAAAATTTGCATAAAATGTAAAACATAAATGTAATAATCATGTTTGTCTATCTGATTGTAACTAATCGCATTTGAACATCTGTTTTGTTATAAATAATCGTATGTGTGACTTAATTTAAAATTAAAACTTTTTCTCGTCTATCCTTTATTTTATTTCTGAATTTTTAAATCTAAAATTAAAAAAAAAAAGGTAAAAACAAAAAAAAATCACAATATTAGTGAAGAAGCTTTAATTCTAGCATCCTTTGGCGAGATTATGGTAATCCTTTTGTTAGCTTGTCGTTTCGAAAATACAGCCTAAATATTACCTTTTTCAATTTGGAGATTTCCCCCTAAGAGAGCTAAAAATTAATGCTTTAATATCTCAGCAAATAATGCAAAATGAATAATTATTTTTTATACCTGGGGTATTTTGAAGGTGCAGAACATTTTTATGTAAAAAAATTGGGTGTTGCCATTGGAATTTTCAAAGTTGGTACTCATTTTAATATGTAGACGACCCCTTACACAATTTTGGTTGCCAGTTCTCAATTCCTTACGCTATTTCCTGAAAAATGACACCTTTCACAAAATTCCTTGACCAATAGCAGCCGAAAACCGAAGGGTGGATAGTTTTTTTTTCTCCCCAGCTGTACAAAGTTAAAATTATTTTTGTTTTAGAGGAAGGTAACTTGTTGGGTTGTTGTGTTTGTGCATCATGTCTCGTCGTCTGTACAAGGAAAGTTCATTGAATTATTTTTCATATTAATTTTTTTTACTTTGAAAAATATTTTTCACATTTCTTATGTTCTGTAGTTTTAAAAAATTGCTTAAGTTGTTGGATCACCACTGTTTTTGGAAAAAATACAAGCTAAAAACTGAAGGTTGCATATATGCTACCTTTTATAAAACTCTAATTAATTACTGCACTAATTATTTTAGAAAGGTTATGACACTAAATAATCTTTATTTTAGCTGTAAAAAAACAGAAAAAAATTGAAAATTAGAAAAATTAAAAAAAAAATCGATGATCAGAGAATAAGGGTTAAACCTGTTTTATTTGATAGTTACGATGTTCCGTAAAATGTTGCAATACGGTTAAATATGAATACCAGCTTGTCAGTTATCCACAGTTAAAATCATAGGAAACCAAGTCAACAACAGCTCTCGGGTATCTTAAATAGTTTTTTCCAGTACGTAACTTACCGGGCCAGGTTGAGGTTCTCGTAGACCGGCAACTCCGATGCGCGCTGTGTCTGTCCCTTGATGAGTCTGTCCCTTGGTGTCGGGACGGGGCGCCTCTGCGACGCCCGCTGGAACCGGCTGGACATGGTCCGCTTGCGAAGGGTACACACCTCCTGAAGAAAGTAGGGTTGGGTTATTAAGGGGAATTTCTAAATGAGTGGCAACTGTTCCATAGGAATGAAAATAAGGGCTTGATTGGTTAGTTGATGTAGGGGGAAATGAATGGAATGCAAATAGGGAACGCGATTGGTTAATTAATGTAGAGAGAGAAATGAATGGAATGAAAATAAGGTCGCTTTAATGTAGCGGGAAATAATTGGAATAAAAATAAGGTTGTGATTGCTTAACTAATGTAGCGAGAAATTAATGGAATGAAAATAAGGTCGCGATTGGTTAATTAATGTAGCGGGAAAAATAAATGGAAAGAAAATAAGGTCTCTGTCTCAATTAGTTAATTAATGTAGCTAAAAATAAATGGAAAGAAAATAAGGTCGCGATTGGTTAACTAATGTAGCTAATCTAACGTGATATTTTTTTAAAATTCGAACATGTACTGTAAATGCGTTGGATTATTATTTAAATAAAATTGCTATATTTTTCTACGAGGTTTGAATGGAGTTTCTGCTTCTTCTCTTATCTCAGTTCGGATAGCCCCGATACATATTATCTTATTAGATGTTCCAGGATATTTGATGAAAATTCCTACTATCCCCCACCTGATTGAGTGAGATTCTGCTCGACCCAGCTCCCTCTGTAAGCCTCACGTAATTTATATAAGCCCCTCAAGAAATTGTCTGATTTCATATTTTTTTATTACATTTAAGCCCCCTACTAATGATATATTTCTCCCTCTTACCTGTGGTGCTCTTCTCAGGAAGGTTCTTTCGTTGTTTTCAGAAGTGCCTGCTACTACTTCGGGTGGGATAAGCCCCAATTCAGCCGGATCTGAAAATACATATTTTAATGTTAAAAGAATAGATATCATACATTTGGAGTTAAAAAAGAAAGCGTTAAAAATGTGTTCATATAATCAACGTTACAATGAAAAACCAACCACAACCCTAATCTACACTTATGGGAAGTCTTGGAACCATTCATTATTGCATTCCTTCTACAAAGTATATATCTTTAAACTGACTGTATTTAAGGCTTTCTATATAGCAAAATATTGAACATAATAATAAATTTAGTAGAAAGGCTATTGACGACGTCATATGACAGAAAATCGCTTAGACTTAGAGAAAAAGGAAATTAACTATTATATTTCTCGATAGTGAATTTTCCGCGCTAATGATATTTTTTCTAAGAACTGAAAAAAAAAACGAATTTAAAACTCGCCAACAAAGAATGGCGAAACAGCAACAAAACAATGCCGAAAATTTTTGATGACGAAGTTTAACTTGTTAATATCTTCCGCATATAAAATTAATAATATAGTTGGTAGTTTAAAAAAAAATGCAATGTTTATAAACTACTTTTCTGATTATTTTAAGTTTGGTAAAATATTAGTGAGTCTAAATTTTCTCAATGGGAATTTAAAAAAACAAAACAATTTATTATTATTTTTTAATACGGGATTAACTTTTCCATGACCTCTTCAATAAGCCTCTTAAGGGGAGTCGGATAATTCCTTCTCGCTCATGTTAATTTTACTAACTTTAGGAACATTTTTTATCAGGAATATAAGAGATATCATTATGATTTTTTTTATAGTTTGTTCCTTACATATAGCTGTTTGATTTAAACTGAGGATATTTCACAATATAAAAAAAACCTTTACGGTGATTTTTTAAAAATATGTATTTAAAAAAACCAAAAAAAAAAAACGATTTAAAGTTCTATAATTTTTTTTTGACCAGAGATATTTAAACTTCCTCAGTTTAAATTAAAGAGCTAATAATGGGGAAGAAATTGTAACCCAAAACATTTTGACATATCTTTCATACTTCCTGAGAAAAATGTTTCTACCTGTTAAAAAACCTCATATTTCAGGAAACGCAAAAGAAAAGTAAGGTATAGGTAAGAACTGATATACAGAGTTTCTGAAAAATGCTTATAAAAAGAAAACCACTAAACAGAAATCGTTAATCTTGGTCTTAAATTAAAGCTATAGATATGCAGATTAAAAATAAACAAAACAGAAAATCGAAATTTTCGACCCAAACACCTATCCGACTCCCCTTAACCAAATGAAAAGCAATTCTTCCCATTAGTTTAAAGAAGTCCGTGGCGATCTTATTTTGATCTCGGAACCTTTTGCTTGCAAACCCATTACTGTACCGTCTGCGACAAAGTAACTCGATTGTGAAGGCTAATATTGGGTATTTGTGCTGTGACCGCCATCAGTTTAATCTACAAGAAGCCCTGTATTATACATTCTACTGTTATTTTAATTATAGGAACTCTGTAAAATACATAAGTGAGACAGGACGAGGGAATTCACCTGCGTAGTAGTCTTCATAATCTTGGAGAATATCTATGCCGAAAAATTCAGAGATTTCATCGGGAAAGCGCAAGTCCATAAATATTATGATGGCTGCCAAAAGTTCACATAAAATACCTGAAAAAAATTTTGATACTTCTATTTTAATTTTTTTATCATAATAAAATGAAATGACGTCTTTGTTTCCTGATACAAATATCATTTATAGAATTAGCAAGATTGATGATCAGACCTTGGATATTTTTAAATCTATGGAATAAAAATTAGATCCTTCGTTATCATCGGAAACGAGTCCGTCCTTTTCTTCCCCACTTTAATGTGGCAAAAGTGTCAAAATTATCAACCCGCTTCAACTGACTACATTATTTGCATATATACGTTTGTTCAATTTAACTACATCCAATCACCGTTTGTTCAATGCTCCTTCTTAACAATGGTGTCCTTTACTGGTAGGAACTCAGTGGTAAATCAGTGCCATCTAGCGTGGATGTTATTTTGAGGTTGCGTCTGCGGTCCACACTACTCCGCCATCTAGACAACGAGGTAAAAAAAACTGTGCGCAGGCTGCTTTGCTGTGCGTTTTGCTAGGTTGAGTTGCTTGCAGATTGTTTTCAGTTGAGTGCATTAGCAGCAAATGAGTAGCTTGCCCTCGGTCCCATTTAAGCCGATTAACCCTTTCACTCCTAAAGTTGCCCAGGCGGTCGTACAACTAGGTATTCGATAATGATATTCCTATCACATATTACGCTGAATCAAAAATCCTGTGTAGTAAATGTGTTAAGAGGGTGTCTACGTAACATGAAGTTATCTTTACCTGTTGCTAGCACCATCCAAAAACACCAGCCGTAGTGAAGAACCAGCGGTTTCGACTGGAATCGTAGCTCGACCGGCACCGCGTTTCTTATAGACACGAAGAGAATGTTCGCAAGCAGAAGACACCCGCCCGTTAGACTTAAGAGGTACGCCCCGTAGCGAATCACCATGAAAAACAGGATATTTGAGAGTAGCCAGAGAGGAAAGGCCATCCTATAAAAAATGGTATTTTGTTCTTAATATAGGGACTATAAGGAATAGTGTTACAAGCACACTCAAAAACGGGTTCCGAAGAACGATACACCCATCAGAGGGCGCTAATAAAGAAAGTTATCCCTCTGCTGCTATATTGTTGTCCACACTGGGAATGGCAAGTGCGAATGGACAAGCACGCCCAGTTCAATACTTTGCCGCATGTGATCAAAATACGCGCTCACGCTAGCGCAGTTAATGTGTTTAGTTGCCTATACCATAGCCAGTTTTCAAAAAACGAATATCCCTTAAAAGGAGTTTTGGATTTAGCAGGGCACGTATTTTTAGGGATGTTCGTGTTTAAAAAGAACGGTTTTCGGTTTAACTGGTTCAACCTAAGAACCAGATTTGACGGTGTACCTGAAGACAAATACTAGTTTTCCGTTTAACCGTTTCTGGTTTTCCTTCTTAAACCTGTCACGTTTTAGAGAACCATTCTAACCTGGGAGAACTGATGTCTGAAATTTAGACAAAAGTGTCCTAAACATAATATCAATACATCAGAAATAAGACTACGCATGGTACAAGATTAAGTCATTTTAGTGGTCCTTCCTTGCTAAAAATGACACATAGAGATCAATACAAAAACCTACCGACATCAATACAACTCTATTGATTTCTATGGATGTACCTACTGATATCAGTACAGGGCTACTGATCTCTATTGATATCAGTACCCTACTGATTTTATTCTCTACTGATATCAATACAGATCTATAGACATCAATACAAGAGATATCAGTAGAATACCGATCTCTATAGATACCCAGACTTTTACCGACATCAATAGGAATGTGGTCAGTAGGATTCCGGTTCTTATGGATATCCAAAGAACTCTACAGATATCAATAGACTTGTGATCAATAGTATTTCGATCTCAATGGATACTTATAGACCTTTACAGATATCAATAGGAGTGTGATCAATAGGATCTTAATTGAGTATCCGGGTACTGTGGTTTCGGTTTTATTCACATTCTTTTAATAGTAATTTTTTTAAACCCTACACTGTAAAAAAATTCGGTTCAACGTAGTACCAAATTTTGGTGAAAGCTGTAGGTTTTTTACCAGTTTCACCAAAATTTGGTGCGACCTGAGGTTGAACCAAAATGGTCGATGTGAAAAAGATCTCAATAGCACCAAATCTTGGTTCAACTTACCTCGATAAACTTAACAAGTTTTGGCAACAGCAACAGCCGCCATTTTGTTTTGGCTTCCCTAACCGCAATTTTTATATTTTACTCAGCAAGCGTATTATACAAGCAACAATATTTAAGGTAAGTTAATTTTTTTATGAAATGTATAACTAATAAACGCACTGTGTTGTCTTCCATGTTTCACAAACAGCTTTACCCCAAACATTTGGATTTTTAAACTTGAAATGAAGTGTTTTAGAAGGCTTATGTAAGCACAGATAATTTCGTTATTTGCATTACGTTTAAAGTAAAATTATTATTGTGCAAATACATTGTGGACTGATAAACTTAGCTTAACCTTGAGGGAAAATTAGTAATTTTAAAAATATAAAGTCTAACGATTTCCTTATTTTCAAGTCATGGAGCTAGTTGTAACGGCAAGTTTGTAGAATTGCGCCTTCCCTTTATCAAAATATCTGAATCTTTCGAAATAACATTAAAATAGTGATTTATGTTAAAAATCTGACACGTATTAATCTATTAAATTACTGTTAGCGTTTCTTTTTTAGGTTTCGTAAAGTTTGTTCTTTGTTTCATCGTTATTGAAGTTCAAGTTTTATGTACTGATTCATTTAATGTTGTACTTTCTATATTGTAAGTTTGCTTTGAATATCTCTTAATGCTAAAATTTTGTTGGCGAACGTTCTGATTTGTAAGCTGTTTTATTTTTTTAGTTGTATAGGCTTAACCCTTGCATAATTGCATTGTGATTAGGTTTACAGTACTATTATTAAATGCTTCATATGATGCTTTAATGAATTAAAACATAAATGTCTCTAATATTAAAATAATGTTGATAAATAATTTTATTTGTAATGCTGCTGGTTGAAATGGAACAGCTAGCGTATTATGACCAGAATGCTATTTGGCGACTTTGAGGTCGTGAAAAAGTAAACACAGGGTTGCTATAGCAACAAGATTGATGTAAACATCTATTGAGTTGAACTGGAATGTTTACTTATTTAAGTACGATTTCGCTACTTGGCTTCAAAAGGAAAGTCGCCAAATCGAGACCGGCCATAATGCGCTAGCAGTACCAATTTCTATAAGGATATCTGATAGTCTTTCGAAATAAAATTAAAAAGGTGATTTCAGTCATAAAGCTGACCCGTATTAATCTGTTAAATTACTGTTTGCGTTTTTTTAGGTTTCTTAAAGTTTGTTCTTTGCTTCGTCGTTATTGAAGTTCAAGCTTTGTGTACTGATGCATTGTACTTTATAGTTTCTATAGTAAGTTTGGTTTGATTATCTCTTAATGCTAAAATTTTGTTGGCGAACGTTCTGACTTGTAAGGAATGTTTTATTTTATTAATTGTATAGGCTTAAGCCAAACCATATATGAAGTTAAAGGAAGATGAAGTGGCTTTTGGATTATTTGTCCTGCCATATTTGTTTAAAGAAAATTTAGATTCTATAATTAAAATTGTAAGTTAATGGTTACTCGACAAACCAGCTTTCTCTTTTTATTTAGTAAAATATAGTTAGGTAATCTTGCATTTTAACACATTAGTAAACTAATAATCTGCGGAAAAAATTTAAATTTATCAAGATTTAAGTGTAAAGTTAGTTTCTTTTTGTATATTTGTGAAAATTAGTTAACAGCTGTTTATTGAAAATATATACATGTAAGACTTTTAACTACTTTGGTAAATTTTATAAATATATCTTGTTTGAAGTGAAATTTTTATTTTAAGCTCTTTTTCCCTCCCAACGGGGCTGCTTTATTGGCAGTCGATCCTTTGCAGACTATTTTATTTTAAGCTATTTTATCTGCTTTTTCTATGCATTGGAGAAATTTATTTGAAAAGCATTTTTGGTAAATTTTAGGTTCCAGATGGAGGTGATACTCCCGACATTGAGTTTTTTTGCTGAGCCATGTCCTCAAATTCATCTTTCTGGTAATGTCACCAGTGGCTGTTACACAATTTTTTGTGAGGGCCATGAACTTTCTACATGTCAAGACTTCATTAATGCTTTGTGTCTTCTAATGTCCTATTATTATACTTTAAATGTTGAGTTTCCAAAGAAGGCCCTCAATACCATGACCTTTGTAAAATGTGCTCTCTGAAAGATTGTTGATGGGCGCATTCCCCCCAAAGGTAAAAGCTTAATGGCCAAAGCTATTACCTTTGCTTTAGTATAAATGTACAGAAAGTGTTTTAAAACCATTAATAAATTTATTTGTTATTGATGCATGTTTTTTAAATTATGTTTTCTTGTCCTAGTTCTGGAAGAGATTTTTCTACTTTAAATGTATATCTCTTTCATGTAAGAAACCATCATAGGCATGAGCCTTTTTTTCCAATATGTCTGTAGTTTTAATGGTTGCCCTTTAAGTTTTTCAAGTAACCCTTCATTAAAGTGACATTTGGAGTAACATGCAAAGTTCATATTCAATGTTAACAATAAAACAATTTCTTGCTCAGAATGTGGATATGCTACATATTTAAAGGCTCAGTTTATATCCCATCCCATTCTAAGTACTTAATTTTTGAGCATTATGCCTCTTTTTTAAAAAAAAAATGTAATTTCAATTTTTTTTGGCTATAAGTATGTCTGTATTCCGAGTTCCTTTCTTTAAAAAAAGAATTGTATTACCTAATTAATGAAATGAGTCTTATTTTTTTACAGAATATTATTTACCTAAAATTCAACTAATTAAATATTTGTTATAAATTATTAAAAAAAGACTTTCAAATCTTAACTAAGGCAAACCAGGCTAATGAGACTCGTAAGTAAGAACTATAAGTTTAGTAAATAAAAACAATATTAAAAGAAAACCCTTTTGGTGTTTACTTTTCAGTTCGCACTTATTATATTGGAAAATAACTCCAATTATGGCCTACAGTTTGTTATTCGAAATTAAATTTAAAATGTATTATTAAAAAAATATTAAAAGAAGAATTATTAGAAAATATTAAATTCATACATGCAACAATAGAAATAATCACATAAGAAAGTTTAAATCTGTGCGTAAAATTTGGTGAATTCCAGCTGAAACCAAAGTTTGGTGTAAGGTCGAACCAAATTTTTAAGAGTGTACAGTTGTTTGAACATACAAACACTTTTAAACTACCCCCCAGTTTTAAGCCCTCTCCTTTATTGAAAATAAGTAACAAATCATTGTAAAATATATGCTTCTACAAGGTTTTTTTTTATTATCTTACGTGCGGCTGAAAGTGGTATAATGTAAATACTCTGCCAATTTCAAGTGTCAAAATTTTTGAATAAAAATTACTTTTTTTTAAGCAATGCAAGTAAAAAAAAATACAAATAAATTACAAAATGATTATATGGGTTGAGCGACAGATTATTTGATTCCCCCCTCCCCCAAAGGATCGATCTTATACTTAATTTTCATTTTAAAGAACCATAATAAATTAAATTGCTTAATTATACATTAAATTGTTACCTCAATTTCATTAATTGGTTAAATTACATTAGAATCAAAATTCTCCCAGCAAAATTACTTGGATAAATTATTAATTGGTAAGTATTATTATCACAAAATGGGAATGTATTAACTCACTAGTGACGATAAGCAAGAAAATTTGCCTTGCGAAGCAGCTAACCAAGCACTTATTACCATTTCATTCAGAAATTTACAAATACTGATGTATTGTCAAATGCGGTAACTTTGTCCCAGGTATATAAAACCCAAGAACTGACTTTCTTACAACTGACTTTCTTTAAACACAGCAAATTTTGATCTTTACGGAAAATATTGTGTATGATTGCTCATAATGACAATGCTAATAGTCGGCCGATTTATCATATTTTTGCTACCATTTTATCGCCCCCCTTATAACAAACGATCAAACCAACCCCCGATCAAACCATTAGGTCAATGTCTGAGTCAAAGTCAAGCTAAAAACAAAGTAGGGTTTTAGAAAATTTTAAAATTTACCAAAATTTTGGACAACTGACTTTCTTTAAACACAGCAAATTTTGATCTTTACGGAAAATATTGTGTATGATTGCTCATAATGACAATGCTAGTCGGCCGATTTATCATATTTTTGCTACCATTTTATCGCCCCCCTTATAACAAACGATCAAACCAACCCCCGATCAAACCATTAGGTCAATGTCTGAGTCAAAGTCAAGCTAAAAACAAAGTGGGGTTTTAGAAAATTTAAAATTTACTAAAATTTTGGACAACTGACTTTCTTTAAACACAGCAAATTTTGATCTTTACGGAAAATATTGTGTATGATTGCTCATAATGACAATGCTAGTCGGCCGATTTATCATATTTTTGCTACCATTTTATCGCCCCCCTTATAACAAACGATCAAACCAACCCCGATCAAACCATTAGGTCAATGTCTGAGTCAAAGTCAAGCTAAAAACAAAGTGGGGTTTTAGAAAATTTTAAAATTTACTAAAATTTTGGACAACTGACTTTCTTTAAACACAGCAAATTTTGATCTTTACGGAAAATATTGTGTATGATTGCTCATAATGACAATGCTAGTCGGCCGATTTATCATATTTTTGCTACCATTTTATCGCTCCTTATAACAAACGATCAAACCAACCCCCGATCAAACCAATCACGTTAGGTCAATGTCTGAGTCAAAGTCAAGCTAAAAACAAAGTGGGGTTTTAGAAAATTTTAAAATTTACTAAAATTTTGGACAACTGACTTTCTTTAAACACAGCAAATTTTGATCTTTACGGAAAATATTGTGTATGATTGCTCATAATGACAATGCTAGTCGGCCGATTTATCATATTTTTGCTACCATTTTATCGCCCCCCTTATAACAAACGATCAAACCAACCCCCGATCAAACCATTAGGTCAATGTCTGAGTCAAAGTCAAGCTAAAAACAAAGTGGGGTTTTAGAAAATTTTAAAATTTACTAAAATTTTGGACAACTGACTTTCTTTAAACACAGCAAATTTTGATCTTTACGGAAAATATTGTGTATGATTGCTCATAATGACAATGCTAGTCGGCCGATTTATCATATTTTTGCTACCATTTTATCGCCCCCCTTATAACAAACGATCAAACCAACCCCCGATCAAACCATTAGGTCAATGTCTGAGTCAAAGTCAAGCTAAAAACAAAGTGGGGTTTTAGAAAATTTTAAAATTTACTAAAATTTTGGACAACTGACTTTCTTTAAACACAGCAAATTTTGATCTTTACGGAAAATATTGTGTATGATTGCTTATAATGACAATGCTAGTCGGCCGATTTATCATATTTTTGCTACCATTTTATCGCTCCTTATAACAAACGATCAAACCAACCCCCGATCAAACCAATCACGTTAGGTCAATGTCTGAGTCAAAGTCAAGCTAAAAACAAAGTGGGGTTTTAGAAAATTTTAAAATTTACTAAAATTTTGGACAACTGACTTTCTTTAAACACAGCAAATTTTGATCTTTACGGAAAATATTGTGTATGATTGCTCATAATGACAATGCTAGTCGGCCAATTTATCATATTTTTGCTACCATTTTATCGCCCCTTATAACAAACGATCAAACCAATCCCGTTAGGTCAATGTCTGAGTCAAAGTCAAGCTAAAAACAAAGTGGGGTTTTAGAAAATTTTAAAATTTACTAAAATTTTGGGAATCTGCAGCAGCATAATAGAAACTAAAATTTAGGGGACCCTAGGATCTAGCCTTGATTATAGCTTAAAATGGTTGGGCCAAAGTTAAGATTTAGCGCCAAAATTACCCCAATCTCCAGTATCTAACAATTCTTACCATAATGCGATGTGACAATTCCATCCTGCTAACCTGTAGTAACGTCCGTGTCTGAAGTTCCCTTCGTCTATTGTAAAATATTCAACGGCCCATAGAATTGGGTAAGGAAGGCCCTTCCACTGAGCTTCCCGGTATTCCCGATTAAGCCTTCCAGCTAAGATATAGAAATAATTATATTAAATATATGAACGAAATTTTAAAAAAAAAATTATAGTATTAGTTATATGTGATGCTTGTTAAAAACATATAGGTCATTTGTACACTTTTATAATATTTTCAGGGGTTCTAACCCACAGGTTCTAAATTCGGAGAGCGTGTAGGAATTTTAGCTTCACCATTTTCGTAAAAACCGATTAAAACTCATTAAGAAGAACAACCTTACCATCATCTCCAAATCCTGGCTTTCCTTGCATCCATTGCCATGAAAATCGCTCGTTGTAGTTAATCGTTTCATTTAGTTGACGCTCTGGTATGCCTATGAAAAATTATTTATTCATGCACAGATTTTTTTTTTGTCATTTTCAATTAACTTATTAATGTCTGATATTGATCCCATACCCGCCAAAACTAGTTTTGACTTTGAAACACATGGTAGTTTGTAATAATGTTTAAAATTTTTGTGAATTTGTTACAAGCACACGGAAGTTGCAAATGATTAAATTACCAAATTTAAAATAGGGTAGTTCAATTATGACCAATCTAGTTACCACGGAGTGTGACGTTAATTCCGCGCAGCCCGACTTTCAGTCCTATTTCGGCTTTGACGTGTCCGTCGACGAAAGACTTGTACTGCGTCTCGGCTCTCACGGACCCATATTCCCAACCGTACCCAAAGTTGCACACTAGAAGCAAAAAAAATAAATAATGGGAATGTTTCAGATGATGTCACTCTCTTGTTTTCATTTGTATTCTGGATTTCATTGGTTGCTTCGCATTCACGTACTACGATTTCATTTCGGTTTCACTCTCAAATTGACCGATATAGATGAAAAGATTTTTTTCTTTCTATGCAAGCTTTCTTTAACAAATGTTTTGAACAACCAACAGCACAGCAAGAAGTTAACATCTAAAATATTTAATAAGAAAAGTATTCATAGAAAACTCATTTTCGAATACCAAAACAAAAATAATTCCAGGCAACAAATGACAACAAACCGTTGGAGCTGTTGGCTTCCACGACACGTGAAACAACAACATTACCTTCCGGCTCTCACATTTCTGGCGTCTGGAAAACGTGGTTTTGAGGAAGAGTTCACTTTAAAAGCTTTTTAGCTTGTGACATAATAAGGGTAGTCTGTTAAGAAATCTACAATTAAATCAAAGTTTCTAACTTTAAATTGTTTGCTCAGTATGGTATTAAAATATATATTTTAACTAAAATCATAATATTTTACATTTTTTAAATTATATTTCTGTAGCAGATGATTATAAATGGCTCCTCTATACTTCAAATATTAAAATTCATCTATATATTTTTAATTATGTAGGTTTCTAGAAAATCTGACAGTCGGGTGACGGGTATATACGTCTGTATCCCTCAGAATTTTTAAATATGGAAATTTTAATGAATTGAAGTAAATATCAAAAAATTATATTTATTTAAATACATTTCTGACATGTTGAGCTTACTCACCTAGAATGACTGCACCAATGAAAAGACTGATTGTCACTCGCATGAAAACATAACACCTCTGGAAAAAATTATAAAGTTCTATTAGCTATAGCTAGCTTCCTTCTACAATAATTATGAAGAGTACATGAGAAGAGAACCCCTTCATTAACTGGAAATCTGTCTACATGTGAGGTCTGCTTGGCGACGATAGCGAGTCATCCCCTAAACTGGTGTGAAGAAACAAATTTTGTCGTGGTTTTTATCACGCGAAGTACGGGTTTACTATCCCTATGATGGGGGCTGGGGAACCCAGTCGGTTAGGCATTCGCCTAGCATGCGGAAGGTTCCAGGTTCGGGTCCGGGCATCGCCAAAATAACTGCCGACCTATAAACGGCCAGTGCAGCCAAAAATGTCCGACGAATAATACCCCGTGAGGAGGGAGTGCTCGTTAAACATCCTTCAAAGTCCTAACGCTGCGTACGATGTCGCCCTCAACGGTTGAGTTGGGTGCCTACTCAGGTGTTGGCTCGTCACTTGACTGTGGTTCTAAAATACGACGCCCGTCGCCAATAGCCCTCGTGTAGCTCTAGTGCGACGATAATTCAAACTAAAACAAACTAAAAACTATCCCTATGATCGGGATTCACGTCGGGCACTATAGTCTGACGCTTGAACCGCGGAAGAAGAACCGAGGGAGAAACCTGTTACCGATTGCCAATATCGCCAAGCAGACGTCAATACGGACAGATTCTCAGTCGATGAAGAGGTTCTTCCCCTGTACTCTTCCATTAAACTAGAATATTCAACCCCGCATCAAGTATCAAACCCCTTACCTCATTTCCCCGTATGCCTATGATTGCAATGTAGAACGAGAATGCTATGGCCAAGAAGGCATAGATGATGCCGTAGACCACTTTGTCAGCGGTCACCGGCCATCGGTTCACTCCATAATAGGTGGGTTCGCCGTGGTGTCGGAACGCTTGGAAAGCTCCATTGTCCATTGTTACAGTTTAACCTAGCGAAACTTCATGTAGTTAGTTAGGTGATTTTAATGCCGCAATCAAATGTTTGCGAAATTTCTTAAATTGTGATATTTTTTAAAGAAGGTTGTTAAGTTCGAGATAACTTACGCAGATAGAAGACACAACAACTGCTGTTTGAAGATTGATTCACTTGTAGGTTTTTATTAATTGCAACTTTTAACAAAATATCAATCCGGCTTAATCTTTAGCTTATTTCATTTTTAAAGTAAAGTTTACAAAAGTTAAATAAAAATAAACATCTTGTTTTTAAATAATTCTATCATTTAAGCTCATAAATAAAGTTTTATAAAAACGTCAAGGGTCGGCATTCTCGATAAGCCATCAGGTCATCTGCCTCTGTCGATCTGGTAGACGCCCCTTTTTGCTGCTGCAGGCTCGAGCAAAAGTGTTGCCACCAACAATTTTATTTTCCTATGAATTTAATTTTTATTTACATTAAGCTTATTCCATTTTGTGTAATAAGAGAGTAAAGCTGATCATTAATTACATTTTTATTTGTTTTTTAACACTCTAATGGGTACAGACCTGTAAACCTGACTGTCAAATTTTCCAGCAACATATACATGATTGAAAAAATTATGAATTTAGTAATTTTATTACATTTTAAATTTAAAGTATGGGGAGTGGGAAAACAAGTTTACGCTTCAGACAATTTGCTTAGCCCTCAGAGGGTTATAATACAGCATTTTTAAGCACTGAGCTAAAGAATACTGATCTGGAGTGAGTAGACCGCGCGCCGAAACCGCTTCACACCTCAATCTTTGTTTATGCGTGCGAGTAGGCAAAAGAAGAACTAATTTTCAGTTTCATTTTGCTAATTTTTTTTTATTTTTTCGTATACTTCCTTCAAATTTTTCATCTTCTATTTATCACCTTTAACCTAATGTAAGATTTATTCGAAAATATTGATTTCTCGACCTTTGGTTGAAAATTTAGTGTTTTCTACGCGAGTACAATTACGTTTCACCGAACATCCGAAAATGATAGCCGACCGCGCAGCATATCCTCACGGCAGTGGTAAAACGCATTAGGCGCTGAGTGTTTCGTACTATGGGACGTTAGGTTTACTGTTTCCAATCAGGCACAATTTCTTTTATTCCTATCTTTATGTAATATTTGTTGGACACTATAATGGAATATATTGTCCAACTGTCTTATTGTTCCAATAGTTGGAAATTATTCCTAAGTATGCGATGACTAAGAAATTGCATTTAGTTTTATGAGGAATGGTTAACTATTTATTCTTACATCAGAGCCATACCGTATTAAAAGATTTTTGCCTTTGAAATAACTTATTTTAGAGTTTGAATCAATTAGCTTACGTGGATTAATTAAATAATAACAGAAGGCGTTACTTTAAAAAGACTAAATAGTGTAATAATACATGAATACAATACGAGTTATATTTTTTGACCTTTCGAAAAGGGTATTGAATTTGCATTTTAATATAAAATTCAAATCCTATATAATCAATTTTAATAACTATAAAATCAATTTAAAAAGCCTATTAAATAAAAACATTAAATTAATACTTAATAAGTTATTTTCCTCTCGCTATAAATAAGAGAATGAGTCCTTATTCGAAAGCAATTATAACCACTGAGTTAGGCAAAAGGGTCGAATTAGTGTCTTTTTGCCTACTTCCAGCTTTTTATGTATCACTCCGCGGTGCTCCGCGACTGCTCGTTCGGTTACATGTAAATTCCCCAGAAGTCATCACTCCAAGTTAGTATTCTTTAGCTCAGTGTTTTTAAGTGTAACCAGACAATTAAAAATGAAATATAAGTTGGGCAAGTTATACATATTCGTGTCTGCATGTTGCTACAATTTAAGCTAATACAAATTGTTACCGAAAACTTAATAAAAAATTACACTTACCTATAAAAATTAAAATATCCAAGTCGGAAACACCATATACAAATTGTTACAAAAACCACATTGACTCAACTACGACATACCATAACCGAATTGTTACTCCACTACGACACTTGACTCAGAAAGCTATCTGGTCTTTGAATAGGAAGCCGAATCCTAGACTCGCAGGAAATAGGTGAGTCTTTGAATATACAGCGGAACTTCCGTATGTATATTTGAATTCATAGAAAATGTAACTTAAAGTACCTCGAGAGCAAGTGGATAGAAGTTATGCGCAATAAGTTTTCAAACTTGCGAAAAACTTACTTTGAACTTTAAAACTGCTTTTTTTTCCAAGGAAATGAACTGAGTCAGTTTTGAATAGGCTTAAATTACGGGTAAGCCGTCTGCAATATTTCCTAAATATTTTAAACGCTTAATAATTATAAAAAAAATTTAAAAGTGTAGTGAAGAAAATTGAGCATTTTTGGTAGAATTCATTTTTGTAGATGCGGTGGTTATCTATTCAGCAGTTTAGTACGATGCTTCAAAATGAAGAGTACAGGGGAAAACCCATTTATTGTATGGGAATATGTCTGCATCAGAACTCTTTGGCGACGATAGTGAGGAGCCATCGCCTAAACTGGTGTAAGAAATTTGGTTTCTCACTTCTCGTGGCAACCCTGATTCACGCCAGACGCGAGTCCCAAGTTTGTACCTCGAGAGAAGAACCAAGAGAGAAACCAGTTTCCTGTCGCCAATGTCCGCCAAAAAGATCAGAATACAGGGAGATTCCTAATCAAACAAGGGCATCTTCCCTGGACTCTTCATACGATTAAGTTGGTCCTATAGACTTCGTTTACTACCAGGTTACTTTTTTCGAATATTATTACTTATCCCGTTTATCCATTCTATTACTTCTTTCGCGCTATTTGATGATTTTAAACCGTATACTGTATTGAACCACGCAGTTCCCCAAACTTAACAAAAATATTAAAATGATGATTCAGATATCTTCGGTCAAATGACAAAACGACGAAAGTGCAAGTTCTAGGGATTGGCGGTTTTTGAAAACTGTGGGCATATTAGTATCCAGTTTTCTATTCCCTTTATAATAAATAATACTGCGGTTTTGCACATTCGTGGTTGTGTCCTTTGACTGACGATATAATATCGCACCATGGGTGTAAAATGACGCTTCTCATCTTGATAATTCTTTACTTTGAATTTTATCTGTAGTCGGAACTAACCAAAATAATTATAATAATTAAATAAACAGGCATCAAGAAACAGACTCCGCAGTTTAGAACCATTGGATTCCATTTCGAAAACGTCAGAATGGAAGTGGTGAGTCGAGACCTGAGACACCCAACGTTTAGGAGCGACATCGTGCGCAGTGTCGGAATTTTAGAGCAATTTAACACTTTCGCTACGAAGCACTTTGTTGCCGCGCAACTTGTTATAGGAATAACATTATCGAATCCTTACTAGTACGGCCGTCCGAGCCGTTATAGAAGTTAAAGGGTTAAAGTGCACTCCCTCTACACGGGATTATTCGTCGGACTTTTTGGCAGCACATCACACCGTTTATTGGTCGGCAGTTGTTTTGGCAATGCCTGGGCCTGAACCTGGGACATGTTTATAACGTCATGTTTTACTTTTATGAACCATTATATCCTTTTAAATAGAAGACCCCAGTGTTTTATTTAGGTGTCTAACTGTTTGCAAATGTTATGTGCCATTACGTACCATTTTAATATTTTATGTAGAAAAACCAAGTGTTTGGCGCAGGTTTGACCTTTGATGCCCCCGCGCCATAAAACCTATACATCCATCCATCCTTTTACCTTTTCGCATGCGAGGCAAGAGCCTTACCTACTGGGCTCCCCACCCGGAAGCATTATCAAACAAAAAGTGTCAGATACGACTTTATAAAACCAACGACAAGGGGGGAAAGAGAGAGAGGAAAATAATTAACGACATTTTAAAGATAGACTGACTCATTTTATGCAAACTCAGGATGGAGATAAGAATGGCATAAATATTACTCACTGAGTTGGCGAGAAAAGTATCTACTTTTAAGGGGATCCGTGACCCAAAGAAATAAATCCAGTATTTTATTACTAGCATGCAAATTCAACTGTTTTTACAAAGAACTAACCTTCAATAAACATATACAAAAAATAATAAAAATTGAAGCATAAGCTTTTTTTAAATTAAAATTTTAAAGTTTTTTCAAAATAATAGGGGAAAGCGGGGCCATACCGTACACATGAGGGAGATTCGTCGATACATAGCAAATTACAAAGTAAAGGTTATATGAACAAAAGTATTACATAATTTGATTATTTGGCTACTGATCATACATAATCCTTTTGTAACTATTCCACTTTTTATATATAAAAATTGGTGATTAAAAAAAAGTTACCGTGTACGGTATAGCCCCGGGGGTTGGGGCTATACCGTACAGTGGAAGGGGCTATACCATACAGTTTAAAAATCATTTGTTTAGGTTAGTAATGATTGTAATGCAGTAGATTACCGTACAAAAACTTTTTATTACTTATAAAGGTCGTAACTAAGAAACTGTGTAGTACAATTGTAAAATTTTAGAAGGTTTTAGAAATTTAGAAAATTTTAGAAATTTAGATACTGCTGTTTTAGAAATTGTTTTCTTGGGTTTAGGATTCGCTTTGAACCTATTCAATTCCCTTTCTTGGGTTTAGGATTCGCAAATAACCTTAAATTCTATCACTTAACCAATCATTGGTTTTACTTTTTAGTCCCATGTTTACCTGCTTTGAATTTTTCTGCCCTACCTTTTCAGCTTTTATCTTTCCCTGCAGTTGTTGAATTTTTTCCTTCAGCTCTTTTACTTTAGCTGACTCTTCCAGTTGTGCTTTATTTGGGGACTTGAAAAAATTGTTAAGAAGAAATATAAAACTTTAAAACGTATTTGGCAGGCCTACTTTCCTCGTAAGTTACAATCGATGTCGGTATGTTGCCATAGCAAACCATTTGGAGCTAAACCGTACACTTCTGTACGGTTTAGTCCCAATCTGTACCTCGCGGCAATATATTAAAATAACCTTAAATTCTATCACTTAACCAATCATTGCTAGCAACCAAAAGAGATCTAAAGAGAAGTAGTTTATTATGATCTTACAGTTACTAGCATACAAGAAAAGATTCGTCACTTACCTTTTATTTTGTACTGGACGAAAATTAGAAGAAAAAGAGTAAAAACAATTTTTTTACTGAGACACTGATATTCATACGTATAGCGAAACGATATCTATACTGGAAACTTGCGTGGATTTGCAGCTAGACTATAGCACTTGACGACATCGTCTAGCTGGAAATCTAGGCAAAAAAAATGGGTGTACGGTTTAGCCCCGCTCTCCCCTACTCCTCCTACAATTTAAAGAATTTTTTAACGATTTTCTTTTCAAAATGTCTCACAACATTTATGAATAAAAGTTGGCATGTATATTGAACTATCAGTTGAACAAGAACAGTTATGTAGCTTTTATGTTTAAAAATGGCCAAAAATAGATTTTTTAAAAAAAATTTCAACTTCATCATTTAAAAAAAAACTATTCATACTAGACCTTATCCCATACCAACTTTTGTCAATCATATATGTTTCAACACAGGACAAAACATTTGGAGCTCTACATTTATTCACTAAAAAGCCTTAGGGATTTAACCATTCACACACTGAAAAAAATGAAACTGAGAAAATCAACATACTATTTCCAAAACCACCTTATTATTTTCCATAAACCTCCACCATTATAAAGATTCCTTCTTTTTTTGCAATTACCTTAGATTCCAGCATGTTTATAAATATTTTCTGGGCAGCCCTAAATTTTGAATACCACGTCCCCTTAATAATTTATCGAAGCTTTTAGCAATGGCAGTTGAACGTTTTCGACTGCTACTTTCTATCTGGTAACAGAGCTGTGACACAGGCACGTACGCCTCGTAATTTAAAAAGCCCTGTCGAGTGACTAGGTCGACACCTGAGTGGGCACCCAACGCAACCTTAAGGGGTGGCGGGACTTCGGAGCGTATTTAACATGCACTGCTTCTACACATGGTTGTCGGATTTGTTTGTGTATAAGGGTCGTTTATAGGTCGGCAGCTATTTTGGCAATGCCCAGACCCGAACCTGAGAATGCCCGAAAGGCAAACGCTTTTGCCGACTGGACTCCGTAGCCCCGAAGCTATTGTGAAAAAAATAATTTTAAAGAAAAGAAAAAATATCATTTTTAGTATTTTACGTGAAACCTAGTTAATTTGAAACTTAAGAAGAAAAGCCCGCGAGAAAAAATTCCAATCATACACTGCTCAAAAGAATTAGGGGACCACTTTGCGTATACTTTTGTTTACCCTTTCAGTTTCAACTTCATATTTTTTATTATAGAAATCTTAAATTTGTGAAATAGATTCATGATGCATCCAGAATGAAATGGTAAAAAACAGGGGGGAAAATATTAATTTTTTAACTAAAATTTAAGGGGGGAAATATTGGAATCATAACTTATGAATAAATTATTTCAATAATTTTTTTAAAACTTTTTTTTTAAAAAAAAGGTAAAATCAATTTTTAAACATCTAAGAATGCAAGCATGAAAAATTTATGGTAAATTTATTTCAAATTCTTTTTGGGAGTGAATTTTATTTTACCATGTTTTTCATATTTTCATTTAATTAAAACAAACATTATTTAATTCTTCAAAAGACATGATTCTTCCAAGTGCGAGCTTAACTTAGTGAGAAAAAACAAGTAGGTTTGTAACAGAATCTGTCACTCAGCCCGCTTCCACACAACATTTGTGTTCAACAGGAAAAAAGTCGTCAAACACAATATTAATTCTATTATAAACATTTACACGCTGAATTTGGTTATTTTCATTTATTTTATTTCGAAAATTCTATAATTATTTAATAAATATTATCGTATGCAAAAATTAATTTATATTTCAAAGAATAAATATGTAACATTCCTCTCTTAAATAGAATTAAAACATTTTATATCAACATACAAACAAAGAATCTCTTAGTGAAATATATTTGACGTCATTTCAAACTGGTTGATGTTGCAAAAATAAATTTCTTTTAATTTATTTTTTTAAAGAATTAAAGTTTCTCGAGTGATTGTTGCGAATGGCAATGGTGATTTAATTCTAATAAAAATGGCTTCTGATGCTTTTTAAATGAGCTTTAAATTTTGCGGTTTTTTTAATAATTAAAGTACTTCGATTTCGAATTTTTTTCTGAGATTTTCAATGTCTTCTAATTTAGATGCGCTGAATTTTTTTTAACGTATCGCACTTGCCTGTAGCATTTGTAGTTTGGGCTATGAAAGTGGGTGACGGACGGACTGAACGATTATTATACCTTTTACTTTTTACGTTATAAAAGTAGTGTGGAAGCTAAAATCGGAAGCTGATTGTACCAAATGGAATTATTGGGAGGTGATAGGGTTTAAACCATGTGTTCCCCTATAATTGTTTTGAGCAGTGTAGTTTGTCTTGAAAGCGTAGCATTAGTAAGTAGACGGTATTTGGAAATACGATAAAAAGGGACTCACAACTATACATCCAATTTTCCTTAGGTTTCCTAAGGTAACGGTCGTTATCGACAGCCTCACTCACATTATGTCGCAGAAATATTATCGTGCAGCAATACCGTATTTATAGCGATTTTTCTAAAGTAAGCGTTCGTGACGAACCAACGCCTTCGTTAGAGAAGCTCTCTGCACTCATATAATGACGTGGTTAAAGTAGTCCGACCTAACCAATAACAAAATCGAAAAAAAAATGCCGAGACATAATTTGACATCATTTTTAGGTAAGTGATTAGTCAGAGTGGACTACTCTTACTATGTCATACGTTATAAAATGGTAACCCGTGCAGAGGCCTTGTTTACAAAAGTTATTGGACAAACGCTACGATTACAATGCGGATTCTAATACTTTTAACGTAATCGGGTTAATGCTGTTAAAGCATCGCATTTATTTTTTTATATGTACGCAATCACAAAAGAAATTCTTTGTACCTATATAAATAAAATATATAGCGGCTGTGGACAGATAAACTGCAGTAACTAGACTAATCTTTTGGACCATTTTTGTTATTACTCAATGACCCTAAACGATAATAAAGTATAATGAAATACTGATTATTCAGAGCAAAAATGGTCTAATTCATGTTGCGGTTACTGCAGTTTACCTACTGATAACAGATAAATAAAATGAAACGCTACTTATTTTCAGTGGCATGGTTTTAATGGCGAATGAGACCGACTGACCGCGGGTCTCCAAACTACAGTGCCACTGTTTTAATACAATGGGAAAAAAAATATTTTCTAAGCTACATTTCCCCGGCCCGGCTGTATTGAATATTTGAATATTTATACAATTGGGTATTTTAACATGATAAATATAGCTGACTCTATTATTAAATTATTACTTTTTTTTTACATATCCCTGGGTCAAAATTAGACCAGTTCCTTGATGTTTGTGATCCTGAGAAAGTCCAAAAATAAAAGTGGGTCGTCGTTGATGTCCTTCCACGTCAAACCTAGGCAATGGAGTATGTGTTCGTGACTGGCTTGAGCACTTCCACGACAGTTGGGGCAGTCTGGGTCTTGCCTGCATAGTTGCAATATTGAATTATTTATTGTATATTATTGTATATATATATTTTATAATATATATATATATATATATATATATATATATATATATATATATATATTATATAATATATATATATATATATATATATATATATATATATATATAATCATATACTACATACATACATATACATACATACATACATAATACATACATAATACATACATAATACATACATACATACATACATACATCATACATACATACATACATACATACATACATACATACAACATACATACATACATACATACATACATACATACATACATACATACATACATACATACATACATATACATACATACATACATACAATACATACATACATACATACATACATACATACATACATACTACATACATACATACATACATACATACATACATACATACATACATACATACATACATACATACATACATACATACATACATACATACATACATACATACATACATACATACATACATACATACATACATACATACATATATATATATATATATATATATATATATATATATATATATATATATATATATATTATATAAAACGATTTCAATAAGTGGGATTATAGAGACACCTGTATAATTCAGCTAGTTTTATCGTATACAGAACAAACCGTTTGTAAAAGTATTCAATACAGCCGGGAAATGTGGCTTAGAAAATATTTTTTTCCCCTTTAGATTAAAACAGAGGCTTTGGTTTAGACACCCGCGGTCAATCCGTCTCATTCGCCCTTAACATTTTCGCTAAGCAGGATTTTTGCTTCCGCCTAATATGTTATAGGAATATCATTATCGAATCCTTAGTTGTACGGCCGCCTGAGCCGTTTTAGAAGTAAAAGTGTTAAAGCGGCTCCAATCGTTGCGCCAGGCCCACTTGACTTGGGCAACAATGTTGGTCCCTTTTCATCTGCGTCTATTTATTCGCATTCGAAGTCTTTGATGGGAATAAAAATCCGCATCCCTTTGAACCTGGAAAGCCAAGTGGAAGAGAGAACTTTCTCAAAATAAAATTCGTGGACCGCTTCCAGACACACTTTGTGACGTGCTCTGCCTACACCCGTTCTATTTGCGGAGGAAAACTTTCGGGGTTGGGGTGTCTTTTCAAAAAAGCAGTTGGTCGTAATGTCTGTTCTGTAAACAAGAGAGTATAATGAAGATACTGTCACTGAGAGCCGCTTCCATGTGAACCATTGAAAAGGAATTGAAGTAAAAATGCTAAAAATAAATATTTTTTTATGGTTGTTCGTCACATGATTTTAAAATAATTGATGATAGAATTTTAGACGAGTGCCTTCAACGGAATTTTTCTTTATTTTTAATACTAACACTTTTTTTCAGAAAAGTACAAAAAAAAATTAAATTTATGTTAATATAGAACAACAATAATAAGAACATTTACTTTAAAAAAAAACGCAACTTTATTTCGCCAGCCGTTGCTGAAATGCTAGGTGTGACACATGCATTCGTTGTCTGTCACATGATTTACTTTTGTACTCCTTTTCCGTTACGTTTGAATGGTGTTTTTGCTTCAACCATTAATCGATTGTTTTATTTGCAACTAGCTGTTATACCCGACGTTGCACGGGTAGAGGTGGAAAAATAATTTAACAGTCAATTTAACTATTTTTTTTCTTTCCAAAATGAAAAATACACTATAAACTGCCCTCATAAATGTCATCACAATTCCCTCATAAATATAAAACCTTTTAGCTCATTTGGGCGGTTTGGGAAAAAATTTGGCGAGAAAATAGATAGAGCTACAAACACACCCATTATACAGCTCTAACACAAAGACCTTCGAACAACCAACCAGATTATAAATTATTTATAAAAAAAAATGCCCATTTGGAGAGTTTTAGTTAATAATTTGGCGAGTTTGGCAACGTATTTGGCGAAAAAATAGACATAAAACCCTAATATGCAGCTCTAGTGCGACGGCCTTTATTAACCATCATAGTTCAGTAATAGCTTAACGATAAATTTATTGCTTAAATATGCATACATGCAGTCAACAGAAAAATCAATGAAAAAATCATCAAATAAACCCACAATAAAATCCGGGAATGGAGACTGTCGGAATTACGTCACTTGAAACATGTCAATTATTTTTCAAATAATGAATTTAGTTTCTGAAGTTAATGGCAACAGAACAAAATAAACATTTTGAATTTTAAATGTTTTCGTTAAAAGTTTTATTTAATTTTTTCAGCCGATGGCATCAGGAAAGTAAAAAAATTATCGGATTTGAGCCAAATTGGTGTAGTTTTTTCAGAAAAACGTTCGAAACGATAGAAGGAATGGTCTGATTCGAAAAATTCTTAGCCTATGTTTGTTCCGGAGATGAGATGAATTTTTGTGCCAAATTTCGTGACAATCTGTTGCGTGGTTCTTTAGATCTCGTGTCTTATACAAACAAACAAACGGAAGTTGCATTTTATGTATATAGATTTACTGATGTATTTGTACTTTAAATAGATTGAAAAAGAAAATTATTGATTAGAAACTTTTTCATAAAAAAATTAATTCAGTAAAATTACGCATATACATTTTTTTGAAACTTTCTTAAAATAACAATTAAAAATATCCGCATTTTTATTGCTAACCAATTTAAATTTTTACTGACTCATATTGAATTCAATGAATACAATTAAGTTGTGGAAAAAGGCTCTTGTTTTTGGAGTAAAGGCTTCTATAAATTTGATTTCTTTTTGCTATTAAGTGGGTGATACAGGTAAAAAATAAATCATAAATATTAATAAATATTGTACATCTTTCATAAATATTTAAATTAACATCCCAAAAATATCACGGCACTTGAGCGCTCTGTCAAAACTTTAAGCATGTTTATCTCAAAACTATTTTTTTAAAAAAATTGGTGGGCAAGATAAGTAAAAAAAATTTCAACGGATTCACATGAAATTTGGTGCACGTCTCCTCTATAGTATTAGTTTCTAGTTGAACCTCAAAAATGCCAAAATTTGTTTAAAAAAATTACTGTTTTTTACCCAAAAACCATTGAAAAAAAGGTAAAAATCGAACTCGTTTTATTCTGAGGCGTGCCAATTTACGATTTTTCGATTGATTTTTTATTGGTTTAACTAGAAGATATATGTTTTATGAACACGTTCAAATTAAAAATTTTGATTTCCGATCACTGTAGGAGAAGCTAAAAATCCCGCCGCTTGATGCCTTTTGCCGCGAGGGTCTCCGGAGATTAGTTACTACGGCGGCCATTTTGAAAAATAAAAACAAACTCCTCTGATTCTTATATTTTAATATATAATGAATAAACACCATGAATTTCAAAACGATTCATTTATTCCTTCCCTTTTAAATAAGCCTCTGAAACACGGTAAACATTCAGGCGGTTACATGTATCGTCCCCCTTAAGTACTACAGAATCCCAAATATTTCAACCATCCAACACCATTCCGTTCCCATCTATTCCGAGAACAAGTCCCAAACACCCCATTATTCCTCATCCTTTTCTTCACCATCCTTCGCTTCTGCTCGAATGAGAGCGGGCCGCTCGCTGCTCCTCTTCTCCCTAAAACTGGACACATGTCCGTGCGGTGGTCCCTGTGCGTGTGGCTGTGCGCGGTCGCCGTTGGATGCAGCGGGGTCGGAGGTGAGTGGCTGTACACCCGCAATCGGATATACATCTCGCTTCAACAGGCTGTATGAAGGTGCCCTTGACTGTGTTTAGTGTAATGTAATATGATGATAAAATTCATGAAATTTTTTTTGATTATAATGTGGATGAATGTCAGATTGATGTGCTATCGTCTATTATGAAATGTGCTAGAGCTAGGCAAACCTGTAATTCGGTGTGTTCAAAACATCATCGATCGATTTGAATTTTTTTATAATGTAAAGAAATCGAAATTCCGTAAGGGAATGTTTATTAATAATGCCGATTCATTGATCATTAGTTTAACATTAATTATTTAAAATACAAAATATTATTCTGCTCAAATGAGGGCGGGCCACTCGCTATTCTTCTCCCTAAAACTGGACACATGTCCGTGTGGTGGTCCCTGTGCGTGTGGCTGTGTGCGGTCGCTGTTGGATGCAGCGGGGTTGGAAGTGAGTGACTGTACACCCGCAATTGGATATACGTGGTCGCCTGGTCGGGCTGTGTGAAGGTGCCCTTGATATAATGTAATACTTGGTGAAGATTGGATTATTAATGACTGGAAATATATCACGTTCGTGTGATATTGTCTATTATGTGTGCTAGAGCAAGGATAGCCTATAATTATGTGTCTTTATTTATCGAGCGATACTATATTATTTATATTGTAAATAAATCGAAATTCCGTGAAGGAACGTTTTACGACAATTATTCATTCATTTTGTATTAATTATTTTTAGAAAAAATATTATATTGCTCAAATGAGATTGGACCGCTCGCTGTTCTTTTTCTTCTTAAAACTGGACACATGTCCGTACGGTGGTCCGTGTGCGTGCGGCTGTGCGCGGTCTCCATTGGATGCAGTGGGGTCGGAGGTGAGTGGCTGTACACCCGCAATCGGATATACGCGATCACCTGGTCGGGCTGTATGAAGGTGCCCTTGATAATGTAATGTAATGTAATACGTCCATGAAGATTTTTGTTTTATTATAATGAGTGGATAAATATCATGTACGTGTGCTATCGTCCATTTTATTGCGCTAGAGCTGGCTAACCTGTAATTAAGTGTGTTTAAAACGTTATCGGACGATTGCAATTTTTTTATAATGTACAAAAAAAAACGAAATTCGGTGAAGGAATGTTTTATTAATGATTCCGATATAATTAAAATCCACCTGATTATTTATTTAAATTTAAACATTATTATTTAGTTATAATGTAAGAGGGCGCTAGCTGTTCCTTTTCCCCCCTAAAACTGGACACATGTCCATGCGGTGGTCCCTGTGCGCGGTCACCGTTGGATGCAGCGGGATCAGAGGTGAGTGGCTGTACATCCGCAATTGGGCAGGCATGGTCGCCTTTTCGGGCTGTATGAAGGTGCCCTTGATAATTTAATGTAATACATCCATGATTGAAGATTTGTTTTATTATAATGTGTCGGTAAATGTCATGTTGGTGTGCTATCGTCTGTTATAATAGGTGCTAGAACAAGGATAACCTATAATTATGTGTCTTTAAAACATTATCGAACGATTGCATTTTTTTTTATATTGCAAAAAAAAAATTCGGTGAAGGAATGTTTTATTAATGATTCCGATTTATTTAAAATTTACTTATCATTAATTATTTAAATTGCGTTGGATGCAGCGGGGTCGGAGGTGAGTGGCTGTACACCCGCAGGATATAAAGTGGTCGCCTCGTCGGGCTGTATGAAGGTGCCCTTGACTGTGTAATGTAATCAGTACTGGATTTAAAGACCCAGGGCTCCTGGCTCTTGACATTTGGGGCGCCTCCACAATCTCGAAGCTATTTTGAAAATTTAGCAAATTAAATACACTAGTACAGAACATATAATTTTTAATCGACTTTAATAAACATCAGAATATGTGCTAGAGCTGGCTAACCTTTAACTATTTGTCTTTAAATAATTATTGAACGATTGCAATTTTTTTATAATGTACAAAAAAATTGAAATTCGGTGAAGGGATGTTTTATTAATAAATTATGATTTATTTAAGAGTCATTTTTTTTAAAGGGGGACAACTTGTGATAGTTGATACCTTCGATTTTCTCGAAACTTTCAGGATATGTTAGTAGTACTAAGATATGAAAAAGTGAGTGAAAAGTGATATGAAAAAGTGACTAAGATATGAACGTGGCGACAGGAAATTGGTTTTTCTTTCGCGATACAAACGTGTGACTCGTTCAGAATTCAAGAATAATAGATTAAAGAATTTCAGTTTTTCTTAAATCCGTCTTGTTTAATATTGAGAGAAGGTCAAAGTTTGAGGTAATGGATCAATGGTGTACATTATATCATCATTCTACTTCTAAAGCCATGAGTGCTTCATGAATTTTTTTTGAAATATGGTTACTACTTGATACTAGGTACATGTCAGAATAATTAGTTTGGTGGGTCACTGATGGCTTTAAAGGTCAGGGTCCTTTGAAAAAGGTAATTTCCGTTGATTTTTGGCATGTTTCTGCCTAATTATCTGCTTAAACCATAAGTGACCCACAAAAATAATTTTTGGATTAAGTGCATACACTAGGGTAGTTATTAGAAAAATATAAAACACCATGGGTGACCCTTTACTTTGGTAGTTACAGGGTCTCAAACTTGATCATTTCCTAAAAAAGGTCACATTCAAAGGTCAATTACTCCAGAAGCGAAGAGTCAATAACTTGGAAACACAGTTGTAAATACACTTCAAATGTTGTAGTTTTAGACCCAGGCTACAAATCAATGACAATTAACTTACTTTTTTTTATTACAGCCCATATTATACAGTCCATTTTGATCATTCCCAAAAAAATGGTCACATTCGAAGGTTAATTACTCCAGAAGCGAAGAGTCAATAACTTGGAGACACAGTGGAGTACACTGGAGTAATTTATCATTGCATGTGACCTTTTTTTTGGAAATGATAAACTTTGAGACCCTGTAACTACCGAAGTTAAGGGTCACCCATGGAGTTTTATATTTTTCTAAGAACTACTATAGTACGTGTAAGTAATCCAATAATTGTTTTTGTGGGTCACTTATGGCTTAAGCAGATAATTAGGCAGAAACATGACAAAAATCGACGAAAGTGACCTTTTTCAAAGGACTTGACCTTCAAAGCCATGAGTGACCCACTAAACTAATGGGGAACTTGCATGTATTTTTTTTATTCTTTTAAAATAATCTCCATGCGATTCTAAGAACATCGACATAAATTTTACCTCAATCCGACCATTAGTTTATTTTTAATTAATTTTCAAAGTTTGCGATTTGCCCCGCCCCTTGAAAACGCTGCCTCTGGCCTTCCCTCCCCGCGTGACGTCAGTAGACCCAACTGGGAAAGCCAGAGATAGGCGGCCGCTATGTTTTGCGAATGTCACTCTTCCTGATGCTTTTCTTATCGCGTCGAATTCATTAAAGTTATGTAAATTCTGGAAAATATTAGTGCATACGAATGTTGCAAAGTACCTTGTTGTATTGGTACCACGAAAAACCCTTTAGAAAAGCAGTTTTTTAATGTTCCTTGAGTTGTAAAAGAAATGCTATTTTTATTCTTAATGGTAACAGACTTATGTTATAAAATAAATTTCTATGCAATTATATTATGTAATTGTATGTATTTGTACTTATAATTTAACTATATAATATAAATGTAGATTAAAATTAAATTTAATTGATTGAAATACCTGTATTTAAGATTGGGAAATATTTCTCATTATTACAGGAATTCGACATAATAATGTACACACATTGCAATTTTTAAATTAAATCACATATTTTATAAGTTACTTAGATATAAGTAAAATGCTTTTTTAACGACTTGTAAAGCGTGTTACGACAAACATGTTCGAGCAGATATATTGTCTCTTATGTAATTATGTGGAACGCAGAATTCAAGTTTTGTACATTATTCTCGTAACAAGTTCATCCAATCCCTGTAACTATGAAAAATATTTCTCATTCTTAATGCAGTTATTTCCATAATTTAAATTTAGTTTTAATTTGTATTTGAATTCAAAGAAGCAATTTAGTTTATAAACATGAGTATGTTATATGGTACAATTAAAAATAAAAATACCTGCTTCCTTTTTGAACATTGTTGAACCTAACTGTCAACACGTTTTTTTTTTTACATCTTTAGGAAAACTACAACACGTAGGTATGTAACAGTAACTATCACCTAGAACTTCTGTCACACACGCGCGAGTTATAAAAATTGGAAAGAAATTCGTAAAACACAGCATTTACTTCTAATTTATACTTTAGTTTCCTAAATTGCCGATCTTCATTAACCTTCTTTTGTAAATTTAATCAAATTAAAAATAGCCAGATAATTTATCCAACTCCCACTCTCTCTAAAACTTTTTTTTTAATACAGTATATGTACATAATCATTTCTAGCCTCCGTGGACCTTCAACAGTGCCAGTTACACCTGGAATTATCTCCATTTTCTTTTTAAATGTCCATTAATTTTTTGGTTTTTCAAATTTAAAATATAATTTTAAATGGAATTTTTGTGATGAAATTTTGTTTAATTTCATTATTGATTTAATTCGTTTAGTTTCTGCACTACAAATTAAGTAATTTAAATTATCTAATAAGTTAAATGCTCAATAAAAACATTCTGTAATTAATTGATTTTTTTCCCTATTTATCGCACTTAATTTTTATTTTAAAAATAAAACATTAATTGTTTATTAAATGATACAAACATTAGTTATGTAAAACAAAAACTAATAATGTCCATAATTAGTAATAATAAATTAGCAAAAAAAAACTATTAACATTGGAATAACTCTATTTACATTGAAAAATATTTTTTTTCAATTAAAAACAGTTTTAATTAAAAATAATTTAAATTAAAGTAATATTAATTAAAATATATAAATAAAATTTACGACAACTACCCCAACCCCCCCAAAAAAACCTTACCCCAACCCCAAAATTTCTTTTCTAGTCGCGCCCTAGGTGACGAAAGGACATATAGCATTTTTAAAATCTTCCACTTTTAACTTTATAAACGTTCTGTGGGAGCTGAAATATATTTTCTGGTGTAATTTTTTCGTGGTACTATTACAACAAGTTACTTTGCAACATTCATATGCACTAATATTTTCCAGAATTTACATAACTTTAATGGATTCGACGCGATAAGAAAAGCATTAGGAAGAAAGACATTCGCAAAACACAGCGGCCGCCGATCTCTGGCTTTCCCAGTTAGGTCTACTGACGTCACGCGGGGAGGGAAGGCCAGATGCAGCGTTTTCAAGGGGCGGGGCTAAGCGCAAACTTTGAAAATTAATTAAAAATAAACTAATGGTCGGATTGAGGTAAAATTTATGTCGATGTTCTTAGAATCGCATGAAGTTTCATTTACAAATGGTATTTCGCTATTTCCCGACACATGCAAGTTCCCCATTATGCTGACATGTACCTAGTATCAAGTAGTATCGATATTTAAAAAACACTCATAGCTTTAGAGAAGTAGAAGAATGATATAATGTACACCATTTATCCATTACCTCGAATTTTGACCTCCTCTCAATTTTAAACAAGTCGGATATAAGAAAAACTGAAATTCACTTTTTTTTTTATCATATACTACTAACATATCCTGAAAGTTTCCAGAAAATCGAAGACATCAACTATCACGCCTCTATTCAATTTGGCCCAGTTTAAAAAAAAAATGGCTCTTAAAAATCATTTATTATTAATTATTTAAATTAGGACATTATTATTTTGTTATAATGAGAAAGGGCCTCGCTGTTCCTTTTTTCCCTAAAACTGGACACATGTCCGTGCGGTGGTGCTTGTGGCTGTCCGCAGTCGCCGTTGGATGCAGTGGGGTCGGAGGTGAGTGGCTGTACACCCGCAATTGGATATCCGTGGTCGCTTGGTTGTATGAAGGTGCCCTTGACTGCGACTCTTCATTAGTGTAATGCAATATTTCATGAAAATTTGTTTTTATTAGAAATGTCATGTTGGTGTGCTATGGCCTGTTATGATTTGTACTAGAGCTAGGCTAACCTATAATTATGTGTTTTTAAAACATTATGAACGATTCTAAAAAAGTTATTATGTAAAGAAATCGAAATTCTGTGAAGGAATATTTTATTACTAATGCAGATCCAGTAATTATTTATTATTAATATTAAACGAAAAAAGTATTACATTGCTCGAATGAGAGTAAGCTGCTTGCCTTCTCCCTAAAACTTGACACATGTCCATGTGGTGGTCCGTGTGCGTGGTCGCCGGATGCAATGGAGTCGAAGGTCAGTGTCTACACCGGCAATCAGATATGAAGAGGGCAGGGGGAAAACAACTTCATTTCGTAGGAATCTTTTGTGCTTGGCGGATATTGGCGACAGGAAATTGGTTTTTCTTTCGCGGTACAAACGTGTGACTCGTGTCCACTGATCTCTGGCGTGAATCAGGGTTGCCGCGAGAGAAAAACAAAGTGAGTAACCGGTTTCCCTACACCAGTTTAGGCGATGACTCACTATTGTTGCCGAAGAATCCTGATGCAGACAGAATTCCTATTCAATGAAGTTCTTTTTATCCTGTACTCTTCATATGGGTCAATCTGAAAAAAAATTTACAAATTTTGTCCCCCAGGTTTCATTGCTTGTAGTATTTTTTATTTTATTGTTACGTAATTTTCACTTGAACTGCATAAAATACTAAAACAAAAGTTAGAGATTTTATTTAAAAAAGCATAGTTGGTAAAATCCCATGACAAAACATCAAAGAACAAGAGAAGATAATTGTAACTTAAAAGAAATATTTCATAATTATTGATGCATACATTGATTGCCAAGTATCTTAGATATCAAATAAGCTTTTAACTATCACTTAAATTAAAAAAGCGTTTTTTATTGTGGCTTAATCTATTTTGTCCCACAGAATCGCAGAACTTTTTTTGTTCACTCTGTTACCATAATTTCACTACATGAAACGCAAATATATGAAGTTATTTGATGGAATAAGTGCCACCACAGACATTTATTTTTGAAATGGCTAAAGATATTCTAATAAAAATTTAGTTTATGGAGGAAAAAGACTAAGGTTTTAAAGACGACAATTCGCACCGTACGCGGAAAAGTGACCCATCGGCCAAAATTGATTTTTTGAGTTAATACTACTATACGATGCAAAATTTCGATCTCTATCGATTGGTGCAATCGGCATAGCGATCCGAGCCTTAGCTCGTCTGCAATCAATAGATAGGTCACTTTTCCGCATTCTGTTTTGGCAATAAAGTTAAGTTTGAAATGCTTATGTGAAAAGGTCGGAGTCGGTAATTTATTTGTTTCTTTATTTGAAATACTTTCATTAAAGAAAGCCCATTTTAAAATCTCTGTTTTGTGGTATTTAGTACAATAAATATGTACAAAAAAATTTCATGCAATATGTAGGGGGAACTAGGAGCATTTGACCCATAAGGATACATGACCCAATGCCTTTTTCTCAGCATTGGAATAGTTTTATGAGTTGGAAGTGGCATCACTTCTTTCCTTTCAGTCAGCTGTACACATGGTGAAAAAACCAAACTGAAACATTGCGTACGTGTTTAGGTATACGAAGAAATACGTTTTCATACACTGAAAGTAAATTTGGCGCCATACGATTCTTTGGTCTACTTTTTTTGGTTTAAGGAAGGATTTTTTTAATTAGTTACTTGTTTTGTTCATGCTATTAGCTACAATTACATGTATAATAGTGCTAATGTAATTATTCGCAAATGTCTTTGTTTTGGGGTTGAACAAAAAAAGTTCAACTAGGGATACTTGATCCAAACCAATTAGGGATATGTGACCCAAATAAACAACACAAAAGTAGACAGAAGAAGACCAAGTAAATTTTTTTAAAAATCACGGGAGTCCCAAAAAATGACTGGGTTCTTCTGGGAGTACAAGGTTTGTTGGGAAAGTACAAGGATTTTTTTAATGAGCTTTTACGAGCTTCGGTATGCAGTAAGAATCGATGGAAAATGCTTTAAATGGCCTGGAATGGATAATACATATACGTCCCAAGTTGATATTGATCAAATAGAAGATTCTTCAACCACCCGTGTTTTTTCTGCAAAATAAAAGAATCCCCGATTATGTATTTAGAAAAGATATTACGTTCAAATTTGATAAGTTCGTTAATATAAGCATAATTAATGTGATCAAAATAAAAAATAATAATTTTGTCTTAAAAAACTATCAAATCTATTTAAACTTTATAATATGATGTTAGTTTTGTTATTAGGTAAAAGTATTTTGATAATTTTAAGTCTTACTACCAAATTTTTGGGTTGGGTCACGTATCCCTAATAGGTGGGTCATGTATCCCTATGCATTGGGATACATGACCCAAAACTAAAGTTTTAACGATAATATATATTTTACTTATATTGCAGTTAATACTTCAGAAATATACTAATATATATTGTGTAATACTTATTAAAGTATAAATTGACTGCATTTGCACATCCATAAATAGTGTTTTTTAGAAGTTACAAGCCAAAAACTACAAGTTGGGTCACGTGTCCCTGGTTCCCCCTATATATTGCAAAATGATATGTCAATATGTATAGATTTTTTTCAAGTTTATATTTTAGCAAACGATAAAGTTTTAAATCGTTTTCAACATTGGCGTTTTACTATAAATCTAAACTCAATTGCTACATTTTGACAGTTTACGATATAAAGTCAATTAATTCAACTACATACTTAAGGTATGAGGCATCCCTACACCTTACCACCATTTTTATAAAACTATTTTCGAATTAGGATTTGAAATGCTTAAATTTCAAATCCAATTGACCAGAAACATCTGAAATTTCAAGTTTTCTGTCATTCAAGTTTTGAAAATACGTAATGAGAAAAAAAAGCATTTTTTGTAAGTAAACTAATAACTTTCAATTTACCCAGTCATTGTATTCAAGTAACAAAATTGTTATTTATAATTGTTTGTTTCAAAGTTATTTCTAAATTGTATTTTTTTAACATTTTCATGAATTTTAAAATAATTTTAGAGTTTTAATAATACTCGTACTTCAAAATTATTATTTTTTTAAATTTTAAACATGATATATTGTAAAAATTTAAATTGAAAAGTTTTTGTAAAAAATGTGGTTTTTGTTCATATAACCTTTACTTTGTAATTTGTATGTATCGACGAATCTCCCTTATTGTACGGTATAGCCCCGCTCTCCCCTATGTATTTCTAAAAAAGTTCTGCACTTAATGGGAATATTTCTTAGGATGTCACGCTCTCCATGTTGCGATTTTATTGGTAGTTTTGTTTTCTTTGGCAAAGTGTTGCAAGAAGCTCATTGGTTTTTTATAACGTCACGCGCTCCGAACTGTGATTTCATTGGTTGTTTTGTTTTCTTTGACAAAGTGTTGAAACAAGCCCGTTGTATGGGTGTTATTATAAATTTTATGTTGTTCCTTTTCAGCGTCGAACCCTGAGGTATCTATAGACGACTCCAAAACAGTCAAGGAATGTCGGGTCCACATCGAAAAAGCACTAGAAGAATATTGGGATAAAACCAACGAGCCAAACGCTGATGCCACACGGTCCAAAAAACAATTAGACTCAAATCTTCCCCAAGATGCCGATTTCGAAAAAGAAATCCCCCACGTGGATGACAAAAGCTGTGATCAAAAAGACATTTCTGAATCAAATCCACCGAAAGATACTGAAGTGACAGCCACTGCCGATGAATTAACCGAAACCGATAATAATGAAGTTTCCAATGATGATGACGATAATGAAGAATCACAAGGTGATGATGATGATGAGGATGACGAAGAAGAGAAAGAAAAAGATCAACCCACTGGTGATTCTGAAATAGATCAGAAAGTAGAAGATAGCCAAACACAATCGCAGAATACAGAAGAAGATAGTGCTGATAGTAAGTTAGCCAGCAAAAGCGACGAAGCCAAGCCACAAGAGACGAGGCGAGTGTTTGTCGTGAAGAATCTAAACAAAGAACCGATCGAATTCGACGATTTCAAATCCGATAAAGTCACTAAGAAAGACGAGGCCGATGAAGAAGATGATGATGATGAAGATGATGACGCTGAAGATGATAACGCGACGGTAGAAGTTGATAACAAATCAGTTGAAGATCTAAAAACCGATGGCGAATTAAAAGATGAAGGCGGGAAAGATAAGCAGGAGGAAACTAAACAAGTCGAGGAAGTTGCAGTTCCGGTAGCATCCAAAGTTACTGAATTGTCAGGAAGTGAAGTTTCTCCTGATCGAACTGAGGTTCCTGCTCAAAGTAGTCAGGTAATACATAATTTTTAGATTATGTTGTATTAGAACTACAAGTTTTCCTGTTAATTAAAAGCGAATAATGAGTCCGAATGACCGCTTGTCTCCAAACCAAAGTGCCTCTCTGTTAATACAATGGAGAGGAAAAAAAAATTTTATAAGCCGCATTTCTCCGACTGTATTGAATATTTTAACACACGGTTTCTTTAACATGATAAATGTAGCTGACTTGAAGGTCTCCATAATCCCACTTTTTGAAATTGGTTCAAATATTCTTTTTAATTTTCAATAAATAATTTTACAAAAAATATTCGAACTAATTTCAAAATGTGGGATTATAGAGACCTGTTAGTCAGCTACAATTATCATATCAAAAAACCGTTTGTAAAAATATTTAATACAGCAGGATAAATGTGGCTTAGAAATTTTTTGTTTTCTTTGGATTAACACATTCACTTTGCTTTGGAGATCTGCGGTCAATAGGGCTCATTTGTCTTTAAGAATAAATATTTCTGATTATCATTAATTGCGAAATCACAGTTTCAAGTTTTAAATAACGTTATTAAAAGCGCAGTGGCGTAAATCTTAAAGAAAAAAAACCACTGTATTACTTGCACGCTTTTCAAATATACATCATTTTGTAGTACTTGACGAAAAGTTAACTATTGAAAATAAATGAAATAAAAAGTTATCATGTAATCCAAAAGTTATGAAAATTAAACAAAATACCAATAGCTCTTGTGCAACTAGTGCGTAAGGTTATTATTTCTACCTAAGGAGAATTTTTTGGATTTCATTTTGCCGAAGCATTACCAGTTATTTTTGAATTGGTTCCATAAATCATTTATTTTTATCATCAAATTCGCATTTCAAAACTGATTATAAATTATTGCAACAGTTTTTTAAATATATTTAAACACTAGTGTATAAAATCAACTTTCACGCCCAAATAATGTTAAAAGCATTTCTTTCGGTGTAATATATAATTTGAAAGATAAGGTTATTTGCAGGATATAAATGTATTAATTCTAAAGCTAGGAAACTGCCATTATTGAAAATTTTAAAAGCAATCCTTATTATTATTCTTTATTATTTTCCAAAGGTATTGGTTAAAGAAGAAATTCCTGTTCCCGAAATCAAACCCTCTGTTGTCGTTACACCAACTGTACAACCAACGCAAGCAACAACAAAAATTCCTGATCCACATCAAAAATCCCAAATTGAAACACCAGAAGCTGTAACTAAAAGAGAAACAGGTAAAAATATCATTTTGTTCAATAATCATATAAAGGGAACGCGTTTTAAAAGCAACACTTTTTACAATTTTGTCAACTTAAGCTACTGTTTATAACGTCCAGACTAAATATAAAAGTACGGTGACGCGGGGTAATTATTCGACAAAAAATAAAACTTTTACCATAACTCCCACATTTATGTGATTTTCTAACCAGTATTTTTTTTTTTTGTAATGACTATTTGATATATCTGTCGGGTACCATTGTTGAAATTTATTACATATTTCCTCTGTAGAAGTTAATAAAAAATATACATGTGTCCAAAAATTACTCAATTACTCAAAAATTACGCCAATTGGGGTAATTATTGGACAATAGTTTTCAATCTGTTCTTCACAGTATTTTGACTAGCTACAAGGGGTAAATTGTTGACTTTGGTGTGTACTATATATCTGTGCATGGGTGCAATTATTGAACACCAGATAGCTTCTGTAAAAAATGTATAACTGAAACCTAGTAAAAATTACCAAACATTTAAATTTTTCACGCAGTTTTTTGATAATTTCTTCTTTGTTCAAGTTTAGACATTGCGTAGATGGTGTTATTTAACCACACAAACTATAACAAGTAAATTTAAGCATAATTACCCCATAATTAAACATGCGTGTCATAATGTTGCTAATACTATTCACCCTACAATGGTGTTTTTCAGCACAAACCACATTCATAAACATATCTAAGACTGAGCATTACAAAATTTAAGATCATGTAAACGAAAACAAAATTATACACAATTTGGCATCGATTAAAAAAAAAGTTAAAACCATTCTTTTTTTTTCAAGAGTTTTTGGTTATTAATATATTTTTTAAGAGAAAGTACTATAATCTAATCCCAATAATTAATCAGATCATTGCTATTGCTGGACATGTAATTAACAAATTCTGGTTTGTTAGACGCAATAAATTATGATTTATTTTGATTGTTGTGCCCAGTCCAATAATTACCCCGATTTTTCGTGTCCAATAATTACCCTGGGTCACCCTACTTTATTAAGTAATAAAGGATTTTTTTGTACCGTATCATAATTGGAAACATTTAAAGCCATTAAAGACCCAATTGTTTTGACCCACTTTAGGTTTTTAAAATTAGTTTTTAATCGTACTTACTTTGTCCTACATATATTGTTCAATACTATGATTTTCACTTGTCTTGTTTCACTTGTCTGTTTCGTTTAATTCGATAAACCTAAACAGATAACTTATTTTTTTTATGCTAAAACTCCTAACCAATCGTCGCGTCGTACCCTTCGATCGGTAGACCCGGAATTTTTCGTATTCTATGCATCAGTCTTCTTACAACTATCTTAAATTTTAAAATTTTATAATTTACACATTTTTATTCACAATGTACTTTATTCGTTTGGAGATGTTTTTAAGATCATCACTTCCAAAATAAACATGATTCTATTTTTTTTAAAAATCTGTTATTTGAAATAAATTTAATTTAAAATTCATGCAGTGAAATCAACCATGCATATTTGCCCATTTTCCTCGGAAGTTCTGAAAGTTATGAGTCAAAGCATTTAATTTCGCAGAACCACTAACACCAAGTCCAGCCTTCAAAGACGACCTCATCGAGAACATCTACGAAGATGATGACGATGATGACGAGGAAGGGCTGACGTACCGCAGTCGCGACCACGTCGACGTCATCCTTGGTCTTGACGAGGTCGGCACGGAACTGGAGAAAGAGGAGGACAAGCTGGCCCAGACCATCTACAAGGACATCAAGAAGATAGAGCTGACGCATATAAAGCCCATGGAGATGCTGTATAAGTATGCTGATAGTACGACGAGGGCCCTGGGAGGTAAGTCCAGAGCAATACATTTTAAAACTGAGCAACTAGATAAATTCTCAAATTTATTTAATCTAAAATGAATAGTACAGGGGTAAAAAAAACTTCATGGACAGCGAATCTGTCTGCATTGAGGTCTGCTTAGCGAGTAGTGGCGATCGGAAACCGGTTTCTCTCTTGGTTCTTCTTCCGCTGTTCAAGCGTCAGACTAGTGCCAACACCTTCTTCAGAGAAGGCATCTGTACTTAAACGATGACGTGTTGAAGTTTTCTTAGGTGTGGGATTGGTCAGAGAGGGCTACTCTGGTTTCGTCACACGAAAAATGGTAACCCGTGCAGAGGCCTTGTTTACAGGAGGTGTTGCTAGTGTCTGGCGTGAATGTTGTTCATGGAGATAGTAAACCCGTACGCCGCGTAATAAGAACCAAGGTAAAACTGGTTTCTTCACACCAGTTCAGGCGATGTTTCGCTATCGTCGCCAAGAAGACCTGGTGCAGACAGATTCCAAGTCGATGAAGGGGTTCTTCCCCTGTACTTTTCAAATATGTTACAACCGTTTTATGTGACGTCAAAATTAGTTCCCTTATAACTGTATTTGCTTTGTAATTATAGTGTGAAGATAGAGATTTGAAAGATCAACTTTTTCTCATATCTCCTAAATTCTATGTTTTTTTCTTAAAAGAACAGATTAATATCTAATTATGCCATTTTTCTCAAATTTAAAACAAATAACTCAACTGCTGTTCCCATAAACTTATAAATAAATATTATAATTATTAACTATTTCTTTACGTTACAATTAAATTATGAAGTACGTTGGCTTAACCTGGCATTTAAAAAATATATTACAAGTTGTTAAGAGTAGTCTTACAAATAACTTTCACAGCTGAACATGACTACACTCGGGTTGCCACTTTTATTTTGAAGAATGGGTAGGCCAAACATGTCTAACATAAAATGTCGCACCATGTTTGATTAATCAAATTGATTTATTTGATAGACTTCGTGAAATATTACATCGTAGTGTTCCTACATCTGCCAACCCACGTAGCCCATTTTGGCCAATGTCGCATCCAATTCGCAATCTATTGGCCAATGTCGAGTATCTGCCAAACTTGGAGCTTATTGGATGTAATCGATCATTTTCTACTGATTTTAACCAGATTTCCCCGTTCTTTGAGATTCCATTCCGGAAATTACGAAAAGTGCAATACTTAATTTTAGTATAATCTTATAGTATTTTGCAAGTGTAAAAAGCAAATATTCTGTTTCGCAATATTTTTTAATCAAGAATTTCGGGTTGTAAATTTTTTTCAAATATTATTTACTTTAAAAATAGCGAAAAGTTGTGAATCGATTTTCCCCAAGACTAATTCGAAAGTACAATTTCCGGATCTGCCGTCTGTGCAGCTTAGTGCGCAATATTTCTCAGGCAATATTATTAGTGTATAGGGTTTCTGATTCCGCCATTTCGATTTCTGTATTGCACTTCGTGATTTCGTCTAAAAATTGCTATAGCCTTAAAGTAAATATTTCGTCCTACTTTGTTGTTTCGTCCTACTAGATCACTAAAATTACAAGTCGAAATAGCAAGTTTCTTTTTCGGGAAAATGCTGCAAGAGATAGCAGCAAAATTCTTCCAGACAACACATAAAATTATACAATCGAAATCATCAAGGAAAATTAAAAGCAATATTTCAGATTATACCCTAACAAAAGGGGAACAAAACAAAATAATAATAATAATAATAACAACAAAACAAAAACTAACAAAATCTGGCAAATGAGCTAAATACATAAGTAAGCTTTGGGTGCTAAATACATAAAGCTTTTGTGGAAGATTTCTTTATTTGCTTTAGGTATATTGTAAATAGTTGCATTTCTTAAATTGTAGTTTACAGGGTCTTTAAGGGTACAAAATGATCTGTTTTTATATAAATATAGAAGACTATTGTATACGTATAATTTTCTTATAGTTAAAATTGGATTATCCAAATTTTCTGGTTCACAGTTTAACATTCGAATCAATCTGGATTGAGTTTTTATTAAAGGTCTGATATTATTTAGGTAGTCAACACCCCATGGGGTTATGCCGAATTGTATTATTGATTGTATAAACGCAAAGTATAATTGTTTTAAAAATATTTTACTGAGACTATTTTTTAAGTAATAAAATGCATGAATACCAAGACGTAGCTTATTATTTACCTTTTTTACGTCTAATTTCCATTTAAATGTTTGATCCACCATACAGTCCAAGATATTTTATATTTTCTACTCGGTTTATAAGAGGACATTCACAATTTGAAACATTTCCTTGGCATAAAATTAATATATTTAAGATTTAAGTCTACTGCATGCATGACCAGCGATCATATTAAAATTTATATATTTAGTTTTATCACGCTATTAATAATTAAGTCATTTTGTTGAAACCATTTTTTTAAAACTTTTATTAGATCGGAGTTAATCATTTCTTTCAAAAAATTGTAGTTTTTATTTGAATATACCAAAACAGTATAATCTGCATATATATGATTAATTTTCCAAATAGTGACAGATTACAAAAATCATTTATAAAAAATTATAATTAGCAACGGGCCAAAAATTGAGCCCTGATGTACACCTTTCTTAATAAATAAGCAATTACTATTCATATTATTTTAATTTAACTTTACAAATTGTTTTCTATTAGTTAGATAAGTTTTAAACCATTCATGCTGTTTTCCTCTAACACCTGTTGCGTATAACTTGCGTAGCAATATGTTATGATTTACTGAGTCGAAGGCATTTGAAATATAAATAAAAATATAAACTGTTTTTAAATTATCATTTAGGGATTTATATATTATACTAGTAAATCTTAGGAGTGCATCTTCGGTTCCTAGTCCCTTTATAAAACCAAATTGGTTTTTAGAAAATTAATTCTTTTTATTAAAAAAATTATAAAGTCTATTTTTCATTGCTGTTTCAAATACTTTTGAGGAAATGGGTAACACAGAAATCGGACAATAATTTCCCAAACAATTTCTCCCGCTTTATAGATAGGCATTACTGTAGCTAATTTTAAGTTTTCTGGAAACACTCCCTCTTTAAAAGACAGATTTATTAAATTTACAATTATTTCGGGTTTATGCTTAAGAAGCATTTTTAAAACTTTTACAGAAATTTTGTCGTATCCGACAGATTTTTTTTTTTTCATTTAAAGCATTAACAATATTTAGGATCTCAATTTCGGATACCTCATAAAGAAGTAAAGATTTGCATTCTGTATACGTTATATTAAAATCCGTAGTATTGTTGAAATTACTGTTTATATTAACATTTGCACAATTAATAAAAAAAATAATTTAAATCATTTACAATATTTTCAGTAATAACCCTCGGTAAAATATTTTTCTTTTATCTTGCCCAATATCGATAAAATATTATACGCCCGACATCGCCCGATATTGCACATCGATCCAAACCAATATTGCACCCCGATATTGCCCAGCGTCGGTGAAATGTAGTCCATTATGCGTTGGACTACGGGTATGAGCCGACGCGACGTCGGCCAATATTCCTGAGCTCTTGTTTCCGACATCGGCCAATACTGTTGTGCTACCTGGGAACCTAGCTCCTACGCTAAATTTAATTTGTGGGGTTGCATGCTAGAATGTGTACTGCTCGAAGCCACCTAAATTATTGGGCCAGAGCACGGCCAACTTCAATAACAAGGCCAGAGAAGCTCTCCCAAACAAGAGCGTGGACGGAAATTTTGACGTCATTGTTCCCAATGCCGAAGATCGAGAAACCAGTTCGGATGCATTCGGAACCCTGAAATTGTGGGCAGCCGTGAACGAGTGGTTCCGAACAGGTTTCGAGACAGGTTTTCTTCATCTTCGGAACGTCACTCGGAACTATGACGTCAAAATTTCCGTCCCCGAGCTTGTTTGGAAAAGCTTCTTCGGCCTTAGTAGTTGAGTAGGCCGTGGCCAGAGTCATGTGACGTTACAATAGTAGATCAATTTTGTGGTTTTAAAATTTACCGATGATTTTTCAATTTTAAAAAGAAGTTAATTAAGTCAGGGGGAAGAGAGGTTGAATCCTGAGAGAGGGCGTCGAAATTGTCCGTTTAAATAGCGTTACATGGATCAGCAATAAGGCATTTAAACGATGTAGAATTGAGTTTGCATCACAATTTATAACTTTAATCACAGTAATCTATTTAAGTAAAGTACTGTGCGCATACTAATTAGGTCCCGATAAAAATATTTTCTCTATGAACTCATGAATGAAAATAGATTTCCTTCGTCCTAGTAATTATGAAGTTTTTTATATGCTGATTTTCAGATGCAGAAATATTTAACAAGCCAATGATCCTCTTCCTTGGTCCATGGAACTCTGGGAAAACTTCCATAATCAATTACATTCTGGGCATAGAAAGGACACCCGCAGCATTAGAAACAGGTAATTAATTAAAAAGAATTGGTATAAAGTGTTGCATTAAAATATCAAAGAAAATGATAATAGCCATAAATTTGTTAAATACTCATCTATATATGTGTGTGTGTTAATTGTAAAAGATCAAGTATTAATTGAAAAAGTTAACAACAAGCTGAGAAAATTAATTTTCATTTTCGATGCATTTACTGTTTTCTTCCATTGATGTTGGTATTCGTAACATGTTTTTGTAAAAATGTTTACTTTCATCTGAAATATACTTTGGGATTTTTGAAACATATCCGATTCTTTTCTGATGAATTGGTATTTTCTCTGTACCTAATCTTTTTCTGAAAGATGGATTCTGATGGATGGATGTTAGTTTGAATATTGAATTAACTTCCATATATTTCATCCGTGTGAGTGCGTATGGATTTTTATTTGTAATATATGACCATCTTAACTCTTTAACGGTTTCCAATTTCTCATCACGGAATATTTAACTTACAAAAGTCAGTGAGAAGCTTTTCGTGACGTTACGTTAGTCGTCCTGTTCGCAGTATAAGTTGTTCCGAAGAAGAAACCTGCTCTCGTACACCGACTACAGTTTTCGGGTGCCGAACAGGTTTCGAGAGCGGTTTCTTCGAAAAAAAAAGACACTTTCAAACAGGGCGGACAGTAACAGTAAGCTAGTAACAAGTACTTCAAGTAACTAAGTAACGAAGAGCTTCTCTGGTCTTATAATAAGATAAATAGACCGTGTTTGTGTAGCTCCAAATCGAATAAATAATTGAAGAGCTTAGTGTAATAACTTGCTGGAAGGAAATTACATTAAAAAAATTGATTTTTGTGTTAATGAACATATTACTAACCTTTTTAATGATAACAAGTTCCCCTTTTTCATAAGCTTTAAGTTAGTATATTTTTTGGTTGTTTGCAAGTACCGTTTTTAACCGATCTGAATAAAATCTAAAAACTTTATAGCCAACTTTCTCGTTTTCAAGTTTTTGTCACATAGCACGTTCCACTAAGCTTTTCAATTTAATTCCTATGTCGTGTGAAGCATCTCTCAAAGGTCTTTAAAATGATAATATTACCAATGTTAGTGAAGCCTACGTAAGTGAGAGTGAAAGAGGGAATGAAATTATGCTGAATTTATCGGTGCTTTTGGCAGCAACTTCTTTTCTCTTGTTAGAACAGATGCCAAAACGTCTAGACACCGGAAAAAAGATATTTTAAAACAATTGTCTTCTAATTGATAGCAGTGGAGTAGAATTTGAATGAAATGTGTCTTGGAGGCCATAAGCTGTACGGAAATAACGTTAGGTCTTTGTACCACTTTTGAACTTCAAACAATACAAGGATGAGTCAAAGGTTTTTATTTTTGTTGTCCTTGATGATTAGTGTTACTATTTCTTACATTGAGGCGCTAACTCGGGTAAGAGGGCTAACACTTCATAAAGTTTAACCAATTTTTCAATCAGAAGAAGTTAAGAATTTTTTCGATCTTGTGTTGCAGTTTAAAAGAAAAAGTTTGTCCAAAATCAAATTTATGAAGTAAACAAGGACGTAAAAAGGTGATGCAGTCACAAATGATTCCCCAGTCCCACGTCCACTGCCTTCGTAACCCAACAGATGAAAAATTAAATTTTGACATGTACACCAGCAAAAAATGTTACAAAGAACAGCTGTTTTAAAACAAGTATTTTTAAGTTGCAGTAAATACAGATCATCTATTACCTTAATTTTTTTTCGTTTAATGTCAAAAGTTGTAGCAATATTTTAACACACTACAGAAACTACAATAACTTTTTAACACACTACAGAAAAAGTAATTAGCCACCTTCAAAATATCCTTTTTTTTTTTTTGAAACCTAGAAAACCGTAAACATTGCCACATAGTTTCTTCCTTTTCTTTATTAGCATCATATCTATAGGGATAAGAAACGCGAAGCAAGTAATTTTTAGCTATTTTTTACATTTAAGGATAAAAAAAAATCGTCCGGTCAAAGCGGAGAATATGATTAAGAGGGAGCCTACTTGGTTAAAAAAAACTGGGGCTGTGTGTAACTTTCGGAGTTGTGACATCATCCCAATGCTTTCTTTACCTTTATTTCATATTAGGTAATTGAAAGTAAAATACACTGCTCAAAACAATTAGGGGAGCACTTTGCGTACTTTTGTTAACCCTTTCAGTTCCAACGTTTTACTTTTTATTCTAAAAATCTAAAATTTGTGAAATAGATTCATTGTGCATTCAGAATGAAATGGTAAAAAACCGAGGAAACAATCCCAATTTTTTAAGTAAAATTTAAAGGGAAAAATTTGGAATCATAACTTTTGAATAAATTATAACAATAATTTTTTCAAAACTTTATTTGTTAAAAAAAAGTTAAAATCAATTTTTAAACATCTAAGAATGCAAGGGTGAAGAATTTAGGGTCAATTTATTTCATAAAATTTTTTGGGAGTGAATTTTATTTTACCATGTTTTTCATATTTTCTTTTAATTAAAACAAACATTATCTAATTCTTCAAAAGACATGATTCTTCCATCTAACGATAAATAAGTGCAGGCTACTTAGTGAGAAAAAAAATCGCAAGCTGATGATTCCAAATGGAATCATTGGGAGTGAAAGAGTTAAAACCATGCATTCCCCTAATTCTTTTGAGCAGTGTAGTATCTATTGATAATTTAGAAGCTTTTTTTTCCATTTATACCATGAAGCATAATTTAAAAAACCGGCTGTGCCCTTTTATTCTTCTTTCGTTTAATTTAATTCCATAAATATATGATATTTTATGCTATATTTATTTCTGTTATCAATTTCTTAAGTAATTTTGAATGTAAGTTTTAATTCACCTATATGGGTTTGTTGGCTTACGCCCAGTGGCTTAGTGGTAGTGTTTCGCATTGCCACGCCACAGATCCAGGGATCGAGTTAAGGATTGGGCGAGGTTGACTCATCCTTTGATCCCTTAAGTGGGTCGATAAAATGAGAACCAAGCATGCTTGGGAAATATAAACACCGTGGTTTCCTCGTGAGGTTGACCACTTAACGGGGACATATGCCTAGCATCCCAGAGCCCTTGGTTAAGTAAGCTTAGTTGGGCACGACAGGCCTTGGCCCACTAACGGGCTGTTGCGCCGAGGAGTTTAGTTTAGCAAATGGGTTTGTTGCTTCCCTTGTGGCGAAACATATAATTTTTTATTTGTATTTTGTGACATATAAATGTTCAATAAACTGAACTGATTGACTGAAAAACCATTTACTTCGCAGGCACTGGCATCACTGACACCCATTTCACCGTCATCACCCACGGTCCCCAGCGGAGGGTGATCGGCGGTACCGAGCTGGTGACCGACTGGAGATACGCTGGGGTCCAGAGGTTCGGACAGGGATTTCTGGATCACTTCAGGAGTATTCACATTCCACATGCTTTGCTGCAGAAGGTAAAGGAGCGTTGATAGTTGTTTTGTAAATTAGATTAAAATTTTGACGTCATAGCTATGCGTTATTATCTCTGTGATTTAATGTGTGTATTATGGTCGGTAACAACCGCTACCTTAGGAAACTTAACTCTGTAGGTAATAGATGACGCCCGAACCGATAAACTCAAAATGGAATCAACCAGTTTCATTTGGTTGCTAAATCTACTCCGTAATAGGTTAACAATGGGTTGTAGTGTGTGACGTTCCAGAAACATTTTGAAGAAAGATTGCTATTATTTTTATCTACAAAGTCGTTGACGAAGTCAGGTAACACCTCGTAATTTTTGGTGTTTTGGATAAGAGTTGTTAATGAAGCCAGTAATAATAATAAAGAAATCATCTAGGGGCCCAGATGGCTTTAGTGGTTTTTTTTTATCGCAGAACATTACGCTAGCAGTCTGCGCACTGTAACGGGTGCGGGTTCGATTCACACCTTCGCCCTGGGTGTACTTCCTTTCTCTGTGTCAGTAAAAATTCTTTCTGTGTCTGTCTTACTTGACGAAGGCTTATAAGCGGGTCTCTGATCAAGCACACAAGCCAGAATATATATGTACAGCTGTGGACAAAAAAAGTACCCACTAGTGGTTATTTCGGCCGTTAGTCATCCTAAGGAATCTGATCTGTTTGACTTTGTAAATAAATAACAGTCTGAGTTAATTGTATGACACAAAAATTGCATAAGGGTCCGTCTTCATATTAAAAATGTTACTAACTTTAAAATTTCTAATAGCAACACCCATATTTAATAACTTAGAAATGTTAAGCACCCTCGAAAACCCCTAAATCTAAGCTTTTGTTACATTTGGGTGAATATTTGACGAGTTATTTAATCGAATCACTTGATTTCCTTTGGGGTACCATACATTACATTACGAAATGCGCTTTGGCCAGATGACGCGGTTTTTTAAAGCATTTATTTTAACAAAATGGAAACTTAAACATTTAAGTAATTACACACAGAGCAAAAAATAACTTCAAATATATGTGTTTTATTAATTTTTATGAACTTAATTAACATAGATTTTCGATCCAGTACCAACAAATATCATTTTTTTGGCTAGTTTGCCAAGTGGCTTTGTTACAATAATTTCTGAGACTGACTTGAAAAACTATTAGACAATGAAATCCATTTTTACAGAAAACCTGTTAGCCTCATCGCTTCTTGCAGCTTTCCATGAAAAACGAAAGTCTTAATTCGATTTAATTCGATGTACGCCCCTATTTATGACGTAAACACCGCCGAGTGAGAGTAAAGGGTTGGTACAAGTATTTTACAGCTTTGTGCGCTTGATCAGGGACCCGCTTATAAACCTTCGTCAAGAAAGACATAGATAGAATTTCTACAAACACAGAGAGAGAAAGTACACCCAAAGTGAAAGTGGGATCGAAGCCGCACCCCATACAGTGCGCAGACTGTTAGCGTATTGGGCAGCGATTAAACCCACCCGGGCTCCAAAGCATATCTACAAATCCTTTTTACTTCCATAGACCATATTTACAACTCCAAAACACAATTTCTAAATACTCTAACTTAAAATATCATATAAGCTACCCATCGGCTCCTTACTCAGTAGAATTTGGTTGCCGACATGACTAGAACTACATGTCTTCATAAAAAAACAACTTCCAAGCTCTTCTTATTTGTCCCCAGGTGACGCTGGTAGACACGCCGGGCATCCTGGAGAACCGCAAGGGCAGCCGCGAGCGGGGCTACAACCTCAACGATGCTTTCCAGTGGTTCATTGATCGCGCTGACGCAGTCTACGTCGTCCTCGACCCCAACAAGGTGGACATCGGCGGCGAGCTCTCGAGAGTCATCGACCAACTCCAAGGGAGGGAGGTGCGGTTCGTGCTCAACAAGGCGGACTCCATACGACGCAGCGACCTCATGAAGGTAATTGGATATTTCTGCAACAAATGCATAGAAAACCAAAAGAAAATGATTCAAATAATCTAAGAAACATAATTCAATGATTGCGCTAAAACTGGAAATCAAATGAAATATGTAGCAATACAATAAATAAAAAAAAACAGACAACAATAAACACTCAGCTCATACTATTTCATCAAGGGGACAGAGCATGAATAGAGGGGGTGTTTTTGTTTGTGGCAAATCATAAGATCAAACACCGCAACTGTCCCCAATATCCAGCAATGAAAGAAAGAAGAGCTTGAAAGAATATCCAACGAACCAAAAAAATGAAACAAAATGAGCCATAAGCTCAATATAAACACCTGAATCAAAAGTGAAAGTAGAAGTATATGTTCAGATCAAATTACGTTGACGGTTAATGAAACTACAGGATATCCAAGAATACTAGGCAAGACGTCTTATAAAAGTATTCACTGCATTTGAATATTTTCATGGAAAACAGTTTTAACTAAGAAAAGCTTTGAAATGTGAAAAAGCAATTTTAAGATCAGTATTATTATTACAATTGCTATTTATTATATTAAGTTGTGTAAAAAAGATGTTGTTGAAAATTTTGGAATTAAGATTCTTCCAATTTGTTCATGCTCTGCCCCTGACGAAGTAGTATGAACACAGCGTTTGTTTGTTTTTTTTGTTTCATTTGTTGTATGGATATTTCTGCCGTGGGCAGGTAAACTGCAGTAACTGGGCTCGAATTTAATCGAATTTTAATCATCTCATGCTAGTTTTTCATTCTAAACTAGAATATATTTTAAGCATATCACGCTAGTTTGCTATTCTAGCAGTAGCATCTTTCATGCTAGTTAGAAAAGCAAAAATACCATAAAATTTGACCTGGGCGTGCAAAGCAATAAATTAACTAGAATATCAACATCAAACATTTAGCACAGTTTCTGCCAATAAGTCTAAGTTTGAGCCAATATTTCGTCTCTCCTTTTTTGTCCAGGTGGTAGGTCAGCTGTTCTGGAACCTATCCCCTCTGATGAGCGGCAGCGAGGCGCCCGTGATCTACGCCGTCTCGCTCACCACCCACCCCTACCACCCCTCCGCCCCCACTCGCTTCCTGGACGACCAGGAGAAGAACTTGCTGCACGACATGAGAGCCACACTGGCCAGGAGGGTGGAGAACAGGATACTCTACGCAAGGTATAACACCTTTAGCCATCTTTCTCGTTTAAAAAAATTCAGAAGTATAAAAACGGAAAATTAGGGTAATTATACACGTACAGTGAGATATTTTCGTCCGTCTGGTTAGTTTTTTTTTTAGCAGCCTCACGCAACTTACGTTGACTATCTTAGGGATAGAGGGTCGAGAACAGGATACTCTACGCAGGATAACACCTTCAGCCATCTTTCTCGTTTATAACAAGTAGGTTTCTACCAGAATCTGTTACTCATCCCGCTTTCACACAACATTTGTGTTCAGTCGCCAAACACAATATTAATTCAATTATAAACATTTACACGCTAAATTTGGCTAGTTTCATTTATTTTATTTAGAAATTTCAATAATTATTTCTTCAATAATAACTATCGTTTGCAAAAATTAATTTATATTTCAAAGAATAAATATGTAATATTCCTCTCTTTTAAATACAACCAAAACATTTCATATCAACATACAAAGAATCTCTAAGTGAAAAATATTTGACATAATTTCAAACTGATTGATGTCGCAAAAATAAATTTCTTTTAATTTATTATTTAAAAGAATTAAAGTTTCTCGAGTGATTGTTGCGAATGGCAATGGTGATTTAATTGTAATAATAAAAAGGCGCCAAACACAGCATTAATTCTATATCAAACATTTACATGCTAAATTTGGCTAGTTTCATTTATTTTATTTCGAAAATTCAATAATTATTACTTATCATTTGCAAAAATTAATATTTCAAAGAATAAATATGTAATATTCATCGCTTTTAAATAGATTGAAAACATTTCATATTAACATACAAAGAATCTCGTAGTGAAATATATTTGACGTCATTTCAAACTGATCGATGTCACAAAAATAAATTTATTTTAATTTATTGTCTAAAAGAATTAAGTTTCTCGGGCTATTGGTGCGAATGGCAATGGTGATTTAATTCTATTAAAAATGGCTGCCTATACTTTTTAAATGAGCATTAAATTTTGCAGGTTTTTTTTTAAATAATTGAAGTACTTCGAATTCGAATTTTTTTCTGAAATTTTCAATGTATTCTAATTTCGATGGGCTGAATTTTTTGACGTCACTTGTCCGTAGCATTTGTAGTTTGGGCTATGAAAGTGGGTGACGGACAGACAGACGGACTGAACGATTATAATACCTTCCACTTTTTACGTTATAAACGTAGTGTGTAAGCTAAGAATTCAGAAGAATCAAAACGGAAAATTAGGGTAATTATACAGTGAGATATTTTCGTCCGTCTGGTTAGTTTTTTTACCAGCCTCACGCAACTTACGTTTTGACTATCTTAGGGGTAGAGGGTCGTGAACAGGATACTCTACGAGAGGTAACACTTTTAGCCATTTTTTCTTTCCTACGAACGGCTTAGAAATGGGCAAATATGTATGGTTGTTTTAACTTCATAAATTTTAAAATTCAATCTATTTCAAAGAACTTATTTGTTAAATTTTTTTTAAATAGTTTTATTGTTGAAGATAGGATCTTAAAATAATTTCCAAATGAAAAAAGTACATTTGGAATAAAAAATTATTAGTTATAAAATTTTTTATTCTAATAAAATTAGGTCATTGTAAGAAAGGGTGATGCACAAAATGCGGAAAAGGCCGGGTCTAACGATCGAGAGGTTAAGAAAATAAATAGCCTTTTATCTACTGACGGTACTTATAAGTGCTACTTAAAAGTCGCTGTTCTACTTTTCATTGTTTATATTGGAGAAAAAAGGGAGAAATAGAACTTTTTGATTGACAAGTTCGGTTTTATCACTTTAAAAAATAAATTAAATTCTTCCTAAAAATTTTACTTTAGTTATCCTAACATTAAAATATTCAAAGACAAATAAATAAAATGTGCCCGACCCGGTTCCTGGATGACCAGGAGAAGAATCTGCTCAAGACGTGAGGGCTGGGCAGGAGGGTAGAGAACAATATACTCTACGCGAGGTAACATAGTTTAGCCAGTCCTTCTTTCAATTTCCTTAAATTTTATAATTAATAAATGTTTGTTCATAGTAAACTTTTTCATTTGGAAGTGTTTTTACGATCATCTATTCAAAAATAAACCTAATTTTTCGGCTGCTTTTGTCAAGAAATGTTGTGAAAGGTGTCATTTTTCAGGAAATAACGTACGGAATTGAGAACTGGCAACAACAATTGTATAAGGGGTCGTCTACATATAAAAATGAGTACCAACTTCGAAAATTCCAATAGCAACACCCAATTTTTTTATATAAAATATTTACCATCTTCAAAATACCCCAGATCCAAAAGAATATTAATTAATTTTGCATTATTTGATGAGATATAAGCATTCAAAATTGAACGCCGATAATGTTAAAAAAGTTTCACAAACTTTTATTCATACCTCCACAAATAAAATGAATTAAACACAGAATTTTTTTTCATTATCTACTTCTTAATCTTCCAAAAACAAATCACACAAGTTTTTAATCAATTTTTCATTTTTAATATTTTTTTATTTAAATTTAAATAAGAAAAAAATAAACATGAATAGCAACCCCAAACTTTTTTGTTGCATAAATCGATAAAATATACATTGATCAAGTAGAACCAAAATCCCGAATTTTTTTTAATTCAACAACAATTATTTGCCGAGTTGTTGTAAAAAAACTGAAAAAAACACCGAATTTTAGGGACCGTGTAAAAAATTACTTGGCAAATTTGATCCTAACTTGCATTATCGTTTGATGGTTGAAAAGCGTTTATTGGTAAATGTTTATTCAAATTATTGATGTCTGCCAAATGTCTAAAAATCTTTTCTTGTTTAAAGTGCATACAATGTATTTTGTTTGTATAATTAACATTAAATTATATGGATTACTATGCTTTTAAATATATGTTATTTCCAATACAATTTCAAAAAGTCTGTTTAATATTAAAAATTAAATACCCTAAAATATTATTGGAATTCGGTTTTTAGTATATTTCATTGTTACCACATTGATTATTAAAATGATTAGTGCCAAGTGCCTTGGTTAAAAATCATTGCCAAATCATTCTGCTTAATTTTATTTGGCTTTCCTTAAATATCGTGGTAAGGTCGAAACCCTCGTTTTGTAATACGTGATTTATGTTACCGATAAAGTGCTCCGAATTTTAAACAAACTTTTTGTGGCAATATTAATGAAACAAAACTTTGCATAAAAAATGTAAAACATATATGTAATAATCATGTTTGTCAATCTGATTGTAACTAATCGCATTTGAAAATCTGTTCGTTATAAATAACGGTATATGTGACTTAATTTAAAATTAAAACTTTTCCTCTTCAAGCCTTTATTTTATTTCTGAATTTTAAAATCCAAAATTAAAATAAAAACATATAAAAATCACAATATTAGTGAAGAAGGTTAAATTCTAGCATCCGTTGCCGAGATTATGTTAACCCTTTTGTTAGCTTGCCGTTTTGAAAAGACACAGCCTAAATATTACCATTTTCATTTTGGAGATTTCCCACTAAACGAGTTCAAAATTAATGCTTTAATATCTCAGCAAATAATGCAAAATAAATAATTCTTTTTAAAGAATTTTGAAGGTGCTGAACATTTTTATGTAAAAAAATGGGGTGTTCCCATTGGAATTTTCAAAGTTGGTACTCATTTTAATATGTAGACGATCCCTTATACATTTTTTGTTGCCAGTTCTCAATTCCTTACGCTATTTCCTGAAAATTGACACCTTCCACAAAATTCCCTGATCAATAGCAGCCGAGTAACGAGGGGTGGATCGTTTTTCCCCTCAGCCGTACCGAGAACTCCTATAGAGCTGTTGCACCCCTTTCCTCAGCACCCCTGATGATCGCTGATTGGATGAAATCGGTTGCACGGTCTGGCCAAATTTTCTTAGGACAAACAATCGCACGTACATCAGCAAAACACGGTAAAAAAGTGTACATAGGTTGCTAGTTTTCCCTTTTTAATATTAACAAGAAGTTCTTAAAGAACTAAAATAGCCTACTTTCCTGTTACTTAAATACTTACTGAAATTCTAATCGGGAAACAACTAGGTTCTTAACTGTAAATATCATCAACAACCGTTTCTACACTAGATTTATACACATTAGAAAAAAAATCGCTAAACACAGCATCCAGCTATAACGTAAACTTCTAAAAGCCAAAATCAACTATTTTTCTTAATATTCTTTCGCAAATTAACTTAATATTATTCATCGTCTGCTTGATTTATTTGTAGTTCGAAGAATAATTAAATATTTATTTATAACAAAAGTAATGAAACTAATCCAAACTGCATTAAAAAATACGAAATGTAAATTTTTCTCTAATGGGGCTGCAATATTGGCGGTCAAGCCTTTTGCAGACTCGGCATATTCCCCAGAACTGAGAGCCATTTCTTTGTGGCACCATATAGGCGACTCCCGCTACCAATTTTGACGCCCAGATTACAATGATTCTGAGCTCTCTGTGGATGTTAAAGTATGCCGAGATTTAATTTTGCCGAGAGAACCCAAGCCAAATGGACCCTCCAGGGATCTTTTACATGCCACATAATCATATGACATGCGCGCCCAAGATTTTCCCATCCAGAAAATCCGACGACTCAGTCGGGGCTCGAACCCGCGATCTTGGGCTTACGAGGCGGACGTACGTTTAACCTCTCAGCCACTGAGCCGCTAAACTAAGCATAATTGTATGCAAAAAATATGCCTTGCCGCTTTCTTGGTAAACAATAAATGAACAATCAAAGAATCACATTGTGCTACATTTTAGTACGTCATTCCAAACTGATTCATGAAAATATTATTTTGCTTCAAATAATTTTAAATAGATAAAAGTTTCTCATGCCATTGTTGATTTGGCAACAGTGATTTAAATGACTCAAAATTGAATTCCAATGCTAAATCAATGGGAAATTCGCCGACAGATAGTAAATTTATGTCCGTCCGGACGTACAGACAGGCGGACAAAAAGTATGAAAGTTTTGTCTCTGAGGTCATAGCTGTTGCCAGATGCAGTAACTATGGGTCAGTTCAGAATAGGTCACGTAGTTGCAACAACTCTATACTAAATTTGAAGTCTAGTAGTTTCGTATTTCAGCAATACCTTAAAAACCGAAAAAGTTCTATAGCAGCTACCTTTTGAGCATGCGCGATTTTCTTGAAACTTTATTCTTAAGTCCGACAAGTTCTAGGATAGATAGACGGACGTTAGGTTTTATGGCGCGAGGGCATCAAAAGCCATACACTAGTTCTAGCAACTTGTGTACCAAATTTGAAGTCCGTAGCTTTTTTAGTTCGAGGTGTAGAGTGCTTTCAGGCAGACAGGCGAACAGAAAGACGGACTAATGTTCAAAAGCTATCCTTTTTAGAATGAGCAACCTCCAAACGCGTAGAAAGCTCAAAATCGCCATTTCTGATTATCAACCCCATTGCAATACTATCATTACCTTATATTTTATGTTGGTTGGTTGGTAGACATATATATTCAGGTTTGTGTGCTTGGTCAGCGACCCGCTTATAAACCTTCGTCAAGTAAGACAGACACAACAGACAACACACACACATAAGTGGATCCATCTAATTTTTAGAGACAGAGGCCAACTAGAGGATCCCCAGAATTGGCTTGTCACCCCCAGAGATATTGATTTGGTATGGGAACTTGGAGGACTTTCGGACCCAACAGATTTAACGAGCACGTACTCCGCATATACTCGGTAGGTCTTCAGTGGTACCGGGACTCGATCGCAGGACCTTCCGATCCCGAGACCGAGACGCTGACCACTAGGCTCACTACGCCCTATATTTTATGTTATTTAGGTAATTTAAAGTAAAAATAAAATTCGGAAGAATTGAAAGGGGAAAGTACACTGTTAAAAATTTGGTGCTAGGTTTCACCATGATATTGGTTGGTTTCACCATGATATTGGTTCCTAGTAGCTGCAACGGCTGAGTGGTGAAATGTTTCACCTTTTTTTCGGTGTTTGGTTGAACCATTTTTCTGTATTTGGAAACAAAAACCTGAGAAATGGTTCAACCGAATACCAAAAACATGGTGGAACGTTTCACTATTCAGCCGTTGCAGCTACTAGGAACCAATACCATGGTGAAACCAAGCACACAATTTTTAACAGTGTAGGGTAATAACATGGATATTTCCGTCTGTCCGTACCAGCCTCTTATTAACTCTTCCGTTTTGACAATCATATGGATGGATGTCTCGTCACTTGACTGTGATTCTAAATTACGATGCTCTCTGCCGATAACTCACGTGTATAGTACTAATACGACAATAACTCAACTACTTTAAGAAAAGGTGAAAGCCACTAGGTTACTTTAACGCTTATCGGGGCATATACGCATAGATATGAAGAGTACAGGTGAAAAACAACTTCATTGCTTAGGAATCATTCCGTATTCTGGTGTGCTTCGCGGACATTGTTGACAGGAAACCGGTTTTTCTTTCTGCTCTTCTTTCGCGGTACAAACGTGTGACTCGCGTTTACGGATATCTGGCGTGAATTACGGTTGCTGCTAAAGAGAAAAAAAGTGAGTAACCGGCTTCCTTCCCAGTTTAGGCGATGACTCGCTATTGTTGCCAAATAATCCTAATGCAGACAGATTCCTATGAAGTGAAGTTGTTTTTCCCCTGTACTCGTCATTTGTGTTTGTATTTGTTTTGAGTACACTGCGACATACGTGCTCGTTAAATCTGTGGAGTCATCAGGTGTCGGCCTCGTCACGTGACCAGGGGTCTAAATTAAGAAGCGTAATTGGCTGTGTTAAAGCTCCATGGAGGCTTAAAAAAGACGGCTTAAAATGCTCAACATAATCTTACCTTTTTAGAGAAATCTGTTGCATTTTCTGTTCCAGGAAACACGCCGTCCGGGTGCGCAACCACGCTAAGATGGTGGACTGCTACCTGGCCACCTTCTACCGCCACAAGTCCATCTTCAGCAACAAGCGCCACGTCGCCAAGCAGATCGTGGACAACCCCGCCGAGTACAGCATCTACGACGGCGTCGGCGGAACGACCAACGTCAGCCGACACGACCTACCGACACCCGCGGCCTACCAGGACTTCTTCAGGTGCGGTTACTTTAAGTTTAGCAAGGTTTAGGTTACTTTTAGTTAACTAAGGTACTTAGGTTACTTTTAGTTTACTAAGGTTTAGGTTCATAGGTTACTTTTAGTTTACTAAGGTTTGGGTTTTTAGGTTACTTTTTTTTAGTTTACTAAGGTTTAGGTATTTAGGTTACTTGTAGTTTACTAAGATTTAGATACTTGGGTTAATTTTAGTTTACTAAGGTTTAGGTTACTTTTTAGCTTACTAAGGATTAGGTTACGTTTAGTTTACGAAAGTTTAGAAAGTTAGGTTACTTTTAGTTTACTAAGGTTTGAGTTCTTAGTTTACTTTTAGTTTACTAAGGTTTAGGTACTTAGGTTACTTTTAGTTTACTAAGGTGTTTGGGTTCTTAGTTTACTAAGGTTCAGGTTCTTATGTTACTTTTGGTTTACTAAGGTTAATGTAATTACGTTACTTTTAGTTTATTAGGCTGAAACTATATTACGCCATATACTGCGACGTACAGTGGTGTATTGGCAGAATGGTCGATTTCTATGATGAGGGACTATGTTAGGTAAAATACCTAAAAAAAGAACTCGAGGGATTTGATTAACTACTTGTATGTCTTCAATGCGTGGCTAATGAAAAATTGTGTTTTATGGTCCTGTTAATTTGAAAGGGAATGGATCCTTTCACATTACTGAAGGCGAAATTTAGAAGACAAGTCTGATCTATTAAAACGTTTTTTAAATAAAAGACTTAAGGAATTTATGCAACTAAAACGTTGCTCTAAGACAACCAGGACTAGTTACCACGAGTTTGCAGTTGCTAGTGTTCCAAGTTTGTTTTTAATTTAAATCAAAAAGCAGTTCTACTCATTATGCTAAACCTTGTTTAGTTGTCAATGCTTTGCAAATTTTAGCTTAGAATTTCTGTTAGTCAGTATATAGGTATTACTACTACTTCATTACATAAATAAGTTGTTATTAATTTCTAGAAAAATCTTTTATAACGTCTTGTTAACTTTCAGACACACTTTTTACCGATTTTCGACTACGCTTTAAAAAGTTTGTAAAATATTTTCTACACATTTAAATATTTATTGGGTACTTTTCCATTTCACGGGAAGAAATATCGCCAAACGGAATATTTAGTGACAAACGGAATTTTCTGGCAAAAAAACAACAACAGTATACACAGTTAAAGGTTACCATTGGACATATTCCACTCGGTGGTGGTTGTACTTTTTGCCAACTTTATCGCTTGCGGCCAGCGAAATGAAAAAATACTTTATCTGTGTTATTATTTTGCAGGGCCCATGCGCTATACGACTTCAAACCCTTGGCCTCAACATGTAGCTACTTCAGGGGATGCCCCATCGATAAGTTGGACGAGGCCATTGCTAAAGATATACCCGAGCTGATGGCTAGGTATAAGAAGGCTAAGATGGCCCTGCTGGAGGCCGATGGGAATGTTGTTGCTGATGTGAAGCCCTAATTTGAGATATTCTAATTGACAATAACCTATGCAAACTAGATCAAGAGAATGCCGGAGGACTAGATAATGTAATGCCTCATATTAGTGGATTCATTTTAACGGTGGTGATGTTATTTATAAGGGAATTGTTGCTGAAGCCATTGATAATAAAGAAATCATCTGAGCTGTTTTTTCTTTCTATGGCAGACTCGGAAAAATTATCAATGAAATTCCTTTACTGATAACCTGTTAATATGATTCAATACAGAAAGAAATGCCCAAAGAAAAAAAAGAGTTAGGGTCCTAAACTTCAGTCAGTGCCCAGTGGTGCATCAATAGTCCTTAGAATAACTTTGACCAAAGTTGTGCCCTTTAATAACTTCTCATTACAATGATAGTTTTCAATTAACATCTCACCATTGTCGATACTTTTCAATTAATGTCAAACTGCTTTAAATGACGAGTAGAAAATTAGTCAAGAAGAAAGTTAGTTGTAGGGTTTGATTTTGATAAAAATCTACTACTAACTCTTACTAATAATGCTCAAGTTTACGGCGTCTTAGACAAAACCTCCGCTTATATGATATATTTCTAGCTAGTTGTCAGGTGTCATCTTGATTTAGTTGCAAATAATGAGGTGTTTGTTTTCTTATATCCATCAGAAGTACAACATCGAAATTGACTTTAAGGAACATGTTAATAGGCTTAAGATAATTCCTGATTTGTGCAAAATACGTAGTGAAAGTGCCTTATGAATGTTAAAGAATTATGGTCTGTTGACATGGCTTAGAGTTACAAATTTATTTTTCCAACCGATTGCATTAACCTGTGGTGATAAAATGCGACGTGTAAACGTCAATTATTTAGAAAAATTTATATGACTTCCACTGAAATTTAACCCGTGTTATTGTGGATTTTGCAATCTTTCGCCTACTTGAATAGCTAATTTTTAAACGTAAATAACTCTGGCTATTCAATTGGGTTCAACGGATTTGCAATAATAATATGTGATACATTATTAATGCCTTCTTTAAAATCAACAAAAAATTGTTAACCCATTACGCCGCTGTCTGAACCACGCTGGTAAAATTGGAAAATTTTCCTACTTTGAGGTTCAATACAAATCTTAAATTATATTTAGCTTAATTTAAAAAAAAGTTTTCATTTTGTAAAGAGATACAAACAGTAACGAAATGGGACACTTGCCAGTTTCTTACGACTTGAAAAATATTTTTTCCTAAACTCATTTGCTCGAAGTAATAAATTTTTGTAAGTTTTTTCTAATGAAATAAAGTTACAATATCGCTTGCTTAAAAAAATAGAATATACTTTACGGACGTTTCGAAAAAGCTACCAACGAAAGCTAGGAACTTCAATATTCAATAAAAGACAAAGAAATTCGTGAATCAAATGTAGGAGAAAAAAAATAATAAATGGTTCCTTTGGCGCTTAATGGGTTAAATGCATTTAAGAGTAAAATGTTTTCTTAAAATTAAATCCGATGCAGAAGTGTCATTAATAATAAGATGAAAACGTTTAATGAAATCTGAAATATTTATATTGCGTTTTTAAAAACAATTTATATCTTCTCTAGAATTAAATAATTACCATAACAAATATTTTCTTTATACCAAATGATGTTATTACGTCGATAATTAAAAAAAAACTAATTAAATTAACTTTATAAATGTTTAATGACCTTTCTGAATATAGTATTGGTTAATTAAGCTCAAAACTGTATTATTTATTACAAAAAGATTCTGTATTAAAAATCCGGGCTGAAAAAAACAGTCATCAAGTAAAAAGATATTTTATTTATTTAAAAGTTTCAACTAGAAAAAAAAATGATTACTTTACGTTATTTATTTTTGTGTTGCTGAGAAAAAATATTGATTATTTACTCCCAAAACATTACTATCATAATTGAAGAGCTTAGAGGAAGAACATGCTATGTGACATATTTGAAATAATTGAGATTTTTGGGTCAATGAACGTATTTTCCCCTCCTCTATAAAGATAACAAGTTTCCCCTTTAATATAAACTTTAAAATAAGTATACCTTTCAGCATTTGTAAGTATTTTTTTCTAACGGATCTAGTACAAACTACAAACTTTAAATCTCGTTTTCACCTTTTTGTCACAGATCACGTTCTTCCACTAAGCTCTGCAATTGTTCATTTATATGTTGGTATTGATAAGATTCCATTTTTCATAGGGGTATATAAAATGTGTGATAATTTTTAGATTGTAATTAGTTAGTGATTGTCTTTTAGCCAGTCTGAATCATTTGTGAATGTTATAACATAAAAAAAAACTCTCCAGTGTGCATAAGGGAGCACTCTTTACAATTCATTAACTTGTAGATCCTGTTTAGTGGAATAATCATGAAATAAAAATATTGGAGTCTAATAAATTTATTTTTTCTCTACTTCATTACTGTGATTTACTTTAACATTTGCCACCATCGAACGTCTCTCATAGCGAAGAATGATACAAAATTTAAGCTTGTTCTTGGTTTAGGTTTAATTAATGTCGCAATCAGGGTTCGAAATTAACGGGCTAGTCGCAAAATGCCACCTAATCCTTCAATTTTGCAACAACAAAATAGATTTAGTCGCGTTTATTGCGATTATAGTCGCCGTCATCTTAACTTTTCGTAATGGTAAAGCCTATGAGGGTGTTAACCGGTCTCCGAGCGCTGGGATTGGCGGGATTCGCGGATATCCATAAATAGATAGAAATTGAGTTTCGCCCCAGGTGGTATAATGGGGTATGCTCCGCACACCGCCACCACCACCCCTCCCTGCACCCACACATTTTTCCCGTACTGTTGTACGAGGGTATTTTGGAGAGTTGAGTTGTTATATGTTAATGGAAAAATGTAGTTTTTTTACGGGTGGCAACGATTTTCCCTTACTGTTGTGCAAGGGTATTTTTTAGGGAAGTTTAGTTTTTTACGTGTGGCAACGATTTTCTCGTAGTTGTACAAGGATATTTTTAAAGAAAGTTTATATTTTTGTGAGTGGCAATGGTGTTGTACGAAGGGTATTTTTTAGTTATTTTCAGATGGCATCAATTTGGAGGGTTCTGATTGATCGAGAGTTTTTATTGTTAATCTTAGACGCGATCCTTATGGAAAGGCACCGGAGAAGTAAATTATTATAGTGATTTGTAAAGAAATAAGTAACAACACATTTCTAAAACATAAATAATATTTATTTAATAAAAGGCTCCCACTTTAAAGTAGGTTTTACAAGTCGTTTTCCAGATGTTCTTTTATTTACAACTTTCTTCTTTTCCGATGTCTTGATGTTTTTAATAAACTGCATAGGAATATTTAAATCTTTCAGAACTTTATCATATACTACACCATTGGATACATTGGTTTTAGGTTTGTATAAATAAAGCGTCCTTGATTGAGAGGGAAAAATTTATACTGTCAAGTGACAAGCGTGTCACACGGCAGTTAGTTTCGGAATCAACGGCTGCGACTAGATGGCGCGTTTTCCAACCCCTCGTAATGATGCTATTACATACTGCGATAGACTTTTTTTTTAACTAATTTAAAATTGATAATTATATAAAAATGAATTGAAATGACGAATGTTGAAGAAAAAAGGGAGAATAATAAAACCGGGATAACTAGATTGATAAGCATGAACGTTTGAAATATTCATTTTTAAATTTGTTCTTTATCGTTTACTTATTTTTCGGCAATTCGTTTTTGTTCAGAAAATAATCTATATTTTAATTATTTTCACAAACTTATGAAAAAAGATTTAAAAATAAAATACTTTAAATCTGGAAATGAACCATGTAAAATTTATGTGAAATAATAATAAAATTCAATATAATACAGAAATCAGGCCATTTCAATACATTTATTTTTTAAGCCACATATGACGAAAAGAAATTTAAAAAAAAATATTTTGTAGCTGGAAAAACATTCACAATTACATTTTTACGAAACAAAATTTATAAAGTATATTTATTTTAATTATAAAAGAATTAAGAGCAAACACTCAAATGTTTTATACACATATGAAGAATAGAAATAACAAAATATTTTGTAGCTGGGAAATCATTCAAAATTATATTTTTATGAAATAAAATCTATGAAGTCTATTTAGCAACTGATTAAATAATTAAGAGCAAATGCTTCATACAATAAAGAGTGTTTCATACAATTTTCTTATATTTCCACACTCATTAGAAAGATATTCAAGAAAAATAATGCATGAGGCATTGAATCACCCTGTACTTTATGAAAAGAATTGGAATTTTATAAAACATAGCATTCACTGAGTTTTAAAAGTTTATGATTAGTGGGCTTCATGGTAAGCTTCTTATATTTTCAAACCTATCAGTATATTTCCTGGCAATATTCTCAATAACTGGCTTAATGAGTTTTACACAAACAAGTTCAGCCATAACTTTACCATAGTCTGGCTTTAAGCAAAACTTATCAAAAATGTTTTTCAACTTATCTACAGCTCTGTTGGAAATGATTCCATAGGCACCTTTGGTAGGAAAATGTTTAAAACTTTAGTCACAGAACTCTTGAAGAACATTTAATATGTAAATTAAACCTTTACTAGGATATTTTAAGGAACACTGATCTTGATTTTTGACAAACCTCAATTGTGGAGATGAACAGCTTGACGAGGTCAATTCTTGAGTATAGTCCAAGCCTACTACCCTATCCAAGATCCAAGCATTTTTTAGCCTACTTTTCTTTTTTTAATTCGAAAGAATTAAAACAAGAAGTTCATAAAGAACTAAAATAGCCTACTTTCCTGTTACTTAAATACTTACTGAAGTTCTAATCGGGAAAAAAAACTAGGTTCCTAAAGTATATATCATCAACAGCCGTTTCTACACTAGATTTATACACATTAGAAAAAAAATCGAAACACAGCACCCAGCTATAATTTAAACTTCTAAAAGCCAAAATCAACTATTTTTCTTAATATTCTTTCGCAAATTAATTAAATATTATTTATCATCTGCTCGTGATTTATTTGTAGTTCGAAGAGTACTTAAATATTTATTAATAACAAAAGTAATGAAACTACTCCGAACTGCATTAAAAAATAAGAAATGTATCTCGGATCTTAAAAATTCTTTTTTTGTTAGAAAGCTATGACCTCAGATACCCAACTTTCATACTTTTTGTCCGTCTGTCTGTACGTCCGGACGGACATAAATCTACTATTTTTCGGCGAATTTCCCATTGAATTAGCATTGAAATTCAATTTTGAGTCATTTAAATCACTGTTGCCAAATCAACAATGGCATGAGAAACTTTATTTAAACATATTTGAAGCAAAATAATATTTTCATGAATCAGTTAGGAATGACGTCATAAAATGTAGCACAATTTGATTCTTTGATTATTCATTATTTATCTACCAAGAAAGCGGCAAGGCATACTTTTGCATGCAATTATGCTTAGTTTTAATTTACATTTCTTATTTTTTAATGCAGTTCGGAGTAGTTTCATTACTTTTGTTATTAATAAATATTTAAGTATTCTTCGAACTACAAATAAATCACGAGCAGATGATAAATAATATTTAATTAATTTGCGAAAGAATATTACGGAAAATAGTTGATTTTGGCTTTTAGAAGTTTAAATTATAGCTGGGTGCTGTGTTTCGATTTTGTTTCTAATGTGCATAAATCTAGTGTAGAAACGGCTGTTGATGATATTTACTTTAGGAACCTAGTTTTTTTCCCCGATTAGAACTTCAGTAAGTATTTAAGTAACAGGAAAGTAGGCTATTTTAGTTCTTTATGAACTTCTTGTTTTTTCTGGAACATTTGGTTCTAAGTCATGGCTGGCAAGATCTGGGGTTGAAGCTGCAGAAGTCACAGGACTCTCATGAATGTTTTCCTGTTTGTTCTTCTACCGTTTTTTGGGTGACACTTTTTGCATGTATTTCGGATAATTTTCAAAAACTGAGGGCACATCACCGGGCTTTAAACGTACATTTTTCAATTTTTTAACGTAAACTGTGCTTGTAAAATGCTTTTCAAAACCAACAGATGACGGGGAAACACTATTAACTTGAAAGTCTTTCCTTGATATGGCGGTAAGGCATCTCGATCTCAAATCTGTGTTTGACGGGAATTCGTGAAAAGAAAAACCTTATATTTCCCCCTTTTTTGCACCGAGGCACACAACAGTAAACCATGCTCCCCCCCAAAAAAACAGCGTCGAAATATATAGTATATATAACTGAGTTAACAACGTTTTTTGATGACAAGGAACGTACGATCAATCGAAAACAAAAAGAAAACAAACGAGGGAGGGGTTGGAAAAAGCGCCATCTAGCAAACTGTCTAGATTCCACCCACCAACCTAATGCTTCCCCCCCCCCCCCTCCATCTGAGACGCTTGGTAGTAGAATTTTTCTCTCAATTAAGGACGCTTTGGTGTAAATGAGTGAAGAAATCAATGATATTAGAATTAGGTATTTCTTCTTTATTTGCAATAAGCTGTCCTTTCGAGTTCCATGATAAAATATCCGGTTGATTCTTGATAAGACTTAGCACATTTTCAGCTTTTCCACGCATATTCTTAGGTATAGATGGTAGAATAAGGTCTTAATTGAGTTGTGGGATCATCTTTTCATCTTCATCTTCATTTGGGTCTTTCTTTTCAGGTAAGTCTTTCTTTTATTCCACAAGCCTGTTGTATTCCTGTAGATTCAAGCTTGTTTGGAGAATTTCCTGATAGCGTATAAATTTTTCGTGATCTGGTAAATTACTATTTAATATTTTTATCATCAACTTGTCCAATTCACTTAACATTTTATTGGAAACGGTATGCTTTATCACCAGTTCTTCACGAATGAGGGTAAACTTTTTAACCTGTGACATGAATGAGGGAAGTAATGACACTTAGCACACTGGGAATAAGTACGTTAATGAAACCGCCTTTTTGACTTATAATTTTCCGCTTCTTCGAAAGAGCAAGCCGTCGATTACTCAACTTTCTCAAAGTTGATTTATGTTTGGATAGCTTTTTCTTCTGTCGTGTTGTCAATGGAACGTTTCCTTTTAATGTGTTGAGACAGCATTCGCGTATAGTTTTTATATACTACTTATTCACTTTTCTATAAATTGCTTTTGTAACTTTTTGGACATATTTGTAATAAACGCAACTGATCCAACTGTTTCTCCTGGAGCGTCATCTTGACAAATGATGATATTTTCACATGCGTTCTATTTTTACATTACTTGAATTGATACACACATTGTGCTTGAAGTGGTAAAATGTTGGTACGTAATCTTAAATCTTCAGGAGTATTAGGGTGTAGGTTAATGAATAGATTAGAATATAGGTTTTCGTGGCGTCTTCAAACACTTCTTGGAAAAAAGTTTCACATCTCTTGGAAATATTTGTCTTCCTAGATGGACTCACTTGACTCATATCTCGTCGATTTTTATTGAGCAGTAGATAATGTGCGTTTAAGGTAATGTCACGCATTTCTTTACACTTACAGAAAAAATTTTGAGTTGCAAATATAACACTCAAATTCCAATGATGGCTTCCTTTTGTAAAAAGATCGCTGAGTCGCTTATCGTTAGAAGAATCCATCAAATCATCTATGATAAAAAGTGTGTTCTTTCCTAAATATTCTTTAAAGTCTGTAGGTAAACCTTTTACGAATGTAACATCTTCAATTTCATCGTATAAGGGTTGATGAATACCGTAAAACCATACGATTTTATCGGGTACTACTGAAAACATATTTTCTTTATGGTTGAGTAATTCTCGTATGAAATATGTTTTTCCCGAGCCCGTAGGTCCTAGAGCCCTCCATCCCTACTGTGTGTAAAGCGATGCGACAATGGAGCCCAAAATTGTCCAAGCCGGGTTGCCAATGAGAAACCGCCAGGGAGAAACTAGTCAGGCATGCTTGAGCTTGGCTGTTTGTCGCTTATCGTATATGTCTTACTAATCCTGCCGGGAAGAGTATTTAGTTTCGCTTTAACTTCTGCAACTACAGATTTTCGAAATTTAATGCAAGAGTTGAATGTTTAAAATGAAGGTTATCTCAGCAGTATTGCAGTTCAATAAATTGATTTCGGCAAAATCATTGAAATGAATCGGATTGAATCTTACAAAGAACATCGAATGCAGAGATTGACAGACTTACATGAACAGATTGAATCTAACTCTTTACCCTTGAACAAAGTTAAATAAATTTTGGTGCATGTTCAAGCTTTAGACTCTCTCTTCCCTATGAAATTCAATCAAATTATTAACAATATTTTTAAACACTATACCTAAGGCATCTAACTAGACGCGCGCGCGCGCGTTAATCTAATGAGTAACTCTTTCAAAGGCAAGATAAACACAACTGAATGTTCAACAAGAGTGCTAAAAAAAATCATAATGCTTGTCAACATTTTGGAAAATACGCAACACTAACAAGATGGCAAAATACAAGTTAATATTCTTTTATTAATAAATCACAAAATAAAAATTACTCAAAACAAAAATTCCATTTTTACAAATACTATTAACAAGTGACACGATACTTTTTTAGTTTTGAGCAGACGAGTTTGTTTACAAAAAAGAATCTTCGCCAAGAAGTAGCCAACTAGAAAAGCACGCGAATCAATGTTTATACTCTTATTTCAAGAAAATACGAAGGTTATTTGAATATTTAAAAGGTGGAAAGATTTCTACACACATAAAGTGAATAAATACTGTTTTTTAAAACGAAATGAAGCAATATTTTATGCATAATATGTTTTAATAGCCATCATAAATACATCCAGAAAGCGTACTGTTATAGGAAAACTGTCTTTTTTTTTTAACTACTAAAGTATTTTTGAAAAAAAATTATGGTTTTAGAATATTTTTTAAATATTTAGGAAACCATAAATAAACATAAAAAAGTTGTACTTGCCCTAAATTTTATGGATTGTTGACGATTGCAAAGGCTACTTTTTTTCCCTATGCTAACTCTATGAGGAGGACAATTTTGGACCTTGTCCAGCGTCTGCCAATATGTCGTATCTCTTTACACACAGTAGGGATGGGGGGCTCTAGTAGGTCCGGCCGAGACAAAAGTGAATGAAGTCTGAAGCTTTGGAAATTCCATGATGAAATGAGAGAACCGACACAAAATGTAAGTCTTTAAATACTTTTATTGATAAAATTGTGTTACAAGTTTCAAGCGCTTGGTTACAAAATGATGCACTTTTCTATCATTACAGAGTTCATTAGGTACAAAAGATAATAAATATCATTCAAAGAATAACCATTACATTTAGCATATAGATAATAGATACAATATTGACCAAGTAACATTAGATTGCAATCTCATAGTATTAAACTCAAGATCTTGATAATATTCCACATATCTGGATATTCCACCTTCAAAGTACATAGGAGGGTTCCCATAATTCAAAGAAACATATAAATGACAGAGAATTAATGTAGAAAGCCACCCAATGACTGCTTTCTTCCGATGACCTGTCAGTGTTGGCTACAAAACAAGCGGGATAGTGGGGGATACTTGTCGGTAATTAATCGCTAGGGAAACACCCAAGAAAGAGTGTTTGGTTTTTGCATGATTGGAGAGAATGTTGGTTATTTGTCGGGTATCCATTAATTAGGGAAGTCGCACAAGACGTGACGAGGCTTTGATATTTTTATGACGTTCTGAAACTCAACTCTGAGAACTTAATTTCCACACGTAAATTTCCTTGATGTTGTAGATTAAAATGATCTCCGTTACACATGTCAGGAGTTAAATCAAATGAATATAATACATGACCTTTGGCATATTCTTCTTGTGATAAATAAATTCCGTTATCATTATTGAATCATGAGAATAAACTATGGTAAGCTCGAGTGTAATTGTTAGAATTGAAATCCAACTCTAATGGCTTAGCTGGAAATGGTTGTCCATCTACGTAAATTCCCACAGAGCTTGCATTATGATGTTTAAACAGAAAAGGGTTCTTTGAATAATTCCATTCATAGCTACATTTTCAATACAGGTTATTATAACTCTTTTGGGCATGAGTCATAGAAACACATTATCTTGTAAAAAGGAATAACTCCCTTTAGAAATACTGTTGTGCAATAGATACTGCTGGATTAACCTTCACTTTTCTAATAAACATAGAAGCATGTTCCAAGACTACTTTAAAACCGGTTGTACCATTAGTAGGTGAGACGAGACAGAATTCCGGCTTGCCACCTATTTTAATTTTTACATCCAAGTTAATTAATAATCGATTCTGCTGAAACATGTCACAATGAAGTTGACCAATTAAATCCACAGTTTAACTATTTTTAATGAGTTCACTACGCTTGACCAGTCCAACATCTGCATTTTTCAGTTTGGGGTCAATCTTTTCAGGTTGGGTGTCTGAAGAAACCTTTACAGGTGAGCAGACTTTTCTTTGCATCTTCTCCATAAATAAGTAAAGTTTCAATGTAGGCCCTGTAGGGGTAGGTGGCTGATGAGATATTCCTTTCGTTTAAGCTGATATCCACTTGACTGAATAAGGAATGTAGAAATAGGTTGATTGGGGCCACAGAATCAGTGTCTGTTAATACATTTCCGTCTGCTTTGAGAACTTTAACATGTAGATAAGATGCAGCGAGATCTACATATTCTTCTCCAGTTCCAGAAATGGTAAATTCAATCAGTCTCCCATCTTTAACAGTTGAAAGTGAAAAAAATTCAGCAAAGTGCCCCTTTTCGATAACAGTCTGGGTAGGTGGAACTGTAAACAGTTCTAGTTCCGATTTAGATATGTGTGAGTCTATCTAGTGAATCTTTATAGATGAGTGAAGCCATTAGGTATCTGGAGCTGTACACTTCTTCTTGACTAAACGTGAACTGACCGTCTTCTTACCGCGCTTACGCTTTTTATTGCAATTTCAACTACCTATCATATTCTTAACTTTAGTAGCAGCTTTATCTGTCAGCACTTTACCAGCTTCCTTAAAACGGCGTTTGACTGCTACTTTCAAATCTTGACCTTGGGAAATGTCATTCATCAAATTAACTCCACCATGGAAAAGTTGTTTTCCAATTGCTTTAACACCTGATTTGAGCAAGGGTGCGGTTGATCGGAAAAAGGATCGAAATAGTCCTCCTAATCCATAACCTCTCTGATAGGGGCTTCCCTGATATTATTCCCTGCTTAAGCCATTTCCTCCCTGATGAGTGTAGTAATCCTCAAAGATTTTTGACAGCATTGATATGGGACATACATTATGAGAGAGATCTTTGACGAAAGTGTAACTTAACATACGAGCGTCCACGTTCAAATGGCGTTAAACATCCCATGTGTGTTCTTATAACGATTTCTAAAGTCTCTATCATTTTACGATTCACGGGTAAATAATGAGGTCTGTCGTATTGTTCACTCAGCGTCTTACCATCTTGGCCTTTCACTCTTACTACTCGAAGTAAAGGTGCTAAAACGTCACCCACCAATTGCGGTTCCACAATATCTGTATAAACCATGAGTACATGGTAATGTGCTGTGGGGTCTGCTACCATTGGATTTATAACTGTTGTTTCAATGTTTGGATCCGATAAAGTAATTTTCATGGGTTCGAAACCAAGCATTTGAGCAAGACCATCGTGTAGAACTACTTTAGCCATATTTTTCACACTGATTAAAACTCGTTTAGTTACTTCATTGAAATTCATGATGATTTTATCTTTATGTTCTTCCACATACATAGCCTTTAAAATATCTGGAACTGTCTCGTAACATCCTGGTGGAATGCGTCTTCCTGCTGTAATACGTCCATTCACTTCAAATCCAAACAGGTTATTCTGATCGTTAATGTTATAACACGTCCCCGAAGACGTTTGAAGGAGTTTGGCCTTCAACTGCCTTACCATTAACCATTGAAACAATGGGGGTATCACCTCTGCCAAGAGGCTCAATGTAGCAAGCTTTTGACAGGGATAATATAAAAATTAAAAGTGAGGTCCCACCACCACCCGATATACTTTAAGAGCATACCACCTCACTTTCCAACATCTCCACTTCCTTCATCCATCCAAATAAAAGAGAGAAAAAAATTTGAACACTATTCAATAAAAAGTAATGATAACTATAATTTTACTAATAAAAAAAAAAGTTGAAAATTCTTACCTCTTAGTCATGTATTGGGATGATATAATGATCATATGCCAGGCTGGTCATTCCATCTTCTAGCAGGTACCGTTTGTCATCGTAGGCAGACAGTCCCCGCTTGTTCTGCGTAATAGAGAATATTCGATGCCGCTCGCTACCAATTCTGTGTTGCTGCACACTGGTAGGTTGTAGACTTTGCAAGCACTCCTTATAGGTACTGCGCTTCAAATATTTCTTAGCAGCGCTGCGGGTGATACCTTTGGCCGTCTTCTTCTTTCCACAGTCGCTGAGTAAGGAGTACATTTTTGGTCTCAAACCGACGAATTCTAAGCCGTTCTGCCCATTCAACTCGTCCTTAAACTTGCAGATGACCTTGTTTGCAACGCTGTGGAGGACATGATCTTTGGGGTAATCGGAGAAATCAAACCACTCTCCCAGGTCCTGTAGGTATTGCACAAGAGTGGGGGTGGCGATTTCGTAAGTGAGCGAGTCGGTGTCAGTGAATAAGAGTGGGGCATTGGCGGGGTACTTCCTCATGATGACATTATAGTGAAAGTCATACATGAGGACTTTACTCAACTCTACAATGGCAAAGCCAACATGTATGGGTCTGTTGAGGGTTTTGATCATCCTCTGTATGCCGACTAAGTCTTCATCGAAGATGGATGTTCGGGTTTTATGGCGCAAGGGCATCTAAGGCCATACTGCGCCCAACACTAGGTTATTCCATAAAGGATTAAAATGGTACATCATCGAAGATGGTGATCGCATGGTATGCGGAAGAGGCAACCAATTTTTCGGCCTTCTTCTTGTTGTTTACGAGTTTGACATCAACGCGGTTTCGGAGATTCTCCATGGTTTTTCCGAACACCGCGTTATTCATCAACTTGAAGAAGTCCTTTTCAAAGGACGTTGTAGATTGGGTCCTGTGCTGTGTGTTGAAGGCGATGTAGGGAGCCAGCCATGCACTTTGTGTGAATTTCAACACTCGATGTATCTTTGTCATCTTTAGGCCTAGTTTGAGATATAGCTGCAGATTCCTGTAATGTGTCACAGATCGGGTCTTGTTTCAGAGATTTGGGACTAACTTGGTCGTCACGGGTACCGGCTTCATGCCCATATCCTTCAGGATACTCAGGGCTTTGGGGGAGAGCATACTCTGCGTCACATCAAGCTGTTCTGGAGCCAGTGGATATGCGTTGTGGGCATCATGTAACTCCAGGTTAGTCCAAATGCACATATAAAAAATTAAATAAATAAATAAAAAACTCAAACACATTTGCTAGGACTTTAAAATTGGAATAAATTTTAACATTATAATAAACTTAAACATTTACTAAGAAAGAAAGTTTAAACATAAAAATAAATAAATTTAAAAAAAGAGTTATACCTCTAAGATGAGACCCTCCTGACTATCTTCCTTCATCAGCATAATCTCCTCCCGGGTGAGTGTGTCAGGATCTTCTCATTGGAAGTCGCCTACCGGGAGAGCTTGTGACATGGCCCAGCCTATAATAAAAATAATACATTTATGAGTACCTCCTTTCATATTTTTCGATCAAAATTAAATAATCATAATAAAAACTTACCATACAAGTTGTTGGCATCCAGATAGAGTATATGCCGGTTCATCTCCTCAGGGTTGTAGTCAGAGCATTTGGGGACATTGCTCTTGGAGTATCGATGTGTGATCATGGACACGCCACCTCGTATCCCTCTCTCAATGAATAGGTGCATATCAATATCTGTGAAGAGGTCGAGCTTGACATCTGTCATCTTCAGGGTGGCTTGCCAGGCCAGCCCTGGAGACGTCATCATATGGGCTGCGTCGAGTTTGTAGAAGCAAAGCGTCCTAGATAAGGGTGTGTTAAATCACACTACAAAGCGGGTCAAGATTTCAAAATTAACATTATGCCGCTGGAAACTAGACGATCCATAAGATGGCGCTGTAACCCAACCCTTGTTTTGTTTGTTGACGTGCTATTAGAATGTTCGTATTTTGAATACAAGTTTGATATTTTAACAGATTTTTGTAAGATTTATAGTTAAATTAATCATTGAAAAAAATGGTGTACTGTTGCGTTCCTTTTTGTAAGATGAGACAAGTGAAAGGTGTATCTTTTCATGAGTTTCCGTCCAATGCTGATCTTAGAGAGAAGTGGTTGAAAGCGGTGTCCAGAAAAACCTTCCATATCAATTCTACTTCTAGTTCCTCAGTTGTTTGTGAGAAACACTTTAAGCCCACCGATTATCTTCAAACAACGAAAATTAAACGCCTAAAAGCAGGAGCTGTGCCTTCAATTTTTAAAGGGTATCCGAAATATTTACAGAAAGTATCTCCAAAGAAAAGGAGTCAGAAAAGATATCAAGTTCAAATAACTACAACAAATACAAGTGCTCAGGTATGTGCTTGTTCATAATCTATAATTAACAAAACATTTTAAGAAATAAACAAACTAATACTAATGAAAAAAACTAGAATTATTTCTTGTAGGCAAACAATATGTAAAAATATATTTTGAAATTCATGTAAATAAATCTTGTAATGATTCCTATGAATAAAAATATATTTAAATATGTCGCTTGGCAAATTATATATATGGCGCTTAGCTTACCGCAGGGTCGTAGTTGTCCTGAAATTCCTGATTTTTTTTTGTCCTGAATTGTCCTTAATTTTCACACATGGTCAGGCTTCTATACTTTTTCTTTCATAATAAAGTTGAGATGCTCCCTTTTGTACGATCTATTTATCTTTTAAAGATTTGTAATCAAACAGAATGATAGTAATCAGAATTAATTCAGTTGAGTTAGTGTTTGGCTAGCTACACGAAATGCACATGTTGCATGTGGAACTCTATAATCTATGTTCTTTACATTAAAAATAGTTAGTGTACATCTTACTGAATAGTACATGTCAACAGGAATGTTTATACTATCAATGACATTGAATGAAAAAAGCTTAGTCATATATTACATTAGCAACGTTTTACTGCAACTGATTAATCGTGGGGGGGGGGGGGGTAAAATCCTTTAACCAACTTTTTCACCATTGCCTGGGGCAGTGCTTTGCTGTTGCTACAATCATCATGTCACATATGTGTGACGTCACAGTTTAATTACTCATACTGATTCCGCTCATGTTAACTGTGACCTGTTGTGTTCTTGTTGATCCGTCCACATTATGTTCTCGTAGAATAAATAACTTTTGGTTCTGTTTGTATTTACCTTGCCGTGTCGTTACATGGTGCCGAAACGATGTTTTCTTAAAAAGAAAAAAGTTTTAAACGACGGCAAAGGTATTTAACTTTCTAAGCGAGTAACTGAACAATATGGCTGTAGCTAATGCTCGATTACCGCCTCCGTTGCTGCTGGGCGCAGCTGGTACGAACTGTTCCAAGCAATGGAAGGACTGGTTGCAGCAGTTCGAGTGGTACGCACTGGTTGCAGAATTGGATAAAAAGGCCGCCAACGTGCAAGTAGCTATATTCATGTCTGCTATAGGGCAAGACGCCATCGATGTTTTCAATACCTTTCCGGAAGATAAGCGGGTAGACTTGAAGTTACTAATAACAGAGTTCAACAATTATTTCACTCCCAAAGTCAACATCACCTATGAACGATTCGTATTCAACCAGGTTATCCAAGTTGCGGGCCAGAAGTTTGATGACTTTTACACAGAGTTGCTGAGCAAAAGCCAATCTTGTGACTTCAATACCTTGCGGGACAGTTTGGTCATGGACAGAATCGTTATTGGAGTTTTACACGACAGTGACCGAGCTCATTTGTTATCGGTGAATGAATTGACCTTGGATAAAGCTGTTCAATTTTGTCGTGCTGCTGAGCAAGCTAGAGTTCAACTTACATCTTTGAAATCAGACCCTGTTCAGGTTGATGTGGTGAGGAAAAAAGTCCATAATTCTTCCCAAAATTCCTCTTCGACTAAGCCGTGTTCACGGTGTGGCACCAAACATGCTTGGAAAAAGTGCCCAGCATTTCAAAAGGTATGCCACACTTGTAAAAGAACGGACATTATCAGATTTGTAAGGCAAGCAGGTGTCACATTAGATTCTATGTAATATAGGAGCAGCTGGTGATTTTTGTGATTAATGTCAAAAGGGGGATCACCGAATTGTCTGTTTGAAGACTTGCTTTTTGACAACGGTTGTGTTGTGAGGCAAAGTGGACACTGGAGCTCAGTGTATGTTTGGCTGAATGAAAGCAGCAGTTTGAAGTTAGCCGTCTACTGTAAGAAATATCATCACCTATAGCAATAGTTCATTAAAGGTTGCGGGTGAGTGTTCTGGTCAAGTCCATGTAAAAAATGAAAGTTAGTCTTGAAGTTTTTGGTTGTAAATGGAGATTTTCAGACAATAATCAGTAAAGATGCCTGTGTGACTTTAAAACTCATCAAAAGAATTGAAAGTCTGGGTTTGGCAGATAATTTAATGAAGCAAGAAGATGGGCTTGGATGCATAAAAAACTTTATTTATGACATAGACCTAGTCGAAAACCCTGCACTTGAAATTTTCCCTACTCGTAGAGTTCCTCATTCTCTCAGAGACAATGTGAAAACAGAGCTGGATAGAATACAGGAACTAGGCATTATTGTGCCGGTTAGAGAGCCCACCCCTGCAGTGTCACCTATGGTGGTAGTGCGTCAAAAAGATAAAATTAGAGTCTGTATTGATCCATCTAGTATCAACAGAAATTTAAAAAGGCGTCATCACCCATTGAATACTTTGGTGGAAGTGGCTTCTCGTATTGGTAAATCCAAGTGGTTTTCTTTGCTTGACTGCAGAAAGGGTTTTTGGCAGATACCTGTAAATTGAATCCCTATTCAGTGCTGTGCGTCAGATGAACGGTGGGAATGATGCTTCTGATGCAAAAGCTGCAACCATTGCTATCAGCAAGATATTGCGAACAGGCTTGTTGCTTCCCCACAAGTCATCAAATGTACAAGTATGTGACCAACATTCATCGGCTATCTTAGATTTTTACTGAAATTATTATTATTTTAAGTATATGTCTATACAGCTACAATGATTTGACCTAAAATTTAAATGTAGTTCCTATTGGGAAAATACTTTCTCAGAAATTACAACCACAATTTTAAACAGGCTTAATTTTGTTTTGACTCACTTTTAGAGAAAAAGAATTGTAAAAATAGACTATCATAAAAAAAATTGAAATGAATCGCAAGTATGTATTTGTTATATTATACATTGTTTTCAAGTTGTGAACAATCATGATGAAAATACCAATGTCCTTAAAATGCAAGGCGATCGGCTATCTACAATTTAAAAAAGTAATTGATACTGCAATGAAATTATCAATGTATTTTGGAACACAATCGAATTTTTGATATTCATATCATTACGAATAAAATTTTAATTAAATATTTGTATTCTTTAAAAATACCGAAAAGTTGTTTGCGATTTTTGAAAAAGCGAATTATGCGAAAACTTTCTATCACCTGCTAAGTGTTCAAACTGTAATAGTTATGTTTACTTATCTTCACAACATTTTAACTTGAATGAAATAAATATACTGGTGGGATAACTACTTTCTTTGATTTCGTAGAAATGATAGTTTAACTTTTGGCGATTAATTTTTAAACTTAGCTTAAGAAATAGACTCTTGTCAAATTTTGGGACAACGCTTTTTAATCGTAGTTACAGAAATTTTAATGTAAAAGATTATTTGAGTATTTCAAACAAAAAATTAAAGTATTTGATTGCAAAGAAAAATCAAAATAAATTTCTTAACATAAATAAAATCTTTACGATAACTTTTAGTCTTTTTTAAACCTTTGAAGGGCACAGTAGCGAGAGGAAAACGCCTCTTCAAGTTCTAAGAAAGAAGGAACTCGAGTGTTCGGTTTCTGTCCCACAGACCACCTATTTCGAAGTATTCGCTCGAAAAAGAAGTGGCACGTTTAAACGATAAATGTCTGTTAAATGTTCGTTTATCGGTAAAATGTTGCATCGAGATGATTTCGATTCACTCACTCTCGATTTGAGATTCTTCGCTTTGTGTAGATCTACAAGAACAAAGCTACATCTAGGTGGTGTGAACGACTAAACGCTACAGTTTATCCGAGCATCAATTTCTACGAAATAATATTCGAATTTATAAATGGATCAGGTAAACATGAAAATTCGTTATGGGCGATGAAAAATTGCTCTAGGTTCCTAATATACAAATGAAATGTTGTCGTTTCATCTCTATTTATTGGAACCTGCATCTTTCATTAGTAATCTTTGCATCATTATCAAGAAAATAATTTCTCCTTAGAAATGACCAAATATTTTCCCAAGTCCCATCAGAAAATGAACTGTTCCAGTTTGCCATCTCTAAAATTATCGAGCCACTTCTTTTTAGCTTCCACACTACGTTTATAACGTAAAAAGTGGAAGGTTTTATAATCGTTCACTCCGTCCGTCCGTTTGTCACCCACTTTCACAGAAAGAACCACAAGTCCCACAGACAAGTGGGATACGTCATTTTGAAGCAAAAAATCAGATTAGGCTACATTCCAAATTTCATTAAAAAATTTTAATTAGAAGTTTATTTAAAATTTAAATAACTAAAAAATTTAATCTACATTGAAATAACATGCAAATTCCATTTTTATTCAATATTTTCACTGTTGCCATTTCGTTAAACGTACTAGAAACTTTATTTGAAATAAAAATAAATACTTTTTAAAGAATATTTATTTATGTGTTATAATTCAGTTTGAATTGTTGTAGTATCACAATAGAGTTCTTTTGATGGTTCATTATATATGTATGAAGAAAGATGCATAGAGAATTCTTACTTGGCACAAAAAAATATGCAATCTGAGAAAGCAGATTAATGAAATAGTTAATTTTGGCATTTAAAACTTTTGAATTACTAATAGCTAAAGGCCTGTTTTTATTAGAATTAAATCACATTCGCCATTCGCAACAATCGCTCGAGAAACTTTAATTCTTTTAGACAATAAATGAAAATAAATTGATTTTTGCGTCATCGATGAGTTTGAAATGACGTCAAATATATTTCACTACGGAATCCTTGTACGTTGATATGAAATGTTTTCATTCTATTTAAAAGCGAGGAATATGATATATTTATTCTTTAAAATATAAATTAATTTTTGCAAACGATAAGTAATAATTATTGAATTTTCGAAATAAAATAAATGAAACTAGCCAAATTTAGCTTGTAAATGTTTAATATAGAATTAATGTTGTGTTTGGCGCGTTTTTTCATGTTAAACACAAATGTGTGGTAGCGGGTTAAGTGACAGATTCTGTTATAGACCTACTTGTTTTATTACATCTTTGCATCAGGATCAAGAAAACAATTGCTTCTTAGAAACGACTAAATATTTTCCAAGTCAAATCATTATCTAAGTAATTAAATTTTCAACAAAAATATTTGATAATTAATTGATATTTCTTTTGTATTGAACTTATTTTTTATTTAAAAAATAAATTATTAATTAAATTACAGTAAAAAACTCTTTTTCATGGAAAATAAATTAAACAATAATTTTAATTAAAAATAATTTTTTAATTAAAAATAATTTTAATTAAAAATAATTTTAATTAAAAATAATTTTAATTAAAATAATTTTAATTAAAAATAATTTTAATTAAAAATAATTTTAATTAAAAATAATTTTAATTAAAAATAATTTTATTTAAAAATAATTTCAAGTAGTTGATGAATTTTATATTTAAAACATCTGGAAGAAGTGGGAGGAGGGGGAGGGTGTGGCTAGATAGAGGCATTTCTTGCCATACCTCTAAAGAATACGTTCCGGCGCCACTGGAGCCACCCATCGAGCTGTCGAAAACCCAACCTTTTCAGTTTCGATAAATTGCTTCGATGAAATAATTTATTAATCAGAATTAAAATTCAGGGGTTTGTACCCACTACGATTTTCAAACTGCACATACTCTAAAACTTTACAATAAACCAATGCATCAACTTCGTTGAGTAGTCAAATACTTTAAATTTTAGCAATTTTATTTTAAAATAATTATTAAAATTAATTTTCAGAAAAGATTTTTTTTGGATCCTTAAAAAATTTCTTCTTTGGGTAATCATTCTAAAAGATAAACTTTTAATCACGTAATAACCAGCTAAAATGGCATAATACAACTAAAGCCACCCAGAATCCAGAAATTCTTAATCCCCCAACCAATTCTCGTTTATTCCTTCAGAGTTGTCCTTATCTCTTCGCCCCTCTAGAAGGGAGTGAGGGGGTTGTAAGCCAGTCCCTGAGCCAAGATGGTAATCACTTGAACTGCCCACGGCAAAGACAATTATTCTTAGGGGGCATCGAATTTCATTGGCGATAAAAAAGCGCACTGAACGATTGCAATTACGCCAAGTGGGCGATAAAGTGTTTTTTCTAGTTTAAAAACACGGCGACATCTGGTTTTCGAGAAAGATAGAAAAAGAGTTCGTGCCGATGAATTACTGACTCTTAAGTATATGTCTATACAGCTTACAATATGATTTTGAGTATAATATTTTAAAAATATATCAGTTCCTTTTGAATATTTACTTTACATCAGTTAAAAATTAAAACCTAATTATGTAGTTCATAAACAGTTTTAATTTTTAAGAATTTTTATCTCACTTTTAGTAGTATATAAAGATTTTAAACAATTTATACATACATAATAAAAATATGTGAAGCAGTGGAATGGGGGCGTCAAGTATGCCTACCTTCCTTGTCTATATTCCCTAGTAGCATTGTTTCTCGAAATTTGCTCGATCGATCATCGGGGTTCATCGGATTCAGCGAAAACTCACCGGTGATCGCATCCGTATTCCGAAAGTGCACGAGGCGATATCGGCAATCGGTGAACGAAATTCTATCGATAAAAGTCATCGATTCGATATCGGTCAAAGGTGAAAATTCAATCAATGTACGTTTCATCGGAAAATTATGACGAATCGATATCGCAACGATAAGAAACCGAAAAATGTGGCTTTTTTATTTTAGTACATACAAATTGCGTTAAAATATTTCGAAAACTTCATATCCGAAAGCTATTATGTTCAAACTGGTAATAGTTATTTTTTATTTACTTACACACAACATTTTTAATTGCTTGCGAAGATAAATATTTTTACTGTGTGATAACTTATTTCTTTTATTTACTTAGAAATTAATTTTTAACTTTTTGGCCTTGATTAATTTTTGAAAAACTTAACTTTCAAAATTAAAATTTCTTAATCAATAACATAAAACTTCTTTAACGATCAACCTTTTGAGCTCTTTATTTAAACGCTATGTCCCTGCAAGCCTCCATAGCCGAGAGGACAAACGGCTCGTTGCAAGTCAAAAGCGCGGATCCCGAGGTTGTTGGTTCTGTCCTCCTCCACCTAAAATTCGAAGTATTACCTGACTAACAGAAAAAATAGTGGCGCCATCTTGTTTAAACTGTACTACCATGTCGTAAACTGTTCGGAATTTTATCGGAAGTTGTTCGAAATTCCATCGGACGATGAGATTTCGATTACTACTCATCGGATTCTTATCGATTTCTTCTTGACTTTTGATCGTAATCTCATCGGAAAAACTCATCCTAGGCTGGTCGATCGAGCGGACAAACCGAGCAGTTATCGAGCAATCGGGCAATTTTCTACGAAAATCCGATATTCGAATTCTCACCGGTGAACGATGAAAATTCGATTATCGGTCGATGAAAAATTGCTACTAGGGTTTACCTGTAGATATTGACAAATTAGTACAATTTGTGCTTTCAATTTTCCTTTTAGGTTGGAAACCTGTCATCCAATTGCATACTAGTGAAAAAAAAATAAAGAATCTGGTGCAACTGTCACAACAATTTCTGATGAAGGGATGGATATATTGAAGAAGCTGGACACTTTTAATGGTGATTTTTTCCTTGTCTGATGCTTTTTAGATTGGTAGCTTCTCAAACAAAATTGTATATAAAGTAAAATGTACTTTAACTCTTTCCCTACTGCACGGTTAATTACTAAGGATTTTGTGTGAGCAGAAGCAGTATACCCAATAACCAGGGTTGGCATAACTTAAACCAAATGGTTTTTTTTCTCAAAAAAAATTTTTTTTTAATTAGGATTTACCTTAATTCTTTATTTTACCTTTTTGGCGTTCCAATTTTTTATAATTTATTTGTTTTGTAGTTAGTCTCTCAAAGCAACTCAATTTCAACACCACTAACAATAACAATTATATAAAGGGGATAGGATAATTAACTTATGAAATTGTTTAGTTCGACAAAATTTAGGAGCAAACTAGTAAGGTTACCACCATTTAAACCAAGTGGTTTTCTTTTTGTCAAAAAAACATTTTTAAAAAGAATTTTAAATGCTTTAGAATTTAAATTTTTATTTATTTCATGGTATTCCTTATATTTGGTAAACCTTTTTTTTTTAAACATTTTTTTTTTTAAACATGTTTTTTTTCCATCCCTGCCAATAACCATAAACTCGTTGTGCTCATAAAATCTTTAACTGAATGGCACAATGTTTGTACCAACAATACGGAAAGGGCTAATACACTGTCACTATAATACTTAAACTTTTCATGTGGTTTTGTTTCTAGGGTATGTTCCTGCCTCCATGTGCATGGCTAGTTTGGCATATGTTGCTGGATACCTCATTAGAGTGCTGGAACGGGAAATTCCATGTATTGATTGCCTCCGAGAGTTATCTGTGGCCAGTTGCTCATCACCTTTGTTAAGGTTGATAAAACATCAAGATCAAGGATCATTAAAATATCCAAGCAAAGGTTTAGTGTATATCTTAAGTGTGATACAAGAATTTTGTGAGCATTGTTTTAACTGTGCCCCTAAGCAAGGCATATACAAAGTTGTAATGAATGAATCAATTGTTGCACTAGATAAAATCTTTATAAAAATGTGCCCAAAGCCTGACCACAGCAAAATGCTGTCTAAATTGATTTGTGAAAAATTTATCAAACCTGTAATCGAAAATATTGCTAAGAAGTACAGTGATAAGTTTGAAAATGTGCGCAAGTTGAATGTTAAACCTACTAATCGTAAGTTGTTGAAACTCGGTTAATTTCTTTCATTTCTCCTCAAAGTATCTAACATTGATTATATTTATATATAGTATTGTCAAAGCTCTTTATACTAGAAAACCTTCAAGTCCCACCAAAATGTTTTCTCCAAAGCACTGTCATTTGTCTGATTATGAATGCTCTTCTGGAAAAGGTGACCAGAGTTAAATAGTTTGCCTTCTTGTTTTAGGCTCATACTTAAAACGTTCTTATTAAATTGTAGAAGATTAGCCAATTAAAAAAAAATTTACAGGCATTCCTTGCTAAATGAAATATTCATGCGAAAATAATTTTTAACTTTTTTTGTATATTTTCTTATAAAAACTGAAAAATTTGGGAAATTGAACATTGTTACATCATGATAGTGGTATAAAAAAATTTTTTTAATTTTTTTAAAAAAATAAAGTTCTTATCTTTCATCTTTGATACAATAATGTAAATCTATAAACTAAACTGCATGTCATGCAAAAGTTAGAATTACCCTTCAATCTTTATAAAATGTATTATTATTAAGCATGGTTATTTATTTTAATATTTCTTATATAAAAATTCCTTTATTGTGCTGGTAATGTGTATGGTTTTGAATTAGTTTCAACAAACTGATCTCTTAATATATTTTTGATTCATATATATTCATATTCATTCATATTTTTTGGATTTCACTGATTTCTGACATTTTGTTGCCTCATACTTATACAATATTTGCTTGTAAAATTGATTTTTTAATGTAATTTTTTTATATCCCTTTAGTGTTCCGGTTATGTGTTTTTTTATGGGGTTTTGAATTAATTTCAACAAATTGATGATCTCTGAATATAATGAAAAAATATTGTTACTTATTATAAAAATTGAATAAAAACTCTTTAAAATTTTGCATAATAAAGAACATTTTTGTCATTTCACTGATTTCTGACTAATTCTTGCCTCATACTTATACAATATTTGCTTGTTAAATTAAATTTTTCTTAAAAAAGTACATCATATTTCATAAAACAAAATACATTGCTGATTATTCTGTATACATTAAATATTAGTATATTTTCAAGATAGCGTGAGAACAACTTGCAAACTACCCGGATTAGGCTAATATAATTTATTAGGAAGTCACCTTGTTTTCCTATCATAATGAATTTTTTTTATTTTTTTGGAAGGTTAAATTTTTCCTTTACTCAATAAAAAACAACTTATAATAAAAACATCCATTTATTAACTATTTTATTAAATTAAACTACACAAAACCGCATTCTGTCAATGCTCTAACGTTAAGGAACGGGGTGGGGATACAGAGCCACCTGGCGGCAGCCGCTGATTCCGAAACTAACTCCTCGGTGACAGGCTTTAGTTAGTACGTTAGTGCAACAGATCTAGTAGGCTTTGGTAGAAGGCCATTGTCAGCTTGCGGAAGTTCTCAAAAACATCCGCCAGCAATAACACGTCCGTTTTCACATACAGATCATGGTATTAGCCAAGATTCTGTATGTTGAAGGCATCCCATACTGTCTTGGTAGTCAGCTTCTGAAATGAACTCATTGGTGAGGCTGCTGTAGAACTCTGGTTCTTCTCCTCCAATATGGCGTCGATGAAGTGTTCCACCGTCTTCCTTCTCTCCACGGTAGACTGTGATAGGTTTGTGGGGCATGCCGTCAGGGCCAATTACAATGTATGAATACCCACAAGGTGTAAGGGAGGCGTCTTGACGGTTTTCCTATCAGTGGGATCCATTTTCTCAACGAGAGCTTCAAAGTCCGCATAGATTATATACGGCACTCTCTAGACGAACTTGTGTTGGGTGAACTGGAGACGGACATCTCTATTTTCTGGCATTTTAATGCGCTGGGGGGGCATGGTCTCCACAGTGTGGCAGATGATCCTTCAACTAGCTCTGATAAAAAGCGGTGGAGACATCGGTGGCAGTAGAAGGCCTGTCCGTTATGCTTTGAGAGGCTGCTCAGGAGTCGGTCAAAGTTGCGGATCAGGCAGTAATGCCTCTTTCCCCCCCCCCCCCCTGCACAATGTATAGGAGGTTGATCACCTCCTTCTGGTTCTGCTTCGATATGTTCCGTAGACATTGATGCGTAGACCGTTCAACCTCTCCATGGTGGAGGTTTGATGAGGAGCAATGGGGCACTTGAGATTCGTAGTAACAGTTCATCTTCATAAGGTTGATACTTGATGACGCGTTCAGGATGGTTCTCACGGGATATTGGGTGAAGGGCGGCCAATGTACTCCAGATGAAGCACTTGTCACCCTCATTCTGGATATTGAAAATCGACAGAGTTGCGGCTAATTTGGTGGGGGTGGGGATGTAGTTGTTGGCAGCTAGAGGATAATATGTGGCTATCTTCAGCTCCAAGTGCTCGGCAACTTCCAGAGTCCAGCCGGACCCTCGCTGGATGAACTCTTCAAAGGAGGCTAAAACCTTCTCGTATGCTGCATCTATGTGGGTGGAGATGAGGGTACCGTCCAACTCCACGACGGGGTGGCTTCGAAAGAAGGCGTCCATGCTCTCGGTCTCCCTTTCGGTATTCGTGCGTGTGAACTGTGAAGAGGACCTTCACGACACCATACCACTTGACGGCTTTCTTCATCTGCAGTCCATCCTCTAAGTAGCCTGTGAGGGTGGATCAGCGCTCCATCCAGGAATAGGATGAGATCGTAGAGGATTGTGCAAAGGATTTGGAGCAAGTCTGCACGCCTGTAAAAAAATCACCATTAATTTCTACATTTAAAATTTGTTAGAAATTACTTTTATGTTAAAACATACTTGGTTAATTACAATAACAAGATGAGTTTTAACTAATGCAAGGTTTTGAGAAATGAACTTACATGGGGTGACTTGTCCTTAGGTGGCACCTCCGAGGTATCCATGGGCAAAATCTGAGGTAGTGCTTCCGAGGTATTCATGGGTAATTCATGAGACAATGGCTGAAACAGAAAAAAATATAATTTCAATTTAATACCAGTTTATTTAAAAAAAAATCTTTATTAGCGTAAAGTGTAGAATTATGTTTTCTTCTAAATAAAATGCTTACAGAGGGTGGTGCCTGGTTAGAGGTGGAGGCTCCAAAGTTAACAACATTCACATCATGTCAAAAACGATGGCTATTTTTGGCATCGGTCTAGATCTAGTTAAGAGCGTACTAAATGTACGGATTTGACTTCAGATTGAAAGCATAACCCTCGCATTGTTTAACTTCTTTACTCATAACCAAAACACCATGCCTTAAGAAAATTTAAGCGTAGAGCCGTTTACCGTGACAATAAACGACATTCAAGACGTATTTTCAAACTAGTTGGAGTACGGCAGTCAAAATAATTTTACCACCCAGTTACCATCTTTCGAACAAAAACAAAAATCTGAAGAAAAAAAAGCGGAAAATGTCAAAAAATCGGAAAAGGACCAGAAATCGGAAAAAAAGCGGAACTCCGCCAAAAAGAAGAAAATTCTCATGCCGTATTGGGACAGGAGCGATGATCTTGTGAGCGAATAGGCGGGGGATAAGAGGGAAAGCGAATTTCTTCGTAGAACAGGTAATTGTAGGAAACCACTTTGCCGGTTTCTGGCGAATTTGGCGCGAAAATCGGAATAAAACCGCAAAAAATCGAATACACGTTGAAAAAAAGTAGAAAAATCCATGGAAAAGAAAAATTCCCTGACTTTTCCAGAAAATAGAAAGATTTTAAATTTTCCCTGACCTTTAGAGGCCGTTTTCATATTCCCTGACAATTCCAGGTTTTCCGTTTCCCCGGTGCGTGGCAACCCTGCTCAACTCTCCAAAATATCCTCGTACAACACCGTTGCCACTCACAAAAATATAAACTCTCTAAAAATACCCTTGTACAACAGTACGGGAAAATCGTTGCCACCCGTAAAAAACTAAACTTTTCCAGCAGCATATAACATCTCAACTCTCCAAAATACCCTCGTACAATAGTACGGGGGAAATGTGTGGGTGCAGGGGGGGAGGGGGTGATGGTGGCGGTATGCGGAGCATACCCCATACCACCTGGAGCGAATCTCTCAATTTCTAGCTACTTCCATAGAGTTTCAACCAATCATATGACTACGATTGTCATCGGACGATCAGATCTCCCCCTACGGACGGCAACCGTGGATGCTTGGTGAAGTTTGGCTCCTGTATGCATCTACACTTTCTACATCTACACTGCATTGCATCTACACTGCAGTATGCATCTACACTACATTGTCAACGCCAGACATATTGTTGTTCCAGCTATCCAACGCGATTCAAATTCCATCATTTCTTATTTTATTTAATAAAATAAATCGCTTCGAATTTGAAAAAAATCTTTAATTATGAGTTCCAAACTCACAAGCAGGGTAAGCCTTTGCAAAGTTCTGCCAAAGACCATAAAATTGAACGCATTTGTGAAGTTAAGAGAGCAAAATCTGACAGTCAGACAAAGAGCTCTTTAGCATGACATCACAAAAAAATTGGCGTTTCAACGAGAAGTATTGTCACAGGATTTTCCTTCCAGAGTTAGAAAATGTACAAGAGTAGTGAGAAAAGGAGAGTTTAACTTCAGGCTCAACTAGGTTGCAATGCTCAATCAGGCAGATAAGGCTCAAACGGTGATTCAAGCTCATTATCAGATAAGGTTCACAGTTTCCCACTTTAGAAATATATTATCAGGCTCATTGAGTCTTATTTTCAGCTTAGTTTTTATGAAATTTAATTAATTTGTTATAAATTTTCTGAAGGAGAACACTAGTGAATTCAATTAATCTGAAATTTTTCAGATTCCCTATGTAAAAATTATTAAAAATACCCTAAAAATTTAGTCAGTTCAGTTCTAATGAAAGAGCAGTGACTTATTACTTTTTAAAGAATTATTTAGTTTATGTATTACTGGTAACAATTTGAAGTATTACTGGAAACTTTATTCAAACCATAGACCAAAAATTTATGTTTCCGAACTTCATTAATAAGATCAATTTCCATTTTTGCCGTCCATTTACTACCCATTTTTAATTGCGCAGATTTTTGCATTTTTTTGCAAGCAAGGAAAGTTGGCGTCTTAAAAAGTAAATAAACAACCAGTTGGCGAAGTCTAGTTCGCCACAATGTAGCCAAACAAATACTGAATTTTGATTGGCTAACGGTACATCACATGCAACTTGAGATTTTTACGTGCTCGCATGAAAAAATCTCAGACTTGAGTGCAACTTTTAAATGCAAGGTGTCCTATGGGAGTTGCAAGTAGTTGTGACAAGGTGTGAAATGGGCTTAAGAGGAGGACAGATGTCCGTCTAAAAGTGCAGACAGATGGATGGATGGATATTTAGGTTTTATGGCACAAGGGCATCTAAGGCCATACTGCGCCAAATACTAGGTAATATTCAAAGATTAAAATGGAACATAAAAATGGCACAGAACCTTAAAGAACTAAATAAACCACTAGGTTTTGACAAAAGGCTAAAATAGTGCTTAAAATATACACATGAAATTTAAAAAACGGACACTAAATCAAAGAATAAAATCCAATATCAACTAAAAAGGAAAACAAAGCATGATATGGAGGATTAGCTAAAATTTGATGGATAGACGGGTTTAAAAGGTTAAAGTGTTTAAGTCTGCTCAGTGTAAAAGCTGGACAGTCTACTAATATATGGTGAACACTTAGTGGGACATCACACATGACACATATGGGCTGATCTTCTGCCAGCAGAAGATGCACATGGGTGAGTCTCGTGTGTCCAATCAGGAGGCGTGCCAGCACTACCTCCTGCCTTCTGCTCGGTGATGGAAAAAATGGCCATGATATAGATGGAGATAAGTTATGAAATTTGTTTTCTGTAAGAAGGTCCCATTCGTTTTGCCACACTATTTTAATTGAATATGCACAAGCCAGCCTGGCATCGGGCAAATTAAGGGGGGCGCCGCTGCTTTGACTAGCAGTCTTTGCAGCGTGGTCCGCCTCCTCATTGCCGCAGACAGATGGACAAAAAGTATGAAAGATGGGCCTCTGCTGTCATACCTTTCTAAAATAAAAATAATTCTTAAGATCCGAAGGATAGAACCGATTTCGGCACTGAAGTACGGTTAGACAGACGGACATCTTTACCATGACCATCAATACCTACCTTTCTATTTTCAATTATTTCGAGTTTAAAAAAACTGAAAGTTGCCTAAAAAGAACCTTAAGGCTTCATCCTCATTGACTATACATCCCTTGTAGGACCCCTTCCTCAATATCTTTAACCTTACGTTTCTTTTTCCTCCTTCAATAAAACTACAGAATACGCTCGTATTTTTGGAAATGATCCCCCAAAGATCATCAAGTAACTCGATTAAGGGGGAATAGGACAGAGAATCGGCTTCTCAAGTGAAGGCTTCTCTCTGGTGTTAATTAATCATATGGGGAAAAATAAAAAGGCTGCCACATTTCTCCGGCTATATTGAGTATTTTTACAAACGGTTTTATTTTATATGATACATGTAGCTGATTTGCGGGTCCCTATAATCGCATTTTTTAAATATTGGTTAAAAGAATTTTTTGATTATTAATAAATAGTTTTACAATATAAACTAGATCAAAATTTGAAAAACGAAGATTATAGGGACGTAAAACTTTAAATTTCCTTCGCATTGAAAAAAAAAAAGTGCAAAATTATTTGCATTTTTTCGGGTCGAAATGTGGCAGAGAAATTATAAAAATTTCTTATCCAGCAAGTAGTGCCCCCTAGGAGTAGAACTTAAGCTCCTCCCCTGGTAACGCCCCATGTATTTAAATTTGTTGAAACTTCGATGAGATAAGGTACGTGTAGTTCTATTTCAAGAGTCTTCGAATTTTAACTTTTGGTCTGTAAACTAAAGTTTCAATTCATTGTGTGCTTTTGGACGCTGATCTCGAAAATGCAAATAGATTTTTTTCTATCGCGTCCAGTTTAAAAGTATAAAAATTTTTTGAAGAAGCATTAATTTATTCTATTAGAAATTCCTAATTAGTAAAAAGTTCTTTTTAAATTACTTCTACGTCTATGATTTATTTAAAATAACCTGAAAAATGTTTTAGATACTTAAAGATAGTTAGACTTAAGATACTTTTTGACTTTTTTTTAAATATTAATTTCAGTTTAAATCCTAAAAACTTGTATTTCTTAAACTTTTGTTTTAATTTTCTATTTCTCTCAAAAAAGTATTTTTGCATTTTAGTTTAAATTTATTTGGGCTTTAGGTAACAGTATTGGCTTGTTTCAACTTTGGTAACTTTTCATTTTTGACCTTCCGCGATTTCAATGGACGTTTGCAGTCAATACGAGGTTTTTTCATCTGTTGTGTTCTATTGTAGTTTAGTTAAGTTAGTTTATCGTGTAGCTCTAGTGCGATGAAAATTCAAACCTAACCTAGTTAGTTTAAATTATCTTCACATTAGAGCTACACGAGGGCTATTGGCGAATAATTTAAAACCACGGTCAAGTGACAAGCCATCAGGGTAGGCACCCAACGCAACCGTTAAGGGAGACATCGTACGCAGTGTTGGGATTTTGAAGCATATTTAACGTGCATTCCCTATGCACGGGGTATTATTCGTCGGACATATTTGGCTGCACGGGTGGATGTTTAGGTTTTATGGCACAAGGGCATCCTGCACGGGTGGTTTATAGGTCGGCGGTTATTTTGGCGATCCCCGGACCGAACCTGGGACCTTTCACATACAAGGCGAACTCTTTAACCGACTGGGCTGTTCTTTTTCTCTCTCTCTCTCTCTCTCTCTTTACGTGCAACATATTCTTATTCTTGCTATTTATTAAACCTTTTTGCTGCCTACTCGGCATAAAGGATAGCGCGCCTGAATCCCAACCAGTAGGTCCCGCGTTCGAACTCGGTTGGTAAACAAATGGATGTTTGTCTTGTCAATAAAATGTTATTTGTCCATATGTTGATCTTCGTCTTTATTTGTGTAAAAAGAAGCCCAACCTCTTCGGAGGCTCTGGCAACAACTAATAAGCAATTACAAGCTTATAGCAATTTAACAAAGTATAATTTATTTTAGACTAAAATCAAGTAAACTTGTGCAATCTTAAAGTTATTTCTTGCCTTAAAAATTATAAATCCTGTTTACTCCGAATTTCTATACTAAGTTGGAGTAACCATGGATGAGTGGCGTCAAGCCATGTATATTGCATTGAAAGGTTCTGTCCTTGTCCTTCCTACAATGAAATCTTTAGCTGCGTCAATAATTAGTACATTGGTATTTCTTAGACGATATCACTTTAAAAGCAATTTTGATCATACTAAATCGATCGAAAGACACAGTTTCAAAAACTAAACTCCTCGGCGCAACAGCCCATTACTGGGCTAAGGCCTGCCGTGTCCATTTCAGCTTTCGTGACCAATGACTCTGGGGTGCTAGGCAAATGTCCCGGTAAGGTGGTCAGCCTCACGCGGGACCCACAGTGTTTAGTTCCCAAGTATGCTTGGTCCCCATTTTATCGACCTGGGCCATCACGTTCTAGATAAGAGGGAAGCCTGCGCGCAGATTTCTCTAGGACCTCTGACGTCACCAACGGAAGACCTGCTAAGTTGTTTTCGGTCGTCCGCCATATCGCCATTGAAACTCGACGGTGTGTGTTGAACGACGCGGTCCTGAAACGTGTTGATGTATTTTTGTAAATGATTGAATGTACAGAAATATATTAATCTCGAAGTAAAGAAGACAAGTGTTTTAGAGAAGTTTTTTTTTTAGGTGAGTAATTTTTTTAACTTACAATTCTATGTTGTTGTTGTACAACACACAATTCTATAATATGTGTTAGTGTTTGTATTCGTCAGCGTTAGATCTATTGCCAAGCTTGTAAACAATTTTCATGAAACAAAGTATTGCAATGCATAAAATTTACTTTTTTAAACAATATTTCGGAAATATACGAACACTAATGTATAAAATTAATACTTAAAATGTCTAATAAATGATTTAGTGTACAGTCGTGGACAAAAAAAAGGGAACAGACCTCGCTGTTGAGGCACCGTTTGTTGGAGGCATAATTGTGATACGTCATTTTAACGGAAATGTCGTTCTGAGTTGATTGGTCAACACAAAAATTTCGTAAGGGGTCGTCTTCATATTGAAATTAATACCAACTTCAAAATTTCCAAAGGCAACACCCAATTTTTTTGGTATAGAAATGTTTAGAATCGTCAAAATACCCCAAATATCAATTTTCGTTGCCAGATTTCTATTAGTTTTTGAGTTATGGTTACAGAAAGTTTATGGATCATAATGTTAAATGAGATTTCCAAACTTTTGATCATATCTCCATTAATAATATACGTAGCCAGACGATATTTTTTTCTGAGTTACTTTACAAATTTCCAAACAAAGTTAAAATACTTTTATATAATTTAATAAATATTTATTATTTTTTCAAAAAATATTAATATTTTTTTCGAAAAAATATAAATATAAACCCATTAATTTTTCTGCAGAAATGGATTCAGGATCAAAAGTTAATGAAAAGTGCAAAATTTCGTAATTCTACTAGCAAAACTTTTTGAGTTATGATGATAATAAGCTTGTATTTTGAAACAGGGGACCGTATAAAAATGGAAAAACGTCAACAACCAAGATTGGACCGATCGTTTGGTGATTAAAAATGATTGTTAAGAACATAGTTTACTTTTCTGCGAAGTAAATTAAATCAAAAATCTATTTAAGCTGAACATGAAGAGTTTTGGAAAAAAAAACTTGAATTTAATTACAAGTTATACGTGTATTAAGTGTATAACGTTAAAGTAGGCGAAGGTAGGTGATTCCCTCGATAATTAAACCCGAGATAAAGGTAGCCAAACTTTTAAATAAAACAATGAAAAACAACATCAATTATAATATGAAATATTATACAATTAACTCACAATTAAACTCACGATTAAAACAATTAAACTCACGTGCTCTGACGTGCTTGTACTTAATTTTCGCTCGCGTTGAACGTGCTGAAATTTCTTTTAAATTGAAATAAAAAGTATAAATTCTAATCTTACAATGCTATTCCTATGAAGAAATTGGCTCACGTTTTGCACTCCTACACCCGTTCGGGTTCAAATTTCGAATAACTTATTCATTAAGAACCTTTTCCTGACAATAACAAACACAACGAAAAAAGAATTAGTGAAATCGGTCCAGCCGTTCAGGCGTGATGCCGTCACAACGAAAAAATGGGACTTTAATTTATATAAAAGATAATGTAAAAAAAATAGAAAATGTAATGTCTAGTAGGTTTTATAAGGTAATATTCAGTTTGTTTAGTGTAGTATAATTATGTGTTTTTATTTATGATAATGTGGCTTTTTAATTATAATCTCACTTTTAGCCGATCAATGCCGAGTCGCTGCTGCGTTCCCTTATGTAAAGAAAAATTACAACACTGGGCGTACAGTATCCGTGTACTCTTTTCCAAAAGAAGATGGATTGAAAAAGGCATGGCTTGCTGCTATAAATAGAAAAGACTTCAATCTTACAACTAGTTCAAAAGTATTAATCCATTTTATTTTTATAATTTAATATACTCTGTACAAACATGGTAAACAATTAGGACAATTCCATAAGTACATACATAACAATTGGAGAGCTTCAAATCTATGTTGCCTGTTGTTAAAATAACTATGTTGGTTTAGTTTTTATTTTTCTACAAATGTCTCATGGTATCAATGTAATCTACAATCCATATAAATTATAACCTATTATATATTTTTTGATATATCTGTTTAAACTTCTAGAAATAATGAAGTATTTGCCGATATGAGTGTTAGTATTTAATGTGGGAGCAAATTAGATTTTAGAATTTAATAGTCAATGTTTTTTTACACATGATCAAGATAATTCAGAAAAAAATATATTTTCTCGTGAATCAGTGAAAGGTTCAGAAAGAACTTTCTTTTCTTGAGTTATTTGTTAATCTCCAATATCTTCTTTTATTGGCCAAATATATTTTTTCCCAGACTTCATCAAAAATTTAACTGTGATAACTAGAAGAGTGTAAGAAAATTAAGACGACTTTTTGGGCATTGTTTTTAGAAAAATGTAACAATCTTATTTTAATTTTTGTATAGGTCTGTGAATTGCATTTCGGACAAGCTGATTTTGATTATGAGGCGTCACATTTCGATAGCAAGACAGGACAATATTATTCTGCGCCTCTACAAGTTAAAAGGCTAAAGAAGGATGCTGTCCCCAGCATATTCACAGGATACCCCCACATCTTTGAAAAAAGCAGTTGATCACAGCAGAAGACTTTCTCCAGAAGGGGAAAAAAAGAGTGAAATTGAAAACTCAAACATTTTAAAGGCAATTAAATCAAAAACTGTCAGAAGCATAGAAGACATTTTAAAATTGCTGAAATGTACTGACTTAAGAGTTTTGGCAAGTATACCATAACAAAGAAAAATCTAAATTGTGCATTTTTAATATGACCACATATCCATGCCCTACTATTACATCTTCCCTTTTGGTAAATTCAGACTTGTCTCTCTCTCTCTTTTCAAATCTCAGCTACTAAATAACTTTCCAATTTTATGTTTCCATACACATTATCTAATATAAATGAATTAACAGATATAACGGCTGAGTTAAAAAACGTTCCAGACGAAAATAAAAAATCGAATTGATTACAGTTAATTTTGCATTTGCTTCTTAAAATTAAGTCTGAAGAAAATGAGAACATTATTATGTTCATTGAAGAACAGTTAAAACTTGCATTGCAACCAAAAAACAATATTAAATATTCTTATGAATTTCTTATATTTTCTATTTTGTTGAACACAATATCTCCTCATTCTTACAAATTTGTAAGAAGTTCTTTTAAATTGATTTTGCCCTATCCTTCAACAGTCAGGAAAGTATGTCAGGGTCTATCTGTGCCCCCCGAAAATGAATGGAAAAGTGGAAATTTCCTATTATATGCCAAAATGCTATTTAAGTTTATTAAATCATATGAGCGTACTGTAATTTTATTAATAGACGAGGTACATGCAACACATACATTTAAATCAGACATCTAATCAAAGAATAAAAGCCAATATCAATTAAAAAAGAAAACAAGGCATATGGGGGATGAGATAAAATGTGATGGATAGACGGGTTTAAAATGTTAACATATTTAAGTCTGCTCAGTGTAAAAGCCGGAAAATCTACTAAGATGTGGTGAATACTTAGCGGACATCACACATGACACATATGGGCTGATCTTCTGCAGCAGAAGATGTACATGGTGTGAGTCTCGTGTGCCCAAAATCAGAAGGTGCCACAAAAACCCTCCTGCCTTCTGCTCGGTGATGGATGGATGTTTAGGTTTATGGCACAAGGGCATCTAAGGCCATACTGCGCCAAACACTAGGTAATTTTAAAAAATTAGAATTAAACATAAAATGGCACAGAACCTTTAAGAAACTAAATAAACCACTAGGTTTTAATAAAAGGCTAAATGTGCTTAAAATAAACACATGAAATTTAAAAAACGATACTAAATCAAAGAATAAAATCCAATATCAACTAAAAAGAGAAACAAAGCATGATATGGGGGATAGCTAAAATGTGACGGATAGACAAGTTTATTAGTTAAAGTTTTAAGCCTGCTCAGTGTCAAAGCTGGACAGTCTACTAAAATATGGTGAACACTTAGTGGGACATCACACATGACACATATGGGCTTATCTTCTGCCAGCAGAAGATGTACATGTGTGAGTCTCGTGTGCCCAATCAGGAGGCGTGCCAGCACTGCCTTCTGCTAGGTGATGGAAAAAATGGCCATGATATAGATGGAGATAAGTTATGAAATTTGTTTTCTGTAAGAAGGTCCCATTCGTTTTGCCACACTATTTTAATTGAATGTGCACAAGCCAGCCTGGCATCGGGCAAGTTGAGAGGGGCGCCGCTGCTTTGACTAGCAGTCTTTGCAGCGCGGTCCGCCTCCTCATTGCCCGGAATACCAACATGGCTCGGCACCCAGCAGAAACTAATTTTAAACCTATTGTTCTTGAGCCTATAGAGGAGCTTTACAACTATGGAGATTAATGGGTGGGATTTATATGAAAAATTATTGAGGGCATCTAGCACACTTTTTGAGTCTGAATAGATAATCCATGATTTAAAGTTTTGATCTGCTATGTGATGAAGTGCAAGATAAATAGAATATATTTCTGAGGTAAAAACCGAGCATGAAGGATTAAGTGTTTCTGCTATGGTGATGTCAGTAAAAACTGCGGCAGACCCAACATGTGCAAGAGCCTTGGAACCATCAGTAAATACAGGTTTAAAGGAGAAATTAAAAAAGCGGTGCTCATTAAAAATTTTTACAAAAGCAGGTAGGTAGGTAGATTTGAATTATCGTCGCACTAGAGCTACACGAGGGCTATTGGCGACGGGCGTCGTAATTTAGAACCACAGTCAAGTGACGAGCCGACACCTGAATAGGCACCCAACGCAACCGTTAAGGGCGACATCGTACGCAGCGTTGGGACTTTGGAGCATATTTAACGTGCACTCCCTCTACACGGGGTATTATTCGTCGGACATTTTTGGGCTGCACGGGCCGTTTATAGGTCGGCAGTTATTTTGGCGATGCCCGGACCCGAACCTGGGACCTTCCGCAGACAGAGTGGATCCGACACGAACTTGAAAAACACGGGTCTTAAGGAAGTTCTGAATGAAGACTGGTAAATTGCCACGAAAACCAAGATGGTAAAGGTCTTTCAGAATTCCGTACCTCCATGTTCGATCATAAGCCTTCTCCATGTCAAAAAATATGGAGACAAGGTGCTGATTTTGAACAAAGGCTTCACGGATGGAGGTTTCCAGAAGCAAGATGTTGTCTATGGTGCTTCTATGGTGTCGGAAACCACTCTAAAACGGGGAGAAGGCCCCTTTTTCTTCTAAGCAATACACAAGGCGGGCATTAAACATCCGCTCCATCAATTTGCACAGGCAACTGGTCAGAGCAATGGGCCGGTAGTTACCAGCATCTTGAGGGTCCTTTCCTGGCTTAGCAATAGGAATTACGATTGCTCTTTGTCTTTGCCAGGAAGTCGGGAAAACTTTCTCATTCCATATTCTATTGTAGAGTTTTAAAAGGGCTTGTAAGGAATTACTATTTAGGTGTTTTAACATTTCATTATGGATTTTATCATGACCAGGGGCTGATAAGTGGCATTTGTTTAAAGCACATTGTAGCTCCCTTAGAGTGAAATTACAGTTGTACCCATTAGTATGATAAGGCCTGAAATTTAATTTTTTAAGCTCCTCTCTTTGTTTAGTTATTAAAAAGTCAGCATTATAATTGGCCCCATTGGAGACAGCTGCAAAGGCTGCTCCAAGTTGATCTGCAATATCTTCTTGAGAAGTAATTAAAACACCATTATTTTTTAAGATAGATGGCGGCTGTGCAAGATGACCTTTGGCTTTCACGTCGTATCCTACGGGCACGGGACCGAGCCCTTTTAAATTCAATCAGATTTGCCTCAGTAGGATAGCGACGGAAAACACCCCAAGCTCGCTTTTTTTGTTTTTCAGCCTGTGAGCAGTCGTGGTTCCACCAAGGTTTAGGAGATTTTGAAAGTCTACCTTGGGTCATAGGAATAGCTAAAACAGCAGCATTCAAAATAGTTTCAGTAATAACATTAACGGCCGAGTCAATATCACCTGTTTCAACCATATTGTCCGTCAACTCAGCGTGGGTTGTAAAAATATCCCAATTCGCTTTATTAAATTAAAAGGTTTTTTGTCTTTCGTGTTGAGGTGGTAGGCTCCTCGATGTTAAAATGATTGGAAAGTGATCACTGTCATACAGATCACTTCCAACCCCGAAAGACCAGTCTAAAGAGAGTGACGGCGAGCAAATGGCAAGATCGACAGCATGGAATGTCCTTGACGGCAAGTGAAATAAAGTAGGACTTCCGGCATTAAGCAGAAACAGATTTTGTCCGTGTATAAGCTGTTCCATTATTGATCCTCGGCTGTTATGTTCACCACTGCCCCACATTGGGTGATGGCCATTAAAGTCACCCATGAGAAAGAATGGGGCAGGCAGCTGCTTGACTACATTTTCCAAATCTCCTATATCAACAACATGGTTTGGTGGTAAATATATGCAACAGATGGTAATGAGGTGGGAAAGTTGAATTTGTATTGCTACGGCTTGGAGGTTGGAATTGATATTCAATATACTGGTGGGCAATCGGTTAGAATACACGATTGCAACTCCACCACAAGCCCTTCCACCGTCTGAGTAGTATTTTCTTAAAATTTCACAAGATGGTAATTTTGTGATATCGCCTGGTTTTAAGAATGTTTCCTGCAGACAGACTACATCAGGTGCATATTTATCCATGATTGCCTTGACACCGTCTTTATTGTGTCGGAAACCACGACAATTCCACGAGACTATTCGGGTCATTTAGGGAAGTTAAACGGTGGGTGTTTCGTCACCGATTTTTCTCGAGGCATCAGGTGTTGTGGTGCCTCGAGTCCCGCCTCAACATCCATTTCTGGTGAATCGGAGGAGTCAGAGCTATTTTTTTTGCTCTGACTATATTTTTTGCTGTCTGAGCTATATTTTTGCCTGTCAGAGCTATATTTTTTGTATTTAAGGATCTGCTTCTAGTTTTGTTTTTTTGTTTTTTGGGAGACCTTTCTAAACGTTTGACTGTTACTGGAGATTTGCTAATTCTTAGGGGTTTCTGTATGCCTGGTTTTACTGTGGTATCACGTGGTTGTGAGCTGGACGATGAAGTATTGTTTTTCGTAACAGAAGCTATTGTTGCTATTGTGTTTGTAGATTTAGCCTCTTGGAGGTACTGTTCCCTAAACATATTGCATTGGATAGCTATTGAGGATGTGGTTACTTTAATGGCAGCTGCGTATGATACGTTAGGTTAAGGAAGGGTTATTTTGACTTGGTTACGAGCTTCTTGATATGATACATTTTTAGTTACTTTTATATATTGAATGTCTTTCTCTTCTTTCCACCTAGGACAACCTCTAAAGTTGGCAGTGTGGTAGCCTTCGCAGTTTAAGCATTTGGGTGGAAGCTGGCAAGAGAAAGAATGGCCTTTAGCCGAACAGTTGGAGCAATTTTCTTCTTGGGATCTGCAAGTTGCTTTGGTGTGGCCGTACCTTTGGCAATGGAAGCAGCGCAAAGGGTTTGGGATATATGGACGGACGGGACAGTTGAGATAGCCTGCTATTATATGTTTTGGTAAGTTAGGTGTTCCAAAAGTCAAAATTACATGCTGGGTGTTGATGATTTCATCTCCTTTTTTGATGGTTATTCTTCTTACTTGAGTAATATTTTGATGTCTAAGTCCTTCAAGTATTTCTTGCTCAGAAATATTTAGCAGATCTCTTTAAGAGATGACACCACGGCATGAGTTTAAAGAGTTATGGGGTGTGACAGTAATCGGTATGTTACATAGCAGTTTAGAGTTTATGAATGATCTTGATTGTATGTAAGAGTAAGTTTCAATAAGCAAGTCTCCAGATTTTAATTTTTTGACCGATTTTGGGTTTCCTCCAATTCCTAAAAGTCCTTTCTGTACAGCGAACGGTGAAACTTTTGATAGCTGTTGGGTAGCTGAGCTTATCACAAGAAATTTGGGGTATAACGTGTTTATGTCGGGTATATGTTTCGTCTTTTCAGATTCTGGTGTTATTTTTGGCGGACTTAACCCCCCGCTTGGGCTTGGATTGAGAGCCATGATTTAATAAATAGGGAGTTCATCTCCGTAGTCCACAGGTAGCTCCGGATACCCTTTCTCACCCACCTATTGCAACTACGCCGGAGTGGCCGGGATACGGCAGGGGCTTACCGGCTCTGAGCAACTTAAAATAATAAGGGTGCGAACTTTCGCAAATAAAATGCATAAGCCCAGCCTTCGGCAGGGTCCCTAGGCAGTACTACGTAGACATAGCGTTACGGGTTCGGGGTGTGGATCCGCACTGGGCACCCCTAGCCGCAAATAACCCTTTTCCGGAGCAAAAAAACTTAATGGCAGTGGTGTCCAACACGTCAGAAAACAAAGAATCGGACAGCAGTGCCATTAGGCGAGCCGATTGCCAGGGGCGGGATCCCCCCTCGCGCCCGTCAACCAGTGAAGCATGGCCCAAAGGGCACGCAACAGTGGCCTCAGGAAACTAACACCTGTCCTATCGGAGGCCACTGCAGGAACCCCAGGACTCCACTTTCTCCCGGTTCAGTCGGTCGCAGCACACGGCAAACGTGCTGGTCAGAAATGTCTGACAAAAAAAATATATAAAAAAATATTTAAGGGTCCAAATCAAAGCTGTTCACTTGGTATTCTAAATTTAAATAGAACTATAAAATAAGCAAAAAAAGATAATAAAAAAATTAAACTCAGCCAAAATAAATAACGCAAGAGAAATAGGTCAAGGATAAAATCTGTAACTAAGACTCTTAAAACACAAAAGCAAACCAGAATTAACACAAAACCGGACCTTTGCAGAGTGGAAAGAAAGAAGAATGCAAAGGCCCAGCTAGGGAACCTCGGGGTCGCCACTCCCGTGCTCACAAGAAGTGAGCTCCCTGAGAAGCTAGGGACCTCGGGATTGCCACACCCGTACCCACCGAAGTGGGGCCCCCTGAGGGGCTGCTCGGTGATGGAAAAAATGGCCAGGTTATTGATTATGATATACTATGAAATTTGTTTTCAGTTTGAAGGTCCCATTTGTTTTGCCATACTGTATTGATTGAATGTGCACAAGCCAGTTTGGCATCGGGCAAATTAAGGGGGGCGCCGCTGCCTTGACTAGCAGTCTTTGCAGCGCGGTCCGCCTCATCATTGCCCGGAATACCAACATGGCTTGGCACCCAGCAGAAACTAATTTTAAAACTATTGTGTTTGAGTTCATGAAGGATTAAGTGTTTCTGCTATTGTGATATCACTGAAGACTGCCGCTGAGCCAACTTGGGCTAAAGACTTTGACCCATCAGTGAATACCGGTTTGAGAGAAATATTAAAAAAGCGATGCTCTTTAAAAATTTGTACAAAAGCAGAGTCAGGCACTGATGACTTTTTAAAATGAATGATATTATGCATATGTACAGGTGATTCTTCCCAAGGTGAAAAATTATCGTTGAAATTGAAAACTCTAAAATCATCAAGATAAAGGCTTCCTAAGAGCTCTTTAATACGAAGAGAGAAGGTAGGAATGAATGACTTTTTATTTGCAAAGAACTGCTGGAACTTTGGATTTAAAATTTGGGAATATAAAGGGTGATTATGATTACGTTTTATATTAAAATACGCAGCTAATGAGAGATTTTCCCGACGATGCTGCAGGGATGGCTCCTGGCACAGAACGTATAGGCTTTGTACTGGAGACGTACGAAAAGCGCCCCAGAAGCCGACCTCAGACCCTGGTGATGAATGGAGTCTAGATATTTGAGTGCCTATTTTCTGGCAGAATCATAGGCAGCGACACCGTAATCGAGCTTGGATCTTATCAAAGCACGGTAAATTCTCAACATGGATGTTGTATCAGCATCATATGTTGTGTTAGAGAGCACTTTCAATATGTTCAGCGATTTATTGCACTTCTGCCGTAGATGTTGAATGTGTGGCAGGAAGGTGAGCTTCGGATCAAATAAGATACCCAGAAACTTTGCTTTTGATCTTACAGGAAGAGCCACACCATTTAAAATAATTTCTGGGTTCGGATGAAGCCCACGCTACCGGCAGAAATGCATGCAGATTGTTTTCTAGTTAAATATTACAAAACCATTAGTATTTGTCCAATCTGTGATCTTGCGGATTGCAATCTGCAGCTGCCTCTCAATTGTACTCATGTTAGCTGAGGCACAAGAGATTTGGAAGTCATCCACAAACAAAGTGCCTTTGACAGTTAGTGGAAGCTGCTTCACTATGTCATTGATCTTTAATGTAAACAACACCACGCTGAGGACGCTGCCTTGAGGGACACCTTATCGTTGATAAAGGTCTCGAGACAGAGTGGATCCGACACGAACTTGAAAAACACGGGTCTTAAGGAAGTTCTGAATAAAGACTGGTAAATTGCCGCGAAACCCAAGGTGGTCTTTCAGAATTCCATACCTCCATGTTGATCATAAGCCTTCTCCATGTCAAAGAATATGGAGACAAGGTGCTGATTTCGAACAAAGGCTTCACGAATGGAGGTTTCCAGAAGCAAGATGTTATCTATGGTGCTTCTATGGTGTCGGAAACCACTCTGAAACGGATATAAGGCACCTTTTTCTTCCAAGCAATAGACAAGGCGGGCATTGACGATCCACTCCATCAATTTGCACAGGCAACTGGTCAGGGCAATAGGACGGTAGTTTCCAGCATCTTGAGGGTTCTTTCCTGGCTTGGCAATTGGTATAACGATTGCTCTTTGCCAGGAAGTCGGGAAAACCTTTTCATTCCATATTCTATTGTAGAGTTGTAAAAGGGTTCGTTGGCTATTGCTATTTAAGTGTTTGAGCATTTCATTATGGATTTTGTCATGACCGGGGGCTGATGGATGACATTTTTTTAGGGCACTCTGTAGCTCTCTTAGGGTGAAACTGCAATTGTATCCATTATTACAAAAAGGTGCAAAATTTAGTTTATTGAGCTCTTCTTGATGATTAACCTTTAAAAATTCAGCATTGTAGTTGGTACCGTTAGAGACAGCTGCTCCTAGCTGATCTGCAATATTTTCTTGGGAAGTGATTAAAACATTATTGTGTTTAAGCACGGAAAGCGGCTGCGAGTCAGCTTAACGACCCGAAATTCTTTTTACTTTTTTCCACACGGTTTTAGATGTTACGTGACCACGGATAGAATTGAGGTATTGCTGCCAAGATGACCTTTGGCTTTCGCATCGTACCCTACGGGCCTGGGACCGAGCCCTCTTGAATTCAATAAGATTTGCCTCAGTAGGATAGCGATGGAAAATACCCCAAGCTCGCTTTTTTAGTTTTTCAGCCTGTGAGCAGTCGTGGTTCCACCACGGTTTAGGAGATTCTGGAAGTCTGCCTTGAGTCATAGGGATGGCTAGAACAGCAGCATTCAATATAGTTTCAGTAATGACATTAACAGCCGAGTCAATATCACCTGTTTCAACCATGTCGTCCGTCAACTCAGCGTGGGTTGTAAAAATATCCCAATTCGCTTTACTGAATTAAAAATTTTTTTGGATGGATGTTTGGGTTTTATGGCGCAAGGGCATCTAAGGCCATACTGCGCCAAACACTAGGTAATCTAATTAAGAGGTTAGAAATGTCCACAAAAGCATCACAAAACATTTAAAAACTAAGAAACATCTAATTCAAATACAAGGTTTTTCTAATAAAAGCGTTTAAATGGTTATTAAAAGCAGTACATGACATTTAAAAACAGTGACACATTTAAATCAAAGAATAAAAGCCAATATCAAATGCAAAGGAAAACAAGGCATGGTATGGGGGATGAGATAAAATGTCATGGATGGATGGATACAACATGTTAAAATGCTTAAGCCTGCTCAGTGTAAAAGCTGGGCAGTCTACTAAGATATGGGAAACGCTTAGCGGGACATCACACATGACACAAATGGGATGATCTTCTGCCAGCAGAAGATGCACATGAGTAAGTCTTGTGTGCCCAATCAGGAGGCGTGCCAGCACTACCTCCTGCCTTCTGCTCGGTGATGGGGAAAATGGTCGGTGATGGGGACCTACTTCTAGTTTGTTTCTTGGGTGATTTTTCTAAGCGTTTAACTGTTACCGCAGATTTACTAAATCTCGAAGGTTTCTGTGCGCTTGATACCACTGTAGTATTACGAGTTTGAGAGCTTGAAGAAGACTTATTGTTATTAGTAGCAGAACTTGTTGCTACTGTGCTAGTAGATTTTGCAGATATTGCATTGAATGGCTATTGAAGATGTAGTAACTTTAGTGGCAGAGGCATATGATAAATTACGTTTAGGAGTGGTAATTGACACTTGGGCGCGAGCTTCTTGGTAGGATACGTTTTTGGTGAATTTAATATGTTGTATTTCTTTCTCCTTTTTCCACCTTGGACAACCCCTGAAGTTAGCAGTGTGGTCGCCTTCGCAGTTTAGACACTTTGGTGGAAGCTGGCAAGAAGAGAAAGAGTGACCTTTGGCAGAACAGTTTGAGCAACATTCATTTTGGGATCTGCAAGTTGCTTTTGTGTGGCCATACCTTTGGCAATGAAAGCAGCTCAAAGGGTTCGGGATATAGGGACGGACAGGGCAATTAAGATAACCTGCTATTATATATTTGGGTAGGTTGGGTGAGCCAAAAGTCAATATTATATGCTGGGTGTTAACTATGTCATTTCCTTTTTTTTATTGATATTCTTTTTACTTGTGTTACATTTTGGAGTTTCAAACCTTCCAGTATCTCTTGCTCCGAAACATTCAGCAGATCTTTTTCTGAAATTACACCACGGCAAGAGTTTAAGGTGTTGTGGGGTGTTACAGAAATCTGGATATTGCATAGGAGTTTTGAATTTATAAATGATCTGGATTGTACATAGGAAGTAGTTTCGATTAATAGGTCTCCGGATTTTAACTTTTTAACTGTTTTGGGGTTCGTTTCCTCCGATTCCGAGTAGTCCCTTCTGTACAGCAAATGGTGAAATCTGGGATAGCTGTTGGTTGCTGAGCTCATAACAAGAAATTTTGGGTAGAATTAGTTTGTCAACTATTGTCCTAGTTGTTTCCGTTTCTGGTGTTATTTGTGGCGGACTTGACTCCCGCCAGGGCTTTTAGAGAGAGCCATAATTAATAGAGAAAGAATTCACCCCCGTAGTCCGCAGGTAGTTCCGGATACCCTTTCTCACCCACCTACTGCAACTACGCCGGAGCAGCCGGAATACGGCAGGGGCTTACCGGCTCTGGGCACTTAATAAAATAAGGGTGCGAACTGTCTCAAACAAAATGCATAAGCCAAGCCTTCGGCAGGGTCCCTAGGCTGCACTACGGAGACATAGCGTTACGGGTTCGGGGTGTGGATCCGCACTGGGCACCCCTAGCGGAAAAACAACCCTTTTCCGGAGCGAAATACCAAATGGCAGTGGTGTCCAACACGTCGGAACGCCAACACGCCGATTGCCAGGGGCGGGATCCCCCCTGACGCCCGTCAACCAGTGAAGCATGGACCAAAGGGCACGCAACAGTGGCCTCAGGAAACTAACACCTGTCCTATGGGAGGCCACTGCAGGATCCCCAGGACTCCACTTTCCCCCGGTTCAGTCGGTTGCAGCACACGGCAAACGTGCTGGTCAGAAATGTCTGACAACAATGAAATAATAAAAATACAAATAATTAAGGTCCAAATCAAAACTGTTCACTTGGTATTTTAAATATATAAATTAGAATATAAATATAAAATAAGCAAAAGAGAATAAAAAAATTAAAACTTAGCCAAAATAAATAACGCAAGAAATATAGGTCAGGGAAAAATTCTGCAACTAAGATTCTTGTAACCAGTTAAGAAACCCAGAATCAACACAAAACCGGACCTTTGCAAAGAGGAAAGAAAGAAGAATGCAAAGGCCTAGCTAGGGAACCTCGGGGTGGCCACTCCCGTGCTCACAAGAAGTGAGCTCCCTGAGAGGCTAGGGACGTCGGTATTGTACACCCGTACCCACCGAAGTGAGCCCCCGAGGGGTCAAACTACTTTTGGAATTATTCAACTTGCTAGTTATTGCAAGAACGATTTAAATATGTCCTATGTATTACCTGGCTTGTTTCAGACTGATTGTTAGGAAAGTCGGTTCGGAAAGTACCGACAGTTAGCTGATGCCCAGTATAACATTTCTGTTCGCCAGTTGGTGGAGTGTGAAAAAAAATTACGACTTAATCTCTCGTCAAATTTGACATTCCCATTTTATCCTCATAATACAAAAAAAGTAAACGCGACGCAAGTGCATCTTTGATTAAAGTATAAAAGAAAACAAGAATAGTGAAATAAAATTCTTCTCGGAGGTATAGCTGTAAACAACTTGACCTACAAACCCAGAGATCCGAAGATCGAATGTAGTCCTATAAATTATAATATCAATCAAATATGTACCGTCTAGAGAGGGTTTGTGCACGTTAAATCCATTGTGGTGCAATGTCCCATAGTCTTGTACGATATCGAGAATTGGTTCCCAGTCAGATATAAGCATCGTCTTTTTGACGGCATTTCAAAATTGCGAGGCACGTCGACAAAAATCCACGTATAGCTATGCGACGTTTAATTAATTTCAATCTAAGTTCTGAAACTGCGTACAGTAGAACTCCAAGTATCCGAAGTGGGGCTGATTATCCGAATGTCAGAAAAAATTGCACCCTGCCTAGTGCCTACCTAGGGTAATGTTCGTCTTTGTTGGATGTCATGCCTAGTAATCTTTATGAACCGACACATATAAACTTTTGCGCCAACTGTAACTGCTTTTATTTTTTGTACTCATCTGTTATTTATGCAAATTATCTTTTTTGAATATATATATAGTGCAGTAAATTTTTGTATATCTATCATTCACCATGACTTCTAAAAGAAACCTACACATTTTAACATAAATTGAAAAAAAAAATGTTACAAAAGCTATAACTCAATTTGCCAAACGACACGTTATAATTTGGAATTGGTTGGGTTGATAACGACCGAAACTAGAAGTTACATGGTGAGTTAGAGTTGTTTATAGCCCAGGTGTAGCTTTCGTGCGACGTTATTCAATTAACCTGCAAACTAAGTGTGTCATCCCGTCTTCTTGAAGGGAAAATGGTTGGTTGGTACATGTATTTCCGGCTTGTGTGCTGGATCAGAGACCTGCTTATAAACCTTCGTAAAGTAAGACAGACATAAACAGAATTTTTACTGACACAGAAATTACGTCCAGGGCGAAGGCGGGAATTTCTCGAAGGGAGTGTAAGATGTGTTGACAAGGGAGGGCTTACAAAAGGTAGTTTAAAAGTGACCAATTGGCTATTTATAGAACGGTTGAAATCAGAGATAATCAGGATGAAAATGTCAATTAATGAATTGAACATGGTGATTTGCTGGTCTCGAAATTCTCTGACCCTCCCTCTATAGCAGTTCCCATATCTTCACCAGATGTCGCCCTCGGTCACGTTTAGTTGGCTCCTCGGGGCTATTTCCCCTTAAGTTCTACTCCAAGGGGCATTACTTGCTGGATAACAAATTTTTATAATTTCTCTGCCACTTTTCGACCCGAAAAATTGAAATATTTTTACACTTTTTTTTCCAATGCGAAGGAAATTTAAAGTTTTACGTCCCTATCTTTTCCGTTTTTCAAATTTCGACCTTGTTTATATTGTAAAACTATTTATTAATAAAACATTTTTTTAACCATTTCCCCATAGGATTAACACAGAGAGAAGCCTTCGTTTGAGAAGCCGATTCTCGGTCCTATTCCCCCTTAAATCTGAAACGGGTTCAGTGATTTCCATCTGGTTTTTCTTATTTTGTTTTTCTTTTGTTACAACTGTGACAGTTTTTTTCTTGAATATTTCTTTAAATGTCATAAATAATGACAACAGTGAATAGTGATGACTTTTCGCAATTCCTATTAAAAAGGAATTAGAGAAGAAGATGTAAACAAACTACTTGGTAAGTGTTTAGAATATTTTTAAAAACATAACTATTGTGTTGCTTGTGTTGCATTTCCATGCTTTATTTATTTTAAATTACAATATGAAAATTTCTATTTCACAGTAACAAACGATTTCGCATTTCAAACATTTATCGTCTGCTCGTCTATTTTGAACGCGCTGAAAGTGTTTAAAAATTTTCCATCGGAAAAAAAATATGAACGGTTATTAACGCGTAAAATTATCGTTTGCATGTTTGCAAAAAAAAGAATGTAGAAATTGACTTTTGTCGCGATGAACTTTGTATTGTTAAGTGTTCTTAAATTGTTACAAAAATATGGAAGGACAATTAAACGAATATTTGAAAGGTAGGATATACTAGGGCTGCACGAAGCCGGTAAAAGTGCCAGGGAGATTGCAAGAACTTTAGAAATTACTAATAAAACAGTTTCCAAATGGATAAATATGTAAGTTCATTTCTGTGTTATTGCATATTTTGAAACCATTATTACAGTTTAATTACGATAATGAAGTGAACGACTTTTTTAGTCCTAAGACCTGGCATACATTTAAATTGATGTTTTGTTTTTATTTATTTTTTCTACATATCTTTACATTTAAACAAATAAGTTAAAAAGTAAAATCGTATGGATTTATAGTAGAGGAAATGAATCCCTTTTTAGAATTTGATGGCTACTATCAGTCGTTTATTTCTATATAAAATGCAGTATCGCCGGATCAATGACGATTTCACATGTATTTCATACATAAGTAATTTTCACCCTTTCTCCCCTGGGCTGCAGTCCGAAGAACTCACAGAGAGAAACTACAAACATTTCAGAACAAAGCACTACGCAGAATCACAAACGCCCCTTGGTTTGTTAGGAACTCCATTTTACACAAAGACTTTGGGATTGACACTGCCATTCTCACTGCATCACACAATTACAACACTTCCCTACAGAACAGTACATAATGAAGGGAACAAATTAATCAAATTACAACTTCTGTTGTTTTGCAGGAGGTTCCTCTGATTTTTCTTCAGCCTGAAATATTGGTTTTGGTTGTGTCTTTGCATAAGCTGGTGTAACCCAAAAAGGATTTTCTTCTGCTTCTTTAGCATACTGCAGAATGGCATCTCTAGGATTCAGGGTTTCATCAATCTTCTTCTTCAGTCCGAGATTTCGCACAATGAAGGATGTCCGTCCAGCATTTTCTATTCTGCCACCTTGTCCAGGGCCAGTTACTGGCAAATCAGGACGTTGAGATCTTAGAGGATCTTTCCTATATTTTTCCATTTGTTTCTTGGTGCTCTTAGGTCTGTCTACTCAGAACATGGGAAGGGCATGGGGCAAGTTAGAAATGATAGAATGAATATACGATTTTTTTTCAGGATGCTTTGATATTAAATGGCTATAAATTTCAATTGCACGTTTATATTTTTTTTGCTGGATCATTATTCTAGCTAATGTTTCAGTTGCAAAACGCTTGTCTAAAGTAGTGGCTTGCTCGGAAAGATCTATGGATGCTTCCTCATTTAATGGTACTACTTCCATACAGGGATCAAACTGTAAATGTTTATTTCAAATAGCCTCTATAACAGAAAATTGTTTGATACTGTTTTCATTTATGCTCTTTTTAAGGGACTTTTTAGCAATTATTTCCAAATAATTATTAATGGTAGCAGAGGTTTCCTGCGTCGATTTAACCTTAGCATTGCTGGAAATTGGTGGCAGAGGCAGTTTGTTTTCCAACCATGTGCGCAAATTTGCACGATCAATAGCATAGGTGGAAATTGGTGGCAGCAGCAGCTCTTTGCACTGTATACTTTTCTAGATCTTGATCCTGGGTATATGTTGCTTTAGCAAGGAGTGCATGGGCTAAGTAAAAATAACGGTATCTTTGTATAAGCGCTTCTAGATAGGGTATATCTGCTGGCGCAAGCGTTTCAGGTCGCTCCAATAATTTTAATAGTTTTTGAACTTGCATGGTAAAAACAATTTGAATCTTACCAATTATCTATGGATTTATTATAAATATCATCTACTAGTTGACGAACAATTAACTCAATCAACTCAGGTTCTTTTTTTGATTGATCTTCAGTAGACATTATATCTGCGCTAGCCGAAAATTGTTTTTTCTTAAATGAAGACGCTTCATTAGAAGGATTCAAGTAAGAAACTTCTATGGTTATGGTTAAACATAGTATTTCTTTAGGATGATTCTCATTTTTTGTACTAAAGGTTGTACAATATGAAAAGGACTTAATGACGCCTTCGTATTGGATGTGGCCATCCTTTTCTTTTCTGGTCAAATGATTGGTGCGTAATATTTTTGTTTCAAGCGCTTCGGTAAGCATTTTCGGCATATCTGTTGGACCATCTGAAACTTCTGTATAAAACTGAATAGAAAAGGTCTTTACATTAGGAGAGAGCGAAACACCTGAGAAAGTAAAAAGACCACAACCCCATAATAAACTAAAAAAAAAGTATAGGCTATTGCTTAAAATCAGATTCTTCAATCTCATATTGTTTAATTTTTCGATAGAGCGTTCTTTCAGAAATCCCTAAATCATCAGCTGCATTTTTACGATTTCCATCGTTTTTTTGCAGAGATCTACGGATTAATGCTTTTTCTTGGGCTTCAATAGAAAGATTTTCTGCTCTATAGGACGCCCCTGTGCCATTTACATTATCTTTTTTAACGGATTGCGCTGTATCTAAAAAAAATGAATCTTTTTGGATATGTTTTTTGGGTCACTGTAAGGCGCCCAGATGCGCATGTTCTTTTACAATAGGATTTTTCATGGAACCAGATTCCTTAAAATTAAACATTAATGTTTTTAGTTCTGCGATATCTCTTTTCAAATCAAAGAAAATAACATATAAGTATTCTTTTTCAGGCAGTCCATTATCGTTCCATTTCTTATAAAGCACTGGTAAGGTATGGCTTTGCTCTTTGGGATAAATATTTTTCTATTACCTTAGGTGTAACCATACCCACCTCTTCAAGCAGTGCCATTTGCCCAACAATATTTTTCATCTGTCGAATATTACCAGGAAATGGATAGGTGCACAAAAGATCTTTTGCATCTGGTAACTGCCGACCTATATACGGCCATGTTATCGAAAAGTGTAATGAGAACAAGTATTAGTTATTATTTGGATAATGTAATACTAATAATTTAACCGTGAAAATATGTGTCATTGTAAATTTGATATCATTCTGTTACAAAAAGCTTAACTATTTACTTATTTTGAATAATTTCTATAGAGATAGATGTAAGTAAGACATAATTGAAAATGGACAAGCATGGGATATCCTAGGTGAGCCCGTGTGGTTTGACCAAAAATAAAGGGTGTTTCTTTCTGGGCTCTACATGGGTATTGCTATTTGGGTATATATAAAGCATTTTGATATCAATCAAACCTTGTATATTCTTCTGAGACACCACATTCATGTAAATGGATTTTTCATTTTACATTCCTATTTTGCCACACAATTTATTTAAACATTATGAACTAAAACAGTTTTGATAGAAGAGGATCTAAAAATCAGATTTCAGCCTTTGATTACAATTATCAATTGTTTATTTGCATAAAAATGACGTAACCATAGGGTCAACAGAATTTCTGAGTTATTGTAAAAAAAATTGAGATTAAAATGTTAAAGGCATTTTGCATTAAAAAAACGTAAGAATGGACTATTAATTACAAAAACGGAGAAAGCTTGTTTGTACATCCACAGCATATCAAAAATATGTAAATATGTTTACATAAAAAATATCTACGTAGGATGTTTTGTGTTTTAAAAATTTAGCTTGATTCTTATTTTATCAAACCATTGAATGAACTTTGCCCTATATGGGATTGTAATGCAAATTTTAACTTTCTAGTATGAATATACTAGAGTTAAAATTTTACATACAGTATAACCCGGTGATATAGCGTCATTCAAGTAATCCCGATGTTCATTATGTTATAAACTAGTAACATTATATAATGTAAAATAAAACATATTTTTAGTGTTACCTTACAACCAAAGAGTTAAGCAAAATATTACAAACTTTAAGTTCTATGAGCAATTCAAGTTACCAGACATTTAGGGCTTTATGAATGAATTGTCGTTGTAAATGAGTGTGACTGTACTTTAATAGACATTCCAGAAACATATTTTTTTATATTATGTACTTGTATTGATATTTCTCTAAATTAAATTTCAGGTATTTTTTTGATACAGAGTTAACAGATTATGACCAAAAAAGAACTCAAATCTTTAGTTCTTATTTCTACAGTCGTCTTACCCAGAAAACTAAACCAGATATCCCAGTTACTAAAATGTAAGTGTTGCCAACCCCAGTGTTCTATTTAATGAAGGAAAGTCGGAAGTTTTAAAAGTGCACGTAAATCTCTCTATTAAAAAAAAGTAAATAAACAATAAACCTGCAATAATAAAAATAGGGAAATGAAGAAAAAAGGAGGTTTTATGTTCTGTTACTTAACTTTTAAGCAAATAAATAACCAGAATCAACACAAAACCGGACCTTTGCAAGGAGGAAAGAAAGAAGAATGCAAAGGCCCAGCTAGGGAACCTCGGGGTCGCCACTCCCGTGCTCACAAGAAGTGAGCTCCCAGACAAGATGAGTTTCACGACCACTTTGAGAAACTTTGCATTTAATAGACTGTGCTATGGAATGAAAAATTGCTCCGAGTTCTTCCAAAAACTAATGAATACAGTTCTAGAGGGGTTGGTGGGCATACTCTGCTTCATAGATGATATTATCATCTCAGCAGATCATCCCGAGGAAATGCTTCACAAAATCCGAATCGGACTCAGAATAAACAATTTGACCCTAAAACCTTCAAAAAGTCAATTTATGAAACAAAAAATTGTCTATTTAGGATATAAAATATACATTACTTATTATACTTTAAATTTAAATTCTAATCATTTACATTTATATAAAAATAACAGTAACAGCATAGTGTCATGTAAAGTAGTTACCTTTCAAATGCCATTTATTTAATAAATTCATGATAAATAACTTCATGCGTTTTATCACCGCGAAATATTTTCTTTGGTTGGTGCCAAAATTGTGATGACAAACATTCAGTTTCACCTGCATTGAGGCATTTTTCTTTGAGAACACTTTTCGGTGGCGGGAATTTTTTTGTAGGCAACTGTCCAAGGTTTAGGTTGAATTATCGTCGCACTAGAGCTACACGAGGGCTATTGGCGACGGGCGTCGTATTTTAGAACCACAATCAAGTGACGAGCCGACACCTGGCAACTGTCCAAGAGAAATTGAATTTATTACAGTAGGAAGCTCTAAAGTTTGATTGAATCTGGCAATTTTTTCACAGACATTGTTGAGCTGCACTTCAGCTAGTGCAATTCACTTAGTAGACCTGCTTGCACATTTGTCCTGTTGGTAAATGGCAACTGCTGCTAGAGTGACATTCAACTTATGAGAAATTGTATGTAAACGACACAACAAAGGGGCGTCACAGCATTTTCTTTCTTTTACAGGTTTCCTCCAGCGCAGGCGCTCTTTCGGGATGAATGTATAGGCCAGAATAAACAGGAAATGGCCTCCCCCTTGCGTTGTTGAACTCTCATTCCCCCACACAGTTCAACCGAGGTTAATTCCCCCCATTAAGGAAAACAAATCCCAGTCATCAATCCTACTGATAGCGATTCCAGCTACGACGTCTTTGAGGACCCTTCCCCACTTCAACTTTTTAGAGTTAACATGTCTCCTCGTCCACCAGCAAAAAAGTTTAAAATGTCTTACAAATCTGAATCCAATGGTTTATTCAAAATGTCGAATATACCTGCTCATCACTATCATCTAGGTGACAATTATTTTCTAATCGTTAATGAATTCTGCGGCCAAGTTCTCATCCACTATCGCAAGTATCGAGTTGAAGCAGATTGGATGGCTCCAACCAAAGAAGGGATAACCTTACAGCCGCTGACTTGGCAAGAATTTGTCGACAGCATGCCGTTGCAAAACTTCCACTATTAAGCCCGACCACGAAGGGAGACCCTAATCAACAGTGAACTCTTCATTTCACAAATCGACAGAAATTATGTTGCGTTTTCAAAAAGTGTTATCCAAAAAAGATAGTCCTCGACAATTTATACCACGTGCGGTGCAAATGAATGAACAACAGTGGAATACATTAGATAGTTATCTCGAAGATATTCGAAAAAGTGTTTTCTCCATCATGTTTAAAGTTCTCTTCAGAAAAATGGCGTTTTAAAATTTCAAGAAGTTCACCAAGCGAAAGTCTTCATTGGATATCCACATTAGTGAGCAAAAGTTATTATCTTCTTTAACTAAACTTTTGAACGATATTGTGCAAAAGAACATTGGAGAACTAGTGTCAGAAGAGTGTGAAGGATGTGAAATGATGTATGCAAACCAATTAGGTTTTGATTTTATAAATTTACCATATGAAACTCGATTTAATAGATATTTTGTAAAAGCCGTTTGTAAAATTTATATTAAGGATTTAGCTTCGAAATTTGTGGTTAAAAATGTAGAACATTCAAAATTTTTCACTAACAAATTTTTTGATAAACTGAATTTTAAAAACATTTTTGATACTTTAAGATAGCTGTTTATAGCTAATGATCCAAATGTATGGTTTCCTGAAAATACACAAAATTCTTCATTGGAATTGTAATATTTTAACAATTGTATTTTGTCTTAATTTAAATTATCTCTTTCCATTTATTTGATTAAAATGTTTAATGTCTTGAAAAAAGTTACGTTAAAGTTTGTTTTCAATGTTGTCTGATGTATGACTTAGTATTGCTTTAATAAAGATAGATGAGTTGTATTTACGTATTAATTTTTGTACACTTAAAAATACAACCAGATAATTCTTTTATAGTAGCATTTGAAAAAAAAAATTAAGTTTCTCTACTGGTTTTTCTAAATTTTCATTCTGATACCAACTTTTTGTAAAGTTTCATCATAGAAGAATTTAAATGTTAAACTTCAAAATAATAATATGGATCATAAGCTGTATTCAAGTTAAGTATAAAAAAGCAAAGAAAAATAATTATCTTCACTTAGAATAAGAAAGAAAAATAGTTTTCTTTAGAAATTAAAATTTAAAGAAAATTTTTTTAATTAACATTTTAAAGTCTTTGGAATATATAAAGCATTAAAAACTAATTTCTTTATTTTGATATTGAATGACAGTTATTTCGTAAGAACTTACATAAGTTTAAGTGAAAGAAAATATTTAATTCTAACAACTTTTTATTGGTTAGATATATTCTTTAGATAAGACAGATTTCTAGCTATTGAATCAAGATTTAGTTTATTATAACTTTTTTAAGCATATCTTAAAATATTTTTTAGTTAGAAGGTCTATCGTAAAAGTAAAAAACGCCTCAAATTACCTAAAAAACGTCTCAAAGTATGTTTTAAAATTTTCTTTTAAATAAAAAAAAATCCCAAAACTTATTGATAAATGGTGAAATGGCCCTAACTTTTTAATGAGACTTAATTACGATAAAACGCATTTATTTAATTTACTAGTATAGATAGTACGCATGAGTAAAACTCATATTTTTTTAAACTTTTAACAGGTTTGTAGGATATGTGCAAAATCATTCAGCAACAGAGGAAATTTAAATAGACACATGAAGATTCATGCTGGGATTTACCCCTTTTGGGTGTGAAGAATGTGGAAAACACTTTAAATTTAAATCGCACTTATTGCGACATATTCGTCTAATTCATTCCCTTAACCAATTTTAAAAGGTTTGAAGAGAAAATCGAATTTTACTTTGCAAACAAACAAAAGGATAAAACCCAATAAAATTTCGTTGAATACTTTTTCTGATTTTGAATTAAATCCCGATAAAGAAACTGAAAGTGATATTTTGTTATTTCTAAATAATATACGATCAATTATTTTATCTAAACTCGAAGAGGAGTTTCAGGAAAAGGGGTCGATAAAATGGTTTACTGTTTTAAAGGTTATGTTATGCAGAGAAAGAGCAGATGGGGAAGAAGAGACTATAACGCAATACTTTAGATCAAACACGATTACTAGTTTGCTGGCAGATGATTTCGAAACACAAATAGATACAGCCTTTGGTAAAATGCTTCAATCGTATGACAACTTTATTCAGAACGGATCTGATTGGGTACTTAAAATAATTATAAAGTTAGATTTTAAAACTGCTAAATTTCATCCCCTAGCAGCAAGTAGTTTTATTAGTCTTCCCAAAAAATTAACGAAAAAGAAAGCTTTATTAAATGTTAAAAATAACGATAATAAATGTTTCATATGGTGTCTATTAGCACATAAGTATGTTGTTCCATCAGGAAACGATCCCTCTAATGTAAAGCATTATGAACCTTATGAAAAAGAGATTAATTTGGGCGATGTACCATGTCCTGTACCCATTAAAAAATACCTAAGATTGAAACGCTAAACAATTTAGGAATTAATCTCATTGGTTATGAAAAAGAAGTGTTTCCTATTTATATATCAAATCGTAGTAATGAAGTGTATAAATCTTCTTTTAATAAGCGACGATACGAAACAGCATTATTGCTTAATTAAAAATTTAGATGCACTTCTTGATAATCTTACTAAACATAAAGCGAAGGCTTATTATTGTTGTAGATGTCTTCATAGATTTTGCAGGGAAGATCTTTTAAATGAGCATGCTCCATACTGTAAAGATCATGGCAAAACTTGTTGCTAATTTACCTCCTGACGAGTTTCACATTTTAAGAAAAAATATTTATAGTAACTGGCGTTTATTGCTTAGAAAAGGGGTGTACCCTTACGAATACATAACATCGTTTGAGAAATTTAACGAAGATCACCTACCTCCATTAAGTGATTTTCAAAGTACCTTAACTGGTGAAGGTATCACCGAAGAGGAATATGCACATGCACATCAAGTTTGAGAAGCTTTTGATTTACATAACGTTGGGGACTTATATGTTAAAAGTGACGTTCTTCAGCTAGCTGATGTATTTCAAAACTTTAGAAAGATTTGTAAAAAACATTATGATATAGATTGCACTCATTTGCTTACTGCTCCAGGTTTAGCTTGGGAAGCATGTTTAAAAATGAGTAGACGATCGCTAAAACTTTTGACTGACTTGAATATGCACTTGTTAATAGAACGTGGAATAAGAGGAGGAGTCTCAATGATTAGCCAACGAGAAGCGATAGCAAATAATACGTACCTTTCGAATTTTAATCCTGATAAGAAAAGTGACGCAAACAATTTATATGGTTTGGCGATGTTTCAACCTTTAACTTATGGGGGGTTTGAATGGGTAAAACCAAATGACCTAATAAACCATATTTTATACCTACCCGAAAATAGTCCCATAGGTTACATCTTAGAGGTAGACCTTGAGTATCCGAAGGAATTACACAACTTACATAATGACTACCCACTTGTTCCAGATAAAATGGATATCAATTTTGAGGAACTGTCGCCATATGCGATTAATTTATTAAATGGGAAAAATTTATTTCATCAACTAAATTAATCCCCAATTTGAAAGATAAAGTAAATTATAATATTTACCATAGAAACTTGGTTATCCTTAACTTTAAGATTAAAACTGCAGAAAGTTCATAAAATTATTAAGTTTAATCAAAAACCTTGGATACAATCATCTATTACTTTTAATATGAATGAACGTAAGAAAGCTCAATCTAGTTTCGAAAAAGATTTTTTTAAGTTACTTAACAACATTGTTTATGGAAAAACAATGGAGAATGTCAGAAATCGTATTGATGTAGAGCTAGTAAATACAGAAATAAGAAGCAAAAAACTAGTAGCTTCTCCTGCATTTGAAAACTTTAGAATTTTTGATAACGACTTGGTAGCCAGTTCATAGAATTAAAAATAATATATTAAATAGACCTATTTATGTTGGCTTTGTAATTTTAGAACTAAGTAAGTATCATATGTAAGTATCGAAGAGGAAATAGCTTCTCACCAAAAACAAATTCAATTTAAAGGGGAGCCACTTAAGGAAAAAGTGGCGTTTGAACGGGTATTACATGAATCCAGGAATCGATTAATGAACGAAGAGTTGAATAGCCGATTGAAGATGATGAACAAAACTGAAGTGGGCCCCCTGAGGGGCTCTGCCGACAGGACTGACAGCGGCAAACAAGCAAGCACCCTTGCTATGCACATTGAATACAAAGTGTTTTTGTCAGATTACCACTATATCAATTCATGAAGGCATAAGTAAGGTGATCCCAAGTGAGTATGCTTTGTGTGAAGTTAAACCTAGTCAGATGAGGCGGCCAGAAGCAATCTCATATAATGGTCTTTTTTAAATGCTTATTTAATGAATTCAAGAAGAATCTTTAAATGAATGCTGCATTTTTTTTTGTTACTCAGTATGATTCTGATTATTTTCCTTAAGAGATGATTACGTGTACATCATTTTGGAAGACGAAGGGAGAGTTTTTGATCTACTAAAAGCTTGTTATCAAAGTATGTAATCAGAAGTGGCAAGCACTCATCTTCCACTGCAAGTAGTCACGCCCAAGACTTGGACATTCTTTATACAGTTGAGCTTTTTATGAAGTTTATGAAGAACAAAGACGCTAAATATGTAATGTGTAAATTCAGATCTCGTGCTACAGCCTACACCTGCGCAAACAGTCATTTTATTTTTCAAGCGCGATCCAAGATGGCGGCAACTGAGTCGGTGGGTGTTTCTGCTCAGATTTTTGATACTGATTTCTTGGTATCTGCCTTGGACAATCTTTCTAAAATATTCCTAAAGGTATGCGCGAAAGGAAGAGTAGAAACTACTTGTTTAAGAATTCGCCCTCAAAACGAGCAGAATTTACCCGGATAACCGGCTGTTTAGTCTTTCCGAAAAAAAGAGCAGTTAAAGAATTATTTCACTCCAAAGGCCAATGTCACTTATGAAAGGTTCATCTTTAACCAGGTTGTCCAAGGTGCTTCGCAAGCCTTTGAAGAATTTTGTACTGATTTGCTAACAAAAAGTCAGTCTTACGAATTTGGCACTCTAAATGACAGCATCATCAAAAACCGAATTGTAATTGGTGTGTCTACAGTGAAAGTGACAGAGGTCATTTGTTATCGGTTGATGACCTGACCTTGTAAAGTTTTGCAGAGCTGCCGAGCAGTCTAGATCACACCTGTCATCTTTGAAAGCAGATCCAGTCCAAGTTGATTTGGTTCGACCAAGGCGATCTCAGGATGCTGTGAATGAACCTGCTGACAAGATAGTAAACAGGCCTTGGGGCAGGGTTGTTATGTTTAAAACATTTTGTTTAAAACAATTGTTTTAAACATGTTGAAAACATAGTAATAAAAAACCTGTTTAAAACATTTAAAAAAAAACGATTTAGGCTAATTATCAATGTGGTACATAATTTTAGTTAATTAAAATAATACCAAACAAACTATTACATTAGTTTAAAATTCTTCTATTAGCTCATCTGATTTAATCAAAGGAAGACACCGAATCGCCAGATAATCGAAGGATTTCTTGTATTCTATGATTCTTTGACAAAGAAAGATGCAAGGCATATGCCTAAAATTATTGGGGATGGAAGTAAATATAGAAAACCAAAACGCAAAAAGAACCGTGTTTTTTTAAAACTCATACAACTTGTTCAATAACCAAAATTTAACTGTTTAAAAAAAACATGTTTAAAACAAAAAAAAAACATGCTTTTTTTGTTTTTAAAAAAAAACATGTTTTTTTCCAACCCTGCCTTGTGGAAGGTCAATGCATGCATGGCACAAGGCATGCATGGAAAAAATGTCCAGCATTTGATAAAATTTGTCATGGTTGAAAAAAGACTGGTCATTTTCTACGGTTTTGTAAAGCCAAGCGTCTACGTTGAATGGAAGTGTTATGGTTATTTCGTATTGTGATTTTATAGAAATTTTAAATACTTTATTCAAAGTTTAAATGTAATAATTTTCAGTCAGTCTAATTGCTTATGTATCTCGAGTCATAAATGTGATTTATATTCAAAAGAGGAGATGTCATATTAGTATATGACGTCACGATACCTCAACTTATATTCCTGTCTGTAAATCGTAAACTATAACTTGTTAACTGTCATCTGTCATAACCCTCAATGTATAGAAACCCAAAGTGCAAAAATAAACGTTGTTCTTGTTTACACCACACCTGTGTCATGAGCTACTTTATAGTTCTGTGCTATTAGATGGCTTGAGAATAGCGAATGCTTCGAAAGAGCCATTGAAGTAGTGGACCCTGTTGAGAAATATTTGTCACAGGTCAAACCTTCAAGCAAAGGTCATTTCCTTCGTGAAAGATCCCTTAATAAAATGTAAGCTAGCATTTGTGAGATCGCTATGCTTGCAATGCGAAAAAATTTTGAGGGACTATCAGAGCGAGAAAGTGATGGTGCCATATTTACATGGTGATTTATGTAAATTAACGGAAGGTTTGGTAAAAAGATTTGCTAAGTCTGACAAAGTTGTTGAGGGTTCAGCAATATTAAAGCTGGACCTCAAATCTCCCGATATCTTATTAAATATTAAAAAAAATAGATGTTGGCTTCAAGGCTAAAAAGTTCTTGAAAGAAGAATTGTTTATTCCAGATAGCAAGCTTTCCTTCTATGAAGACTGCCAGAAAGTTTTGCAGAACCTATGCCAAAAAATTTTTGGATAAGAGCCCCCTTACATTCAATTAGTGCGAGGGCTGTCAAACTTACATCCATCCATAATTTTAAACAATCCAACAGCTGGTTCAGCGAGGTTTGATACAGTTCTTCAAATTTTACATGATGCAAATAGAATAACCGAAAAAATAGCAGAATCTTCTAAACAGCAGTATGTGTCATTTTGTACTGCTGTTCAAGAAAGACACCAAGAAGAGTTTAAGGATGTTTTGTCTGCAGAATCTATGATGGACCTTGACAAATTTTATCATAACTTGTCAAATGAAATGGGAAAGCCTATGGGAAGTAGTGAAACTGTGTTTTATTGTGGTACATGGGAATGCTTCTGTTGAAAGCGGTTTTTCGGTTAATAAAGGTATGCTGATTGAAAACTTGAAAGAAGAAAGTTTGGTATCGCAGAGAACCACCTATGATGGCATTAAGACCCTTGGAGGAGTACACAATATAGAAATAAATAAAAAGATGTTATTATCTGTCCGTGCCGCAATTCATAGGTACAGAGAATAGTTGGACAAAAGAAAGGCTCTTTTGGATAAAAACTCTTTAAACTTGACAGAAAAGATAGTTAGAAAATGAGTTACAGGAACTGAAATGTCAGCAAAAAAAATCAGATTAGAAAAAGAAAAGGAAGAAATGGAATTGTTAGATGATAAGATACGTATATTAGAGAACAAAAAGAAAACTTTGGAATAATTAATCAATAAATGTTTGTTGTTTTTAGTTCAGATTCTTATTTTCCTATACTTGGTTTAGATATGCAAAGAAATAATTGTTTACTTAATATAAAAGTATATTTTAGAAGATAATGCACTGCACATCAAATTTCAGAGTGGCTTAAATTGAAATTTTTCTTACTTTTGGTCCGATTTTCCTAGAGTCATGAAAATTGTTAATTTCAGTCATGAATAGTCATGAATTTGGGACTTTTCATTTTGGAAGGAACCCTATATATTCAATACCATTATACAATTATTTATATACTACTTTTTATTCAACAGGTATGCGAACTGCACTTTGCTGAAAAGGAAATAAGATGTAGTTCTGGAGTTTCATCAGCGCTACTACAACCTCGATTGAATCCTGGAGCAGTACCTACTGTGTTTGAAGGATGTCCAAGGTACCTGTCCAAAAGTTTGGTTGCAAGAGAAGCATCAGAAACTAAGACGCATTGAAAGTTCCCAGTTGGAGAGCGTAATCAAGGACAGTATACAGACGCATAAACTTCATGTCAATAAACACAAAGTTGACTCACTTGATGAACTCTGTAAGAAGTTGAGTTTAGTGGAAATCCCAAATGGCTTCAGTCATGTAAGTAGCAACGGAAGCAGGCCCTGATCATTGCCTAGGCCTACAAGGCCCGGGCCTTGGGCCCCTGATTTTAGGGGGGCCCCAAAATTGGCTGTAAACCTATGCATTTTGTTTTACAAAAGTTATGAAAATATATTTTTTACATAAAATTAATTTTAAATCATAGATTTGAATTATTAGTAGCCTAGAGTGTGTTTGTTCAAATAAACCAAACCATCATTAAAATGCTTTTTTGTTTTGTACTTGTCGAACAGCTCAACTCGTTACCTTAACTACAAACCAGCAAACACATTTTGTTTACTGTTGAAAAAACGTGTTCCTGGCAAAACTTGTTCTTAACCTATATTATGGACAAAGATAGCAAAACTTCTACTAGGCTTTATAAGTCTGGTGCTGCAAAGCGAAAAAAACGTCAACTATTGAAAGATAAAGAAAAAAACTGAAAGGAAGTCTTGACAAATTTGTTGTGAGAACGGAAAATGGTGATCCCGAGGCAGAGAATAATGCTGAAGGTATAGTTCATAGTATAGTTGACACAGATGTTATTGAAAATACATATTGCATTGAAAGCATTGAGAATATCTGTGAAGAAATCATTGAAAATACCTGTGAAGAAAGCACTGAAAATAAACATTTTTGCGCCTTACAAAATATTCATGATCCTGGTTTATGGCGAAATGAAGATTTTGAAACATACAGAGAATATTTTTGTGCCAACAACCCAATACAAAATCAAGATTTGCTGCATACTTCTACTCTTAAAATAGGCGATAAAGAAAGAACCCTCACAAAAAAAAAATTCCGGTTAAAAAAATGACGAATCAGTTTCCAGAGACTGGCTGGTGTATTCCCCGAGTAAATGTGCCCTTTATTGTTTTGTTTGCAAATTATATAGTTCAAGTGAACAATCTTTATGTGACCCAGGATATACAGACTGGAAAAATGTGTCTCAACGACTCAGTGAACATGAAAACTGTACATTTCATAGAGATGCTATGTGTTCTTTCTCAGCAAAAAGGGATTCTCGTGTAGACTGTACCTTAGTTCAAGAACAAGAGTCGGAATTCAAATATTGGAGGAATGTGTTAAGAAGAGTGGTAGAGGCAATAAAATTTTTATGCCAACATGGATTGCCTATTTTTGGATCTGATGAGACTGTTGGATCCCTCTCAAATGGCAACTTTTTAGGATCCCTAGAGTTGATCAGCCAGTTTGACCCGTTTATGGCAGAACATTTAGAAAAATTCGGAAATGTAGGACGAGGAAAAGTAAACTATTTATCATCAACAATTGTGAATGAACTTATACAAATAATGGGGGATACAGTGCTAAAGAAGATTTTAGAAGACATTTGTGCAGCAAAATATTTTGGAATTATCGTGGACTCTACACCTGACATTTCACATATTGATCAACTGTCTGTTGTTATACGATCTGTAGATGATTAAGAAAGTGTTCCACAGGCTTACCTAAAAGATTTGCTATTAAGTGGTCATTCTTCAAGAAATTTGTTTGAAGTGATTTGTAGTGAACTAAAGTCTTTGGTAATAGATTTCAATAATTGTCGAGGACAATCATATGACAACGCCAGCAACATGGCTGGTAGATATTCCGGCTTGCAAGCTAGACTCAAGGATGTCAACCCTTTAGCTCTGTACGTACCCTGTTCTGCACACTCCTTGAATTTAGTTGGGTCTGTTGCTGCTGAGTGTTGCAATCAAGTAGTTTCGTTTTTTGGGTTTGTGCAAAGTTTATATTGCTTTTTTTCTATTTCTACTCATAGATGGGAAATTCTTATGTCACATTTAAAAGAAAATAAGGGACTTCTAACACTCAAAGTTTATCTGGAACTAGATGGTCAGCAAGAGCAGATGCAACAAAAGCTTTGAGGAAAGGGTATATTCAAATCAAAGCTGCTTTAAGAGAAATAGTGCAAGACGAGAATAACAATGAGAAACCTGCAACTCGCCATGTAGCAAACACATTATTGAAAAAGTTGGAGAAACTGGAAACGGCAATCCTTACTGTTGTATGGGACACTACCGTTCTTCAGACGCGTTTAAAGTATAAAGTTCTATCTTCCACTTCCGGTTTGGTAGTGCAAAATTTGACACACTATGCTTCACTGAAATAGCCATAACTTTTGATTGAACTATTGTAAAATAAAAATATCAACAGTTTTCAGTTTTTTTTATCAGTTTTTTAAACGTAAATAATAGGGCTTCTTCTTAAAACATTAAACAAAATTTGGGAAAATTGCCAAAATTTACCGTTTTCAAGTTAGGGAGATACCTTAATATTATACTTATACCTAAAATTAAATATTTTATTTACACTCAATTTATAGTTTATTATTTACCATAATATTATTAGTTACTTTTTATGTGTGTTATCACACACGGCACTATTTGTGACTTGTGTGACCAACTTTAAAAGGCAATCTTTTTTTCTTTAAAAAAACATTTCCACTTTTGTTTGCATGTTTTCCGAGTTAATAAAGCTTTTAAAAACCATAAGAAACATGGTAAAACATAAAAAAAAGTGACTTGTGGCATTGGAAGTCCATACTGGTCTTTTTCACATGGTCATAATATATATGGAATCTCAAAAACAAGTTTGCAAATATTTTTGGTTAAATCACATACACTTGTTATGTATAGGCAGTGCCGGATTTAAAGACCCTAGGCACTTGACATTTGTGGCCCCCCACCATCTTTAAGCTATTTTGGATGTTTAGCAAATTAAATACACTAGTACAGAACATATAATTTTTAATTGATTTAAATAAATTTGCAGTTTTTGAGGCCGTCGGGCGATAGGTTTTAGGAGTTTGGCGATTGCCGATTTTCAAATTTTTTGGCAATTTTATCTTTTTAAGGGCCCTCTTCCTGACTGGGCCCCGGGCCTTGTAGGCCTAGGCCGAAATCCGGCACTGTATATAGATCAGGTTTATATATATCAACCTAGTTTCTGAGGGCAAAAGCCAATCTTGCTTGAAGAGCCCCTAAATTTTGCTTAAAATTTTAGTGGGAATCCTGTAAATGCTACTGGGGTTGATGTTTCTTTCTTTTTTTTGTTTCAGACCAAAACCAAAGGATTTGAAAAGCAAAAGAGATGCTAGTTTATTAAAGGACATCAAAAAGATCAAGCCATCGGCCGAATGTAGAAAGTGTGTTACCTTAAATAAGTACGTTCAGTGGCTTCGGATGGAAGTCGAAGTTCTAAAAAAAGATGCCATCGCCAAAGAAAAGTTGGCGCATTTAAAAGAAAAGGCCAAAAAATATAAACAAAAATATCGTGCAGCCAAGGAAGAGGTACAGACCGCATCCTACAGGGAGCCCGAATCTGTTAAAGAAATCGGACCTAATGTTCAAGTGCCTGAGGAGAAGCTGGAGTTGTGTTTAGTTTAGTTTGAATTATCGTCGCACTAGAGCTAAACGAGGGCTATGCTGGCGTTGTGTCAAGGCACAGACTCTTCAAAGTACACAGGGGACCTGATGGAGGTCGTCTTTGGGAGCGACGTGTTGGCTTCTCATGTCCTTAAGGGGATCAAAGGAAGAAGCAAAACAAGTGTTTTAGATCCCCTTAAGGTGCGAGACATAGAAGCACACGTCGCCCTAAAGTTTGGAGTCGATCGAAGAAACGTACGTTATGCCATGAGGCTTAAATTAAACTACATGCACAAACTGTACAAGAGAAGAGCTGCTTTTAATGAAAGTTAAAAAATTATATAATAAAAAAATTTATCTTTGCTCCTTTGTTTGTTTTTACCTTTGTTTAATGAATTTATGTTTTTGAAACATTTTAATAGAGTAGGGCTTTGCGCTGGTTTTAGCAGTTTAGGATCTAGATGGCAATATGGTTAGGTTTGAATTATCGTCGCACTAGAGCTACACGAGGGCTAGATGGCAATATAAGATAAGAATTTAAGAAAACTTATATGCTGTTATTGATTTTATTTTATACATTCAGTCTTGAATATTTGTTTTCCGTTTACTTGTTTCTACATTTTCAAAGCAAAACTATTGTCCTATCAAAATATTCTGTAAAATTGCTTTAAAAAACTGCAATAAAGCTGCAGTTTTTCTGCCACCCAGTGAAAATATTCTGCAAAATTGCAAAGGGGTTTGCAGTTTTTTCTGCCTCCTATCAAAATATTCTGCAAAATTGCTTTAAAAAACTGCAAAAGGGCTGCAGTTTTCTGCCACCCAGGGAAAATATTCTGCGAAATTGCTTTGGAAAATCTTCAAAAACACTGAAGGGATTTGAAACACTAGGTCTGCAGAAAAAAAGCTGCAGTTTTTTTGCAGCAAAAAAAAAACTGCCGTTTTATTCTGCAGACCAAGTGTTTCAAATCCCTTCAGTTTTTTTGAAGTTTTTACATAGTTTTTGTAAAGTTATTTTTTGAAGCAATTCTGCAGATCTTTTTGGCTGGGCTATCTTACAGAGGATAAATAAGACCAGTAAAAGTCTACAAGGACCTGCCTGCAGTTTATGTTTTTTGGTGCCATTGTTTAAGTCTTTAGAGGAATTTATGGACAGTGTTCGTGATAAATTCAAAGAATATGAATCTGAAGCGCAACATTTAGTTGAAGATGGTGTCACATATGTCCAGAAAAGAAAGAGAAAAGTCCCCAAAAGCAAAACGTTGGACGATTCAACATGTGAAAGTACTCAATTTGATGAACGTTGAAGCTGAAAATTTTCAGAAGATTTATGGTGCTGATATTGATGAGTACTTTGTAGACGAATATATGCAATTTCGAAACATTCTTCCTGCCATTCGCGTTCCTGCAGAACAATTAAAAAAATTGAAAGAACGTAAAGTAGAGCATACTTTCCCAAATGTGGACACATGTTTGAGAGTTCTCTTAAGTATGCCCATTTCTAATGCTTCAGGTGAGCGGTCATTTTCCACTTTGAAGAGAATTAAAGACCACCTAAGATCTAATTTAAAACAAGAAAAGTTAAATCATTTAATTCTGTTATGTGTTGAAAGCGATATTACTTGTAAATTGGATTTTGAAGATGTGATATCAGTATTTGCTGAAAAAAGAGCAGGAAGAAACTTTAATTGCTGTTAATTCACTTAAAAGGTGATTAAAAAAGTATTAAGGAAACAATATTTTTTGTATTTAATTGTTATTTTCAATGTATTCTATGTGCGTAACAATGTTCTATATGCATTTCCCTTATGATCCTTAAATTTTATTATTTGACATTTGTTTACTTTATATGCAAGAATATGATTAACATGAATTTATTAACTTTTTCTTCATTGACTTTATTTAAATACATTAATTCATTTAACTTTATGGATGGATGGATGTTCGGGTTTTATGGCGCAAGGGCATCTTAGGCCATACTGCGCCAAACACTAGGTAATCTAATTAAAAAGGTAAAACAGGTTCATAAAAGCAACACACAACATTTAAAAACAATTAGAAATCTAAAGAAACACAAGCTATTCGTAATATTTACACATAACATTTAAAAACAGACATCTATTTAACTTTATGATAAGCTCAATTCAAATTAACCATGTTTACATAGATTATATTTGATAATGGACCTCCAACTTTTAAAGCTCATAACTTTACAATATTTGCATTGATTAACCTTGTCAGGGGCATAGCCAGATCTTAAAAATTCTTTATTCTAAAATAGTATTAAATAAATAATATATATATATATTTGGGGGGAGGGGGGAGAACCCTTAGCCTTTCGTTGGCCATGCATGTGCATTCGGTAAGGGGCCCCTGAAAGTATCTAGTCCTTGGGCCCCAACTGGTCATGGTCGGGCCCTGAACGGAAGTATTGTATTTTTCAGAATCTCTATGGAAAATGTTCCACACTATGTAACAGTAATTATTGATCAAAATCTTAGTGTTAATGTTTTATAAAATGATATAAATTTTAAAAAGATAAACGAGTTAGATTTTCCCTTTTCAGTTACAAACGTGCAAGACGTTTCACATGTTTTAATGGTTCTACATGAACATTGTATGCATGAATGCATTGTATTCATAAAGAATTAAAATCGGTATCCTCAGTAAATGAGAAATTGAATATAAATTTTTTAATTGAACAAATGTCTTTAATATTTATTAAAAAATATCAAAAACGATACAATTCATTTTTTTTTATTCTTTCTTCATTAGTTGCATCTATTCCTCCTCATGCATAATTTTTTTTAAGAAAGTGGTGTTTTGGTTTTGCCACACCCTTCTACTTTGAAAAGGTTGTTTCTTATAATTTGAATCCTAAAAATGAGAAAAATGAAAACTTTCTGTTCTATGTTAAGCAGAAATTTATTATCAAGTGAGGATAAAACAGTAACACTGATGATGGATGAAATCCACCTAAAGTCTTTTTTAGATTACAAAGGGGGCAATGTACTTGGGATGTTATATAATTGCACTGAAGCTGCAAATTCAGCTTATGTGTTTATGATAAAAAGCATACAGTCGAGCTATAAAGACGTTGTAGCCATAATGCCCGTTAAAACAGTAATATCTGACATTTTGCACAGTTTTTTAAAAGATGATTGGATTGGAAAATATTGGTAATGCCATTTGTATAATTAGTAACAACAATTCCATCAATCGTTAGATTTCAAGTGTAGTTGCAGATGCGTTAAAAAGGCAGCTCAAAGACATAAACTACCCGGCCAATTTTGGCACAAAATATTTGTCGAAGAAGGTGCATCCTGTGAACTTCTAAAACTTATGAAGATGGTAATGTCATTGTCCCATGGAAATGTCAATGTGGAAAGGGGTTTCTCCATTAATAGTGACTGTTTGTAGGACAATATGAAGGAGGAATCATTAATTTCTAGAAGACGAATTTATGACACTATTGCATCGAAAGGTGTTATTGAGCAAGTGAGCATTTCAAAAGAAATGCTTAAGTACGCCAGAAATGCCAGAGCTACATATGCTGAAGCTGCAGATGTTCGACGAAGGGAACAGCATGAAAAAGTAACTATCGTCAAAAGAAAAAGGGAGGCAGCATTACAAATGAAATCACTGAAAGCAAAGACAAAAATTTTACAGGAGGCTGAAAAACAAAGAAGTGCAATAGAAGAAGAAATTGTAGCTCTTCGCATTCAAAAACAAAAAATATAAACTTTGCATTTTCTTTGAAAATGATTCATGTTTAAATAATACTAAGAACTTTCTTATATTTGTTATAAAATGCAATTAAATAAAGGAGCATGTTTTATTGTGATGAAAATGACAAGTACTAATTTAGAATGTGAGCATATTTAAGGGTCTACCTACTTTATGAAAATGTAAAGAACCAACTTTAGGAAATGTTAAATTATATATTTTGTGTTGGATAAAAGTATGAAAATCACACCTTTTTGCTACAGAAAAAATAAATGCAAAGATAGTCATTTTATTTTTTGTGTTTAAAATATTTTTATATGTATTACTTCAAAAATTAGTTTTTAAACAAAATTTGAAATCTCAGGGAAATTTTTGAAAAATATTCTGCAAATCGGGGAAATCTCAGGGAATTTTATATTTCAATTTCTGTAGCCACCCAGATTTCAGTAAGCATTCACAACAATGATATAGAAAATGTTGATAATAACGATACCTGTTATGAAAATTTTGCTGTCAAAATTACTCAGGATGATTTCAAAGAAACTGAAAGTACTATGCTTCTAATTGTATATATTGCTGGATATGCTGTGCATTCTGTCATAAAAATACTTAAACAATTGTAATGAATGCAAACTGTTACTTTCGAGGAATGATGACATTTTGTGTCATGCAAACAACATTCTTATTCGACATGATCGAGGAGGGCTTAAATATCCTACTGATGGATGGATGTTCGGATTTTATGGCGCAAGGGCATCTTAGGCCATACTGCGCCAAAAACTAGGTAATCTAATTAAAAAGGTTCATAAAAGCAACACACAACATTTAAAAACAATTAGAAATCTAAACCAAACACCAGGTTTTCTAAAGAAACACAAGTTATTCATAATATTTACACAACATTTAAAAAACAGACATCTAAATCAAAGAATAAAATACAATATCAATTAAAAAAGAAAACAAGGCATGATATGGGGGATGAGATAAAATGTGATAGATAGACGGGTTTAAAACGTTAAAATATTTAAGTCTGCTCAGTGTAAAAGCTGGACAGTCGACTAGTATATGATGAACACTCAATGAAACATCACACATGACACATATGGGCTGATCTTCTGCCAGCAGAAGATGTACATGCGTGAGTCTCGTGTGCCAATCAGGAGGCGTGCCAGCACTACCTCTTGCCTTCTGCTCGGTGATGGAAAAAATGGCCAGGTTATTGATTGTGATATACTATGAAATTTGTTTTCAGTTTGAAGGTCCCATTCGTTTTGCTATACTGAATTGATTGAATGTGTACAAGCCAGTTTGGCATCGGGCAAATTAAGGGGGGCGCCGCTGCCTTGACTAGCGGTCTTTGCAGCGCGGTCCGCCTCCTCATTGCCCGGAATACCCCATTGCCCGGCTTGGCACCCAGCAGAAACTAATTTTAAAACTATTGTGTTTGAGTTTAAAGAGGAGCTTAACAACTATTGAGATTAATGGGTGGTATTTATAAGAAAAATTGCAGAGGGCATCAAGCACACTTTTTGAATCGGAATATATGATCCATGATTTAAAGTTTTGATCTGCAATATGATGGAGGGCGAGATATTGAATAAATTTCTGAGGTAAAAACCGAGCAGGAAGGAATAAGGGTTTCTGCTATGGTGATGTTATTAAAAACTGCCGCAGAGCCAACGTGGGTGTGAGACTTCGAACCATCGGTAAATACAGGTTTCAGAGAAAAATTAAAAAAGCGATGCTCATTAAAAAGTTGTAAAATAGCTGAATCAGGCATTGATGACTTTTTATTTAAAGTTAATGATACTATGAATATGTACAGGTGATTCTTCCCAAGGTGAAAAGTTGTCGTTATAAATAAAGACCCTAAAATTATCATGATTATCTATGAGCTCTTTCATACGTATTGAAAATGTTGGAATGAAAGACTTTTTATTTGAAAAGAACTGCTGGAATTTGGGATTTAAAATTTTAGGATATAAAGGGTGATTATGGTTACTTTTAATATTGAAGTAGGCAGCTGATGAAAGTTTTTCCAGACGATGTTGCTGAGATGGCTCTTGGAACAAAACATAAAGGCTTTGTACAGGAGATGTAAGAAAAGCCCCAGAAGCCAACCTCAGACCCTGATGATGAATGGTGTCTAAATACTAAAGGGCCGATTTTCTGGCAGAACCATAGGCCGCGACACCGTATTCTAGCTTGGACCGTATCAAAGCGCGGTAAATCCTCAGCATGGATGTTGTATCAGCACCATAAGTTGTTGAAAATAGTACTTTTAATATATTCAGGGACTTGTTGCATTTCTGCCGTGGATGTTGAATGTGTGGCAAGAAGGTGAGCTTCATGTCAAAAATAATACCCAGAAATTTTGTCTCCGATCTTACAGGCAGAGCCACACCATTTAAAATAATTTCTGGGTCAGGATGAAGCCCACGCTTCCGACAGAAGTGCATGCAGATTGTTTTCTGGTTAAATATAACAAAATCATTATTATTTGTCCAATCCAAGATGTTGTGGATTGCAATCTGCAGCTGTCTCTCTACTGTACTGATGTTGGCTGATGCACAGGAGATTTGAAAGTCGTCCACGAACAAAGTGCCTTTGACAGTTGGTAGAAGCTGCCTTACTATATCATTGATCATCAATATAAACACCACGCTGAGGACGCTGCCTTGAGGGACACCTTCTCGTTGGTAAAAGTCTCGAGACAGAGTGGATCCGACACGAACTTGGAAAACACGGGTCATGGAAAACACGGAAGTTCGGAATGAAGACAGGTAAATTGCCACGAAACCCAAGATGGTATAAGTCTTTCAGATTTCCGTACCTCCATGTTCGATCATAAACCTTCTCCATGTCAAAAAAATATGGAGACCAGGTGCTGATTTCGAACAAAGGCATCACGAATGGAGGTTTCCAGAAGTAAGATGTTATCTATGGTGCTTCTATGGTGTCGGAAGCCACTCTGAAACGGAGATAAGGCACCTTTGTTCTTCCAAGCAATAGACAAGGCGGGCATTGACCATCCGCTCCATCAATTTGCACAAGCAACTGGTCAGGGCAATGGGACGGTAGTTACCAGCATCATGAGGGTCCTTTCCTGGCTTGGCAATTGGTATGACAATTGCTCTATGCCAGGAAGTCGGGAAAACCTTTTCATTCCATATTCTATTGTAGAGTTTTAGAAGTGTTTGTGAGCTATTTTTCAAATGGCGGAAGTTTTCAGATTTCATTCTTGCTGTTCAACGAATTCAATGGTTATTTCGGTCCACTCTCAATGAGCAGAAAAAAAAACATATGTATTTAGAATTTAAGACATTTTATAATTAGCGGATATTTTATATTTTTTAAGTATTTAGATAAAACTATTCTACAGATTACAGTAAAATAGATTAAACTTGAAAAACTCCGATATTTTTATATTAAATTGAAATAATTAGATAAAATTATCACCAAAACAAATGTAATTCCAGAAGGCTTAAAAATTAAAACAATATCGCTGAAACTGTTGCCACCAAAGAGATAAGATAAAGATGGTGCTGGGTAAAAACCAAAATACAAATAGCGGTTTGTCAAATGAAGCCATCGATCGCTTTGTAGCCAAAACAAATGCTGTGGGTGAGGTATTTCACGCTATTCTATTGTGGAGTTTGTATATAGGTTAATTAGATTAACTTGATGATTTCCGACTTGAATAAAATTTTAAAACTTTTCTTACCTGTGATGGGAATTACTACCATCTATACTTGTGCAAATTAGATCTCGTGCCACAGCGCAAACAGTCATTTTCTGATTTTTAATCAACACTTTTAAAGAATAAAATTGGAGAACATTGAACTAACGCTGAATGAGCGGTTTGTCTGAGCTACCTTTGCGACTTCACTTCATTTCGCGGAAAAAATCACTATCTTCTTAACTCTATGATTGCCACTCATGATGTGAAACATACCAATTTCAGAGGATGTTACGATTAAATAAAAAATTCCCAAGCGCTTACGGCCTTTAAAGTGTCCGATTTTGCATAGGAAGCCAATAAAAACTTTCAACAGAAATCATCTCACCTATCGTCATAACAACTCTGTCTCAACCCGTCAATTGTTCTCGACGGAGAGTAAGAGAGCATCCCAGCTTTTTCTAATTCATCCAAAATTATTGGGTCTGTTGTCGGGATTGGTCCAAGGATTCGATGTTTTCTGAACTTAGGTATAAATACTGTTATTTCAGTGTGACCCCGCCTTAAAAAATAGTCTACACTGATTTTGATTCCTTTACAGGAATACGTATTAGTAGCTAATCCGTGACTGGAAAATAAAATTAACATTAATTATGTCACATAAATTTCAAATAACTATTTCCAAATTTTATATAAATAAATCAAGTTTTTAAAGAGTATACTTCTTGTGTCACAATGAAAAATATCAAAAAATTTAATAAATGTAATAACCTTTACTAACTATTATTATTTATAATATATATACGACAGCCATACTTTCTAAATATTTAGCTTGTCATCAAGTTGTTTATTTTTTGGATCACCAGAGTTTCCAAAGTTTAAAACTGCCATAATTTTGGGATTTTATTTTAGGAGTTTTGCAATTTACAGATCGACAGAAAAGAGATTTAAGCAATTTTAGGACATTTGACTTTTTGCAATTTTCGGATTACAACTTACAACCTAACCGCAGAGGGTTTTGTAAATTTTGGATTAATGAAAAATATGCGATCCCAGGGTGATTATTTTTGGCGTAGTGGATAGAAAATCCTTATAAGAAAAATTGGTAGCACCGATTATGAAAAACAAGTCTGACACCCGAGACTCTTATTTTTTTTGTTGCAAAATTGAAGGATTCAGTCGTGTTTTGCAACTAGAGACCGTCAATTTCAAACTCTGCTCACATATATAATATTCATATATATATATAATTAAAAAGGAAACAGTTACATAATCCAGTAAAACAAATTCACTTACTCTCTGGCAACATTGCTCCCATCAATGACAACTGGTCGAAGCTTCACAGTCATTGGCCTGGGGACTTTTGGCAAACTTGGTGTCTTGTCCAGAACAGCAGGTCCCGTTCTTGCACGTTTGCTAGGGGGCTGGTACTGGGAAATAATAAGCAATTTGTTATCCAAATATCAAATTAGAAAAATATCAATTCGATATTTTTTTATTAAAATATCTAATTGATATTCATATGATTCATAATTTCATAATGATTCATAATTTCATTACTTTTCATGGGTTTTTTTTTAATTTGTGGCTGATAGAAACAAAAAAGCAAAGAGAGCATTACACAGCTTAAATCTAATGCTGTTTTGCACTTTATTATGCTTTTTGTTCCAAGTTAAAATTATTTCCATTCCCAGAATTTTAAAATTGTGCAATGTTAATCTAAATATATGTTTAAAATGTAGAAAAATAAGAAATGTCTTGATGCGAGCTTCTTTTATTTTTATTAGGTCATAAAGTGTAGTCCAACAAATTGAATTGAAACTCTTTTAGCTATTGGAATATTGAACTTCCCATTTTCTAAAAGTACACTTTGGTACAAAACTATATAAATTAGGCGTAAACCCAAAATTTGCCTAATTAAATTATTTTGAAAACATGTTTCGAAAAATACAACCGGATTCGTTTACTAGAGAGGCCACAGCACCATAAGTTCGATTTTTTACTCCAAACATTAGGGAAGCACAGATTTTATAAAACCTAATCATCATACTATGGGTACTCTATAGAATGCTCTTAATAGTATGGCCATTCATGGCATAAGGACTGTAGACATTTACTTATGGTCCGATTCGATATGATAGTGCTACTGTGGATACAAAAGGGTCTATATCTGTGGAAAACCTTTGTGTCTATATCGACTATACAGACAGTGATGAGAAGGTTAAATTTGAACAAAATATTCAATTAAAAACTAAATTACTAGTATTTATCAATGTTTTTGTTTTTCAGGTTACACCACACACAATTAGAAATACTTTGTCAGAAGCTGGTTTAAAATGCCAAACGGCTTCCATAAGCCTTTATTAACAGAAATGCCTGTAAAGACTACAATTTGCCCATGACATGCAACCTGGACAATAGCAGACTAGGGCGAAGTTCTCTTCACGGATGAGAGTTGTTTGCAATCTAAGAAAAATTCAGGAGATAGTGCGTAAAGACCTAAAAATGTGTGATTTCATTCGCACTATACTCAAAGTGTGCGACGTTGCGGGGCATAGCACCACTTCATAGAATTGAAGGAAATCTAACCAGAATTCAATATGTTGACATTTAAGAACACATGATTCCCAAAATACTAGACAATAATTTTGAGGATGGATGCTTTATATTTCAACAGGTAATAAAAATTAATGAAAATAGTAAAAAAAAATCTTTGGAAATAAATATGGAGTTGTGTACCGATAGCGCATATTAATTCTCATAAAAAGGAAACTGATAATACCGTAGAACCTCGATTATCCGATCTAATTGGGACCGAAGGTAGGTCGGATAATCGAAAATTCCGGATAATAGAAAACATTAAATTAAAATAGTAATCCACTCTGGTTTTGCAGTGGTATAAACATTTGATGGATGGATGGATGTTCGGGTTTTATGGCGCAAGGGCATCTTAGGCCATACTGCGCCAAACACTAGGTAATCTAATTAAAAAGGTAAAACAGGTTCATAAAAGCAACACACAGCATTTAAAAATAATTAGAAATCTAAAGAAACACAAGCTATTCATAATATTTACACGTAACATTTAAAAACAGACATCTAAATCAAAGAATAAAAACCAATATCAATTAAAAAGGAAAACAGGGCATGATATGGGGGATGTGATAAAATGTTATGAATAGACGGGTTTAAAACATTAAAATATTTAAGTCTGCTCATTGTAAAAGCTGGACAGTCGACTAGTATATGATAAACACTCAATGAAACATCACACATGACACATATGGGCTGATCTTCTGCCAGCAGAAGATGCACATGTGTGAGTCTCGTGTGCCCAATCAGGAGGCGTGCCAGCACCACCTCCTGCCTTCTGCTCGGTGATGGAAAAAATGGCCAGGTTATTGATTGTGTTATATTATGGAATTTGTTTTCAGTTTGGAGGTCCCATTCGTTTTGCCATACTGTATTGATTGAATGTGCACAGGCCAGTTTGGCATCAGGCAAATTAAGGGGGGCGCCGCTGCCTTGACTAGCAGTCTTTGCAGCGCGGTCCGCCTCCTCATTGCCCGGAATACCAACATGACCCGGCACCCAGCAGAAACGAATTTTGAAACTATTGAGCTTGAGCTTATAAAGGAGCTTTACAACTATTGATATTAAGGGGTGAGATTTGTATGAGAAATTACTAAGGGCATCAAGCACACTTTTTGAATCGGAATATATGATCCATGATTTAAAGTTTTGATTTGCAATATGATGGAGGGCGAGATATATTGAATAAATTTCTGGTGTAAAAACCGAGCATGAAGGATGAAGGGTTTCTGCTATAGTGGTGTCATTAAAAACTGCCGCAGATCCGACATGTGCATGAGACTTTGAACCGTCAGTAAATACAGTTTTAAAAGAAAAATTAAAAAAACGGTGCTCATTGAAAATTTGTACAAAAGCAGAGTCGGGAATTGATGACTTTTTAAAATTAATGATATTATGAATATGAACAGGTGATTCTTCCCAAGGTGAGAAGTTGTCGTTAAAATTAAAAACCCTAAAATCAACAAGATCAAGATTATCTATGAGCTCTTTGGTACGTATTGAAAATGTTGGAATGGAAGACTTTTTATTCAAAAAGAACTGCTGGAATTTCGGATTTAAAATTTGGGGATATAAAGGGTGATTATGGTTACTTTTAATATTGAAGTAGGCAGCTAATGAAAGTTTTTCCCGACGATGTTGCAGAGATGGCTCTTGGCACAGAACATAAAGGCTTTGTACAGGAGATGTACGAAAAGCCCCAGAAGCCAACCTCAGACCCTGATGGTGAATGGTGTCTAGATATTTAAGTGCCGATTTTCTGGCAGAACCATAGGCAGCGACACCGTAATCGAGCTTGGATCTTATCAAAGCACGGTAAATTCTCAACATGGATGTTGTATCTGCACCATATGTTGTGTTAGAGAGCACTTTCAATATGTTCAGCGATTTATTGCACTTCTGCCGTAGATGTTGAATGTGTGGCAGGAAGGTGAGCTTCGGATCAAATAAGATACCCAGAAACTTTGCCTCTGATCTTACAGGCAGAGCCACACCATTTAAAGTAATTTCTGGGTCCGGATGTAGCCCACGCTTCCGGCAGAAATGCATGCAGATTGTTTTCTGGTTAGATATTACAAAACCATTAGAATTTGTCCAATCCGTGATCTTGCGGATTGCAATCTGCAGCTGCCTCTCAATTGTACTCATGTTAGCTGAGGAACAAGAGATTTGAAAATCATCCACAAACAAAGTGCCTTTGACAGTTAGTGGAAGCTGGGAAGCTGGCAAGAAGAGAAAGAATGGCCTTTAGTTGAACAGTTGGAGCAATATTCTTCTTGGGATCTGCAAGTTGCTTTGGTGTGGCCGTACCTTTGGCAATGGAAGCAGCGCAAAGGGTTTGGGATATATGGACGGACGGGACAGTTGAGATAGCCTGCTATTATATGTTTTGGTAAGTTAGGTGTTCCAAAAGTCAAAATTACATGCTGGGTGTTGATGATTTCATCTCCTTTTTTGATGGTTATTCTTCTTACTTGAGTAATATTTTGATGTCTAAGTCCTTCAAGTATTTCTTGCTCAGAAATATTGAGCAGATCTCTTTCAGAGATGACACCACGGCATGAGTTTAAAGAGTTATGGGGTGTGACAGTAATCGGTATGTTACATAGCAGTTTAGAGTTTATGAATGATCTTGATTGTATGTAAGAGTTAGTTTCAATAAGCAAGTCTCCAGATTTTAATTTTTTGACCGATTTTGGGTTTCCTGCAATTCCTAAAAGTCCTTTCTGTACAGCGAACGGTGAAACTTTTGATAGCTGTTGGGTAGCTGAGCTTATCACAAGGAATTTGGGGTATAACGTGTTTATGTCGGGTATATGGTTAGCCTTTTTAGATTCTGGTGTTATTTTTGGCGGACTTAACCCCCCGCCTGGGCTTGGATTGAGAGCCATGATTTAATAAATAGGGAGTTCATCCCCGTAGTCCACAGGTAGCTCCGGATACCCTTTCTCACCCACCTACTGCAACTACGCCGGAGTGGCCGGGATACGGCAGGGGCTTACCGGCTCTGGGCAACTTAAAATAATAAGGGTGCGAACTTTCGCAAATAAAATGCATAAGCCCAGCCTTCGGCAGGGTCCCTAGGCAGTACTACGGAGACATAGCGTTACGGGTTCGGGGTGTGGATCCGCACTGGGCACCCCTAGCCGCAAAACTAACCCTTTTCCGGAGCAAAAAACTTAATGGCAGTGGTGTCCAACACGTCAGAAAACAAAGTATCGGACAGCAGTGCCATTAGGCGAGCCGATTGCCAGGGGCGGGATCCCCCCTGGCGCCCGTCAACCAGTGAAGCATGGACCAAAGGGCACGCAACAGTGGCCTCAGGAAACTAACCCCTGTCCTATGGGAGGCCACTGCAGGAACCCCAGGACTCCACTTTCCCCCGGTTCAGTCGGTCGCAGCACACGGCAAACGTGCTGGTCAGAAATGTCTGACAAAAAAAAAAATACAAATATTTAAGGGTCCAAATCAAAGCTGTTCACTTGGTATTCTAAATTTAAATAGAACTATAAAATAAGCAAAAAATGTAATAAAAAATTAAACTCAGCCAAAATAGATAACGCAAGGGAAATAGGTCAGGGATAAATTCTGTAACTAAGACTCTTAAAACACGAAAGAAAACCAGAATCAACACAAAACCGGACCTTTGCAGAGAGGAAAGAAAGAAGAATGCAAAGGCCCAGCTAGGGAACCTCGGGGTCGCCACTCCCGTGCCCACAAGAAGTGAGCTCCCTGAGAGGCTAGGGACCATAAACATTTGATATTAGTGCAAAGTTAACTCTGAAATTGTGGCTTCATTGCAAACAGAGAAAGTGCTTAAAACTATTTTTAATTTTAATTCTTTTTTTATTCAGAACAGGGTTCTGGAAAAAGGGCTTATTTCGTTTTATATAGCAGATAGCACTTGGAATCTCACGAGTTTAGAAGTTCTCCGAAAATTTAGGATTATTTTACCAGAAATAAGCTTTTAATTTGTTGAGTTACCGACGCTTTATCCGAAAATCAACGGAGTTTCCCGATTTCAAAATCGGTTTTGTAATTTCATTTTTACAACTAAGAGTGACTTTGTGAGAGGTTTTTTTTTATGTTGACTCATCACGGATGGTCGGTTAACAGAGAGTTCCGGATAAAGGAGAGACGGATAATCGAGGTTCTACTGTAGTTTCAATTTATAATAAAATTCATATCTATTATCAACACTACATGGCCTTATTAATTGGTAATATGCCTCTAAGTTACTTGTGTATAATTGTCACCCATCCATATAAAATTTATTAAAATAGTTATTTAAATAAAATGAATTTTCTATCTCGTCTTAGAAGTTTTATTAAATATATTTTACAATGTACATGCATGCAGTCGGAACACTTAACATCAAAACAATTCAAACAAATTTCTGATGCAAGGCCATACCCAAAAAGAAGGCGACAATGTTCATTCAATCATTGAAAAACAAGTCCACAGTGCTGTGAAAGCAAGCCACCACGGATGAGGAGATGGGTTACTATTATAGCATAAATTCAGCTGAAGGCATTTCAATTATCTCAGCTTCCCTAAACTACGTTTAGTTTGAATTATCGTCGCACTAGAGCTGCACGAGGGCTACCTAAACTACGTTGTAGAAAACACCCACTACACTCTGTTAACCGACAGTATGATGATATTGATGGGAATGAAACAAAACTCATCCTTATCATTCGTCGATTAAATCTAGTTAATAAATCGCGTATGGTAAATTTGTTCTAGTTTACACCTAGCCTGGGTGCCTCCAGAACTACGTTGAAGAAAACAGCCATTACACTCTGTTAATCAACAGTATGACTATATTGATGGGTTTGAAACAAAACTAATCTCTATCAGTTAGGGTTAGGTTAGGTTTTGAATTATCGTCGCACTAGAGCTACACGAGGGCCATTGGTGACAGGCGTCGTATTTTAGAACCACATAATCTCCATCAGTCATTTGTCAATTAATTAGCTATAAATCGCGCAAGTCGAATTTGAACGAGTTTACAACTTGCCTGGGTGCCTTCGCATAAAGATATCCCAGAAAACTGTCTGGCTGATAAGTTGGCGAAAAAAGCTCTCGCTAGAAATTTTTTACTCTGGATACCCCTAGAGGCTACTCAAAGAGAGGAAGAAAAAAATTAATTGAAATCCAATTAATTTTTTTAATATTGTAATCATTTTTTTTTTCAAAATTAATACAAAATTTAAATGCCCCTGATTCTTGGATGTGATACCTACCACCTTTTTATTGATTTTAAATCCGCCTATGATAGCGTCATCCGAGAAAAATTATTAGAAGCTATGTTGGAGTTTAACATACCAAAGAAAGTTAGTCTCACTAGAATGACTCTGAAAAGAGTCTCTTGCAGAGTAAAAATTTTGTCTAGTCTCTCAGAACCATTTTTTACTGAAAAGGGCCTTCGACAGGGAGACTCCCTTTCGTGCTTACTGTTCAACATAGCTCTGGAAAAGGCCATCAAATACTCTGGTTTGAACACAAGTGGTACTATTTTGCAAAGAACTATCCAACTACTTGCCTTTGCCGATGACATTGACATTATTGGAAGAACAAAAAGCTCTGTTGTCAAAGCTTTTGTAGCACTTGAAAGCGCGGCAAGGTGGGAAATGGGACTTGTTATAAATGCAGACAAAACAAAGTTTTTGATTTCATCAAATAATTCTCCTGATTTGTCTCCTTTGAAGATAGGTAACTACACTTTTGAAACTGTAAAACAGTTTACCTACCTGGGAACTCTGATCTCAAGTGGCAATGATCTGAAAATTGAAATAAATAATAGAATCTTTATGGCCTCAGAAACCAATTCAAGTCTAAGTTTATTTCTGTAAACACCAAGCTGAGCATTTATAAAACTTTAATCAGATCTATTGTCCTATATGGAAGTGAATGTTGGACCCTCAATAAAACAGTGGAAGAAAAGTTGCTAATATTTGAAAGGAAATTATTACGAAAAATATTCGGAGCTATTCAGGAGAACAATGAGTGGAGAATTCTTTATAACTATGAAGTTTACAGAAAATTTGCCAAATTTGGCGGGACCAACATTGTGAGAACTATTAAAGCATCCCGAATTAAGTGGCTGGGCCATCTGTACAGATGTCCCGATGATTTCCCCACCAAAAAAGTGACTTTTTCCAAAATAGAAGGTACTAGACGTAGAGGACGACCACCCACACGATGGTTAGACGATGTTGAAAGGGACCTCAATATTATAGGAGTCAACCGATGGAGAGCTATTGCGGCTAATAGGGTCAACTGGAGGAGGATCAGCGAGTCAGCCTTGGCCTGCAAAAGGCTGTTGAGCTCATGAAGAAGATTCTTGGATGAAAAACACTGTTTACAAAACCATGTCACTGTGAAGTCCGCCACGTAAGGGGAGCTGGATTACTATATGGATGAATGTTCAGGTTTTATCGGGCCTAACAATAGGATTACTATTATAGCACAAATTCCACTGAAGGCGTTGCAATTATCTGAGCTCTCCAGAACTACGTTGTAGAAAACAGCCACTACACACTGTTAACCGGCAGTATGACTATATTAATAGGTTTGAAACAAATAATCGTCACCCATTCATTTAAAATTTATTAAAATAGTTATTTAAATAAAATGAATTTTCTATCTCGTCTTAGAAGTTTTATTAGATATATTTTACAATGTACATGCATGCAGTCGGAACACTTAACATCAAAACAACTACGCACAAATTTCTGATGCAAGGCCATACCCAAAAAGAAGGCGGCAATGTTCATTCCATCATTGAAAAACGAGTCCACATGCTGTGAAAGCAAGCCACCACGGATGGGGAGCTGGATTACTATCATAGCATAAATGCCGCTGAAGGCATTGCGATGATCTCAGCTCTCCAGAACTACGTTGTAGAAAGATTTAGTTTAGTTTGAATTATCGTCGCACTAGAGCTACACGCGTTGTAGAAAGAACCCACTATTCTCTGTTAACCTACAGTATGACTGTCTTAATGAGTTTTAAACAAAACTTATCTTTATGAGTCATTTGTCGAATAGTTATAAATTGCGTAAGTCAAATTTATACCAGTTTACAACGTCTGGGTGCCTTCGCATAAAGGTATTCCAGAAAACTGTCTGGCTGATAAATTGGCGAAAAAAGCTCTCACTAGAAAAATTCTACTTTGAATACCCCTAGAGGCTACTCAAAGAGAGAAAGAAAAAATTGAATTAGAATCCAATTACTTTCTTAATATTGTATAAATTGCTGGATTACTATTATAGCATAAATTCTGATAAAGGCGTTGAATGATCTTAACTCTTCAGAACTATGTTATAGGAAACACCCACTACACTCTGCTAACCGACAGTATGACTATATTGATGGGTTTGAAACAAAACTCAACTTTATCAGTTATTTGTCGCAGGGCCCTATTACCGCATGAGCACACGGGGCCTGTGCCCAGGGCCCGCGATTTTAAGGGGGTCCCCAAAAAGTCAACATAAAAAAATTTATGAAGAATACAGAAATAGCCCAAATACGAGTAAAAATGTACCCAAGTATTTCCAAATCCAGCTTTTTTTTTTTAAGTGATCACGCAAATTCCATATAATAAACCTTGTGTGGCTTTAGTGCGACTTTAATTCAAACAAACCAAATGTATGTAAGCAATCCTGTGTCATTCGCCAACAGAGCTGCACCGCTCCTTTAGTAGTTTTTTGTTACAGTTTTGGCAACACTGAGACGTCTTGACACAGTTTAGTTTGTTGATTGTTTATAAACTGTTTTAACCGCTCCATATCATTTATTTTTTTTTGGAATTATTTATTTCATTTTTTTAGGATTTAAATTGAGATTTCGAAATTTTCTTTTCTTGATGGCGGCACGAAATTATGCTCTGGGTATGACAAAAGGAAATTAAGGAAAAAAAAGAATTGTTGGGGAAAAAATTAGCTGGTTCGTTAGAAAAATATACTGTTTGTCTTGATCAATCGTTTAATAATGAACAAACCAGTGACTGTAATGAGCCCTCTACAAAAAAGTTAGACAGTGAGCCAATCTTGAATGAAGGAACTAATGCTGATATCAATTTGGAACAGGACAAAAATAAACTCTGACCCGAGTTTGAATATAAGGAATGAGGGCGATCTATCTAATGGTATTTGCATTTCTTCCCCATGTTTTGTAATAGATCCAGCATTGTGGACTGCAGTTAGCAGTGAAATGGTAGATTATTTTATAAACAATCATCCAACCCAGAATGGGAATATTTTAAGTGACAGAGGAAAATTAATGCAACAAGAGAATATCCCTTACAGAAGCGCATTTCTAATATCTGAAACAAAACAAAGAGAATGCTATCAGAAAGTGGTTGGTTTTGCCAGCATCATAAAACAAAATTGTTTTGTTGGGTGTGCAAGTTAGTAACAGAATCAGTTGACTGGAAACATGTGGGCGTCCGCCTATCTGAAATGAAAACTCTCCTCATAGACAGGATATAATACACAATTATGTCACAGCGGATGAATGATGAATGCATCACAGAGAATCGACTGTTCTCTTGTTAAGCAGCTTGAAGACAAGACTAACTATTGGGTTGCTGTTCTTTATAGAGTTGTTTCAGTTGTGAAGTTTTTATCAATGTGTGCTTTGCCAATTTTTGGCAATGCTGAAACCATTGGATCTCGGAATAATAGTGATTGCTTAGGGTGTCTAGAACTTATTGCAGAGTTTGATCCTTTCCTGAAAGGTCATTTACAGAAATTCAAAACCAGGCAAGGGAAATTATTTGTCATCAAAAAAAACAACTGTAAATGAGTTCATTGAAATAATGTCTAAGGAGCAAATTTCATTAAAGTGGAAAAAATTTTGTAATTGTGATGTTTTTTATTTGGCTATTTTATGTATGATATATAGATTTGTAAATGTATTAGTGGACGTGTATGCAGTCACGTCACGAATATACGTTGATTTTCAATTAGAGTATCAAAAAAAATGTGTCCAGGGCCCTGATTTATCATGATGGGCCCTGATTTGTCGATTAAATAGAGTTATGCGGTTTATAAGTCAAGTTTGTTCACGTTTACACCTCGTCTGGTTGCCTTCGCATAAAGATATCCCAAAAAACTACCAGGCTGATAAGTTAATGAAAAAAGCTCTTGCTAGGAAAATTTTACTCTGGATACCCCTAGAGGCTACTCAAACAGAGGAAGAAAAAATTGAATTGGAATCCAATTAATTTCATAGTATTGTAATATTTTTTTTCCAAAATTGAAATTTTAAATACCCCTGATTCTTTGGTGAAAAAGCAGTTTACAAAACCATAATGTCACTGTGAAGTCCGCCACAGATGGGGAGCTGGATTACTATTTTGGATAGATGTTAAGGTTTTATCGGGCTAAACACTAGGATTACTATTATAGTATATATTCCACTGAAGGGGTTGCAATGATCTTTACTCTCCAGAACAGCCACTACACTCTGTTAACTGACAGTAAGACTATATTGATGGGTTTGAAACAAACCCCATCTTTATCAGTCATTTGTCTATTAAATAGTTATAAATTGTGTAAGTCAAATTTGTACGAGTTTACAACTTGTCTGGGTGCCTCCGCGAAAAGGTATCCCAGAAAACTGTGTGGCTGATAAGTTGGCGAAAAAAGCTTTCGCTAGAAAAATTTGCACTGGATACCCCTAAGTGCTACGCAGAGAGGAAGAAACAATTGAATTGGAATCCATTTAATTTCGTAATATGGTAATCAAGACTTTTTTTTTCAAAATGAATAATATCCAAATTAATTGAAAATTTAAATACCCTTGATACTTTGGTGAAAAAGCACTGTTTACAAATCCATTATGTCGCTGTGAAGTCCGCCACAGATGGGGAGCTGGATTACTGTTATATCATAAATTCCGCTGAAGGCGTTGCAATAATCTTAATTCTCCAGAACTGTGTTGTAAAAAACACCCACTACATGTTAAGCAACAGTATGACTGTAGTCACTATCGCCTTATATTTTCGTAATGGTAAAGCCTATGAGTATGTCAACTTGTCTGCGAGCCTTGGGATCGGCAGGATTTGGGGATATCCATAGACTTTTAACCAATCATATGGCAACAAATGTCATCGGACGATTGGATTTTTCTCTACAGACGGCAACCGTGGCTGCTTGGCGAACTTTGGCTCATGCATGCATCTCCACTTTAATTGTTAACGCCAGACATATTTGTTGTTGTTCCAGCTATCCAACGCGATTCGAATTCTATCATTTCTAATTTTATTTTAGAAAAGAAATGGCTTCAAATGTGAAGAAAACATTCAATTATGAGCTCCAAACTCACAAGCAGGGTAAGCCTTTGCAAAGACCATAATATTTAACGTGTTTGTGAAGTTGAGAGTAAAATCCTTCACAGTCAGGCAAAGAGCTCTTTAGCATGACTTAAGAACTTACTGGAGTTTCAACGAAAAGTATTCAAACGATGTCACAGGATTTTAAAGACAAGGCTTGTTATCAGCTCCCGGGAAAGTAAGGACCTTCGATAGTAAAAATATTCAAGAAAAGTGAAATATAGAAACTTCACGCTTTCTACGATTCGCCGAATAGTGCACCAATTCTTCAAGAAAAACAAGATACCTACTGCCAAAAATATATTGGACGGGTACCCTAAGGCCAAAGTGGGTAACGTTCAATTGAGTGAGTCAACAATGACAAGGCGTCCTGAGATTCGGGATTTGTATACCGTAAGCACGACCATTATTCGATTCTGATGAGAGAGGGGACATTCAAGTGTGGCGACAGGGATATTTGCGACAAATTCGACAGTACTGTGCTTTAAAACAACCAATTTACTATACGTATGAAACTTGCACCAATTTTGGACATACTAAATCATCAGTTTGGCAGGACAACACAATCAAATCCCCCAAACAAGCCTTTCAGTCTGGACTGTCGACTAGATTGACAGCTCCTACAGAAAAGGATCCTGTGTTATCACCCACGCAGGCAGTGTAAAAGGGTTCGTTCCCAAAGCATGATTAGTATTTAAAGCCAAAAAGATTCAGGTGACTACCACAACAAAATGACAGGGATCACTACGAAGATTAGTTTGAGACGAAGCCTTTTACCAAATCTAGAAGCTAATAGTGTTATTGTGATCGACAATGCACCATACCATAGCGTCATGCAAGAAAATATTCCGACTAAAAGCACAAGAAAAGCAGCAATTCAGGCATGGCTGGCGTCAAAGGGCATCACATGGAGTTCAGATATTCTGAAGGCTGAACTATTATCAATTGTGTCAAATGTTCGCTTCCAATATGAATTGTATCAAATTGATAATTTGGCGGCTCACACAGTGATTTGCTTGCCACTCTATCACTGCGAGCTAAATCTTATCGAACTTACCTGGTCTCATGTAAAGGATTATATTGCTTCCAACAATACAACTTTCAAAGAGGACGAAGAAATGCAGCTAACGCATGAGGCAATCGACAATATTACTCCTAAGCTTTGGGGGAAAGAAGTGAAACACGTACTGAACATTGAGGAATAAATGTGGCAACTTGTTGGTTTGGTAGATGCCGAAGTTGACAAGTTGGTAATCTGTCGATGTTGAATCAACCGACACCGATTACAACATGGAAAGTGGTACAGAAGATTAATTGAATGCTTATTTATAAATATTGAAATTTTTTCCTGTATGGTATCTATTACCTTATTGACAGATGTAAACTCTAAAAGAAAGCTACCCTAAAATGAGTAGTTTTGATTTCACTATTGTTTACATTCACACAACACACCGCAGAACAGCGATACCTGTTATGCATTTCACTAAGCCAATCCCAGCGCTCGGAGACCAGTTTAAGTCCTCATAGGCTTAGCCAATATAAAAAGTTAAGGTGACGGCGAGTATAGATAAATAAGCTTTTTTTTTACTTTTCTTTACTAGAAGTCTTAAGAAATGCCATTAACATAAAACTAGCAATGATAATTAATACAAAAATATCGATTATATAAATGCAAGAAGTTACAGCTGCTAGTAACCAGGTAGCATTTATATGCAGCCACTATCTAAATGCTTAGAAAATTGCTTTGACGTTTTATTTGGATAATTCCGTTCAAAATTACCCTTTCGGTAGTGTAAGTCTCCTTTGTAGAAAAAGTGATTATTACTACAACTTTTAATATTGAATGAAAAAAAAATTAGAATAGCTGATCTACACTTATTGTAAGTAACTCAATAATGTAACATGTTTTATCAGCCTAATTTTCATTTTATTAATTCGAAAGAATTTTAAAAATGAAAAGGTAGGTATTGACATGATATCAATGTCCGTCTGTCTGTACCCCCTTCCAAAATCGGTTCTATCCATCGGATCTTAATAAATATTTTTTTGTTAGAAAGGTATGACATCAGAGACCCAACTGTCAATTAACCGCCGACTTAAATCACTGTTTCCAAATCAACAATGGCAAGAAAAAATTATTTTATTTAAAAATATTATATTTGAACCAAAATAATTTTTTTATTAATCAGTTTGGATGGATGTTTAGGTTTAATGGTGCAAGGGCATCAAAGGCCATACCATGAATCAGTTTGTAATGATGTCATAAAATGTAGCACATTGTGATTCTTTGTTCATAAATTGTTTACTAAGAAGGTGGCAAGGCATATTTTTTGCACACAATTCTACTTAGTTTTAATTTACCTTTCTTATTTTTTTAATGTAGTTTGTTTTTTCGTTATTAATATTTAGTTATTCTTCAAACTACAAATAAATCGAGCAGACGATAAAAAGCATTAGTAATTTGCAAAAGAATATAAGAAAATAAGTTGATTTTGGTTTCAGACGTTTAAATTATAGCTGGATGTGTTTTTTTCTAATGTGTATAAATCTTGTGTAAAATGATTGTTGATGATATAGCTCTTTGATGATCTCCTGTTGATGATATAGCTCTTGATGATATGCTTTAGCTCTTTAAGAACTTGTTTAATTTGATTTATTTTTCAAAATTAAAAAGCTTTTTTAAAATAAGACTTATACTATAGTTACATGAATTAGTCATTAATCAGTAGTGATTACGTAGCTCGCATTCATTGAATAATTCAAAATATTTTATTGAATTAAAAGTTCGTAAGAAATTAAATCTTTTGTTTCAACATGCATACTATAATTCACAAATATTTAAAGAATACACCGTGGTCTGGTTTAACCATCTTTATAAAGTAGCAATCAGCACACTGTACGACACTATAACCTCGGTCATGGTGAGGATTAGACTTCTGTGAGTCCGAAATTGCCAGCCGTGAAAGAAGATCTAGTCGGAAACACAAAAAACCAGCAGTTGGCTAGAATGTCGAAATCTGTTTTATATCTCTGTGTCGCACAGTTGTGAACAATCTCCTGTTGTTGTATTCTCCATTTCTCACAAATCTCAACCAGCCTCGAACCTGTGAGAGTCAACTTGAAGAAGCTGGACAGAGTCCACAAGAAAATTATGCAGTAGCCCGACAGTCTAAACAGCGACTTTGGGTGATCTGAGTACGTAAAGCTCACCAGCATCACATTGAGGAAGTTCACAAAAACCAGCACGTAGATGGCGAATATGCTCAGAGACAGGACGCTTTCTATCTTCTTGTGGACTTTGGCCGCCTTCAATACGATTCCTATGGTCCTGGACATGTTATGCAGGCTGAGGCTGGAATTCAGAGACAATGCCGCTTCTGCCAACATCTGCTCCAGAGCGTTTTGGTAAGTGTCATACAGGAATATGAACAGAGTCATGCACACAGAAGGAGTGACAAAGCAATGCAAAGCGTGAATGATGTTGATGAGGAAGACTAATGGTCTCTCGCAGTGGAACCTTCTGGAACAAAGCCCAAGAAGGTCAGGCTTGAGGTCTTCCTCAATATCTTCATAGTCCTTGATGTAGAAAACTGTGAAGATGGTGGTGCCCACCAGAGGCACGCAAACATTAATCAGACAGGCACAGACCAATAACTTCTTATTGCTTTTGTAAGGTTTTTTCTGATAGGTTTCGAGGAACTTATGCAGACTGGTTATCAGTTCGAGGATCTGCTTACGCTTGTACAAGATAGTGAGTCGCAGTAAGAGAATTGACAAGCTCATCATGGCCTTGCTAACAACAAACAGCGGATTGACGCTCCTGAAGTAGAAGTTGGTGCTCAGTATGTTGTAGAGCACGAAAAGAGTGAACATGAATTCTGCGAATACTTTCAGCCCTACTTTGATGTAGCAAGATGGCTTTAGGAATCTATGTTGGCCGTAAAATGCTATTCCTATCAAGCCGAAACTGGATATAATAATTTTGGTCTCAGATTCAAACTCCATTTCTAATTGTTGTAGTAAATTTTGAAAGTTTACTGAGCATTCTCACTTTTTATTCTTTTCCAAATTTACTTATGCACAACAGTCCCTTCTGAAATAAAATAAAGTTGTTATTCCTACACAACTGTTTTCTAACAAAGTAAATCTTTATTGATCACAACAAACTTTAAAAACACTCATAAACTGTATTAAAAAGTTATTAAGGTTAAACTACCGAAATAATGAATATCCTTTAAACAGAAAAATATGTAAAAATAGCCGGAAAATTCCAGCGACATAAACAAAATGGATTGTTAATTCAATACTATAGCAACCTTCATCATCCAGATGAATCTCGCCAAATCACTAGTTTGAGGGTCATAGGGCAACTTATTGCAATCGTTTTGTTATAACTATGTTAATTGTAGTGTCTAAATTCTATTAGAGGCCTCAGTTTGCCATAAACAGTCATCTATACGACAGGAAAATTAAAATGGCAAGAAACGGAAACGAAATTACTTATACAAGGTGCACCCATCAACGGAATAACGGATGCAGAGGAAGAGTAATCCAGGCCAAATCATTTCATCAAGAAGTTTAGTTTTAATTATCGTCGCACTAGAGCTACACGAGGGCTATTGGCGACGGGCGTCGTATTTTAGAACCACAGTAAAGTGACGAGCCGACACCTGAGTAGGCACCCAACACAACCGTTAAGGGCAACATCGTACCCATTGTCGGGACTTGAGCATATTTAACGTGCACTCCCTCCACACAGGGTATTATTCATCGGACATTTTTGGCTGCACGGGCCGTTTATAGGTCGGTGGTTATTTTGGCGATGCCAGGACCCGAACCTGGAACCTTTCGCATGCTAGGCGAGCGCCTAACCAACTAGGCTCCCCAGCCCCTATTTCATCAAGAAGACCCGTGCCGACGACATGCACTTTCAACCACCTGTACTGAACTGCATCACCGAGCAGCGGATAAAAAATTCAATGAAAGACAGAATCCTGAAGCACCTTACCCGCCAAATTATGATGAAATCGTCGAGGTGGTTTTGAGGGACAATAATATGCATATGATGCTGTTGTTTGATAATGTGTCTTCGATTCTCGACCGGAAAAGAGCGGAGCTGAAACCACCTATCATCCTATGCCAGTAGATAGAGAACACTTTGTTCTAACAAATGAAGAGTATATTGCGTAACTGAATTACTTGATTTTCAATAAAATAATTTTATGGGTGGAACTTTTAAAGTTGTATCAAAACTGTTTTATAAACTGTACAGGTTTTGAGAATGTTTTTTGAGAACAACCCTTATATCGCAGCACCGAATATTATCGTTATTAAAGTATACTAGGGGGCCCGCCCCCTTCTCGCTATCGCTCGCCATTTTGAAGCACAAAATCAGATTAGGCTACATTCCAAATTTCATTAAAAAATTTAAATTACTAAAAATTTAATCTACATTGAAATAACATGCAAATTCCATTTTTATTCAATATTTTCACTGTTGCCATTGCGTTAAACGTACGAGAAACTTTATTTAAAATAAAAAAAAACACTTTTGAAAGAGTATTTATTTTTGTGATATAATTCAGTTTGGATTGTTGTAATATCACAATAGAGTTCTTTTGATTGTTTATTATATATGTATGAAGAAAGATGCTTAGAGAATTCTAACTTGGCATAAAAAATATGCAAAGTTTTGCTTTATTTTTAAAGCATCAATTGCACTAATTATATATTTTTCGAACTGTAAAATAATTTAACAAACGATAAATGACTGAATTTTCGAAAGAAATGTAGATGGTAAATTGTAACGACACAAAGATATTTATTAAAAAAGATTACATTATTATTCTTCGAACTTCAAACAAATTAAGCAAACGATAAAGTCTAATTATTAAATCCGAGAAAGATTAATAAAATAATTAATTTTATCGTTTAAATGTTTAATTACAACTAGCTAAAGACTCTGTTTGGCGAATTTTTCTGAGGTGTATAAATAGTTTGTTTCCTGTTGAGCACAAATGTTGTGTGGAAGCGGTTTAAGTGACAGATTCTGTAACAAACCTACTTGTTTTCTCTTTATTTTTTTTATTGACAATAGCAACCCTACAACAAGTTAACATGGCTTTACATAGCAAAAGTTGCAACTATCTTGGATTCTTTACTCGCAACTTTATTCAGGGTTACTTGGCGAGAGTGGAATTTTTAATTGCTTTTTTGGCTTAAATTTGGTTATTTGAAAAGTTTCAAATGATAAATTCGGTTTTTCTCTCTCAAGTTATCATATTGCAAGATACACCGAATCAGAGTATTCTCGTAGACATTTGAGGCATGCGTTAATAAGCTAAAACACTGTGCGTCACAGTTGAGGTGCAGTAACCGTGCATCAATGTTTTCGTTGACGCATGCATGTACAAATTGCGGTTGTTGCATTTGTTTGAAGTGATGTCGTAGTCAGGACACAGCCAAATAGTTGCAACTTTTGCTATTTAAAGCCACGTTAACTTGCTGTAGGGTTGCTATCTATCTATCTATCTATCTATCTATCATTATCTATCTATCTATCTATCTATCTATCTATTATATATATAATCATATATATTATATATATATATATATATATATATATATATATATATATATATATATATATTATAGAAATAACTCTTTCGGCGCTAATATTTCTATCTCTGGAATGGCAACAATCGAAATGAATAAAAATACTACTAATTTCAAAATGGCCGACTGGAAACAACAAAAAACTGTTTCTTCAGGAATGGCTTGATAAAGGGAAAAATAACTAAATATTATGCACAAAACATAGTTCGATACGGCAGAAAAACTTTGAATGTATAGACAATCACTACGAAATTACACAAGGATTGACAATTTCGGGAATGGCTGCAATAAGGCCAAAAAATGAAAAACAACCATAAATATTACGTGCAAAACATTGTTCGTACGGCAGTAAAACAGTTTTTTTTAATAAAAACAACGATTTATAAAAAGAGTGGAACGTTAAAATGCCGAAGAATTGATTTAAAAAATTATGCAAAATCGTTAAGAATATAATTAATAAAAGATTGGTATAAAAAAAGTAAGGTTTCTAAGCATTGTCGGCTACCACGGTTTCCAATTTGTTTACAAATGGATCTTAGTCAAGCATCGAAATATTTTCTCAATAATAACCATTAATTTGTAATAATTTTATTTTAAAAGGATATTAAAGGCGGATAACCTAAAAGACCATGTCCGGATTTGGCGCCAGTCGAAAAAAATCAAACAAAAAATGACACAAACCGTGTGTTTGCCAAGTCTGTGAAATGACAACAAATAATTACTTAAAATGCTTCTCAAAACTGAAAATGTCTGCTGAGAGAACATGAAATATTTCCTTATTAATTCCTTAAAAATTATCGTGGCAGCTGCGATCGTAGCGATATTTTAAAATAAGAAAATCAGAACTCAAAAGTTTGATACAAGTTCAAAAACAATGTGCACAAAAAATAATTTAAGAAATGAGTTATTTTAATAATTAATGATAAATAATATTTTAAATACATTAATACGATTTAAGAATTCTTAACGATGAAAGAAATGGACAGGATCAACTTATAAGCAAAATAAATTCTCTAATGCAAACAGGAGACATAGAAAAAAAACTGAACTATTAGATAGTTATTCGCTTAAAATACAATCTTTGGCGATTTTTGTAGCCAATGGCTGCCATAAAACGAATTTGGCGAAAAAATTGCCAGACAATATTCCTTTAGGTTAACCCCTTAGGGCTAGACTAAAATATTTCAATGAATGGTGAGCGAGCGAAGCGAGCCTGGATCGCGAAGCGATCCAAAGGGAACTGCGCAAGCAGTTCCCGGGGGTTGGCGAGCGATAGCGAGAAGGGGGCGTGCCCCCTAGTTTATATAAAATTTTGAGTAATTATTGTCTTATTTATAAAAAAATTTAGCACTTTTTTTATATGACCTTTATTGATTCTGTGTTTGCCTCAAAATGATTTTTTTATTTAAAAAATCTAGCTGTAACGTTCTTTTTATTATAAGGCTTTTTTTTATATATTAAGGAAATTTTTAATTTGTTATTTAACTCTTAATATAAAAATATTATGCGCAATCACTCTGGCGTAGTGGTCAGCGCTTCTTTCTCTTATTCTGTAAACCCGGGTTCGTATACTGGTCTGGTAGATCATGAATATACTCAGCACTTCATTCGACCACCTTCTGCACAATGAGTACTAAGCTTTATTGATTGGAAAGTCAACTGAAGGTCCATTGTCGAACTTGCCACTTGGCATGGACAATCTATCGCTCCTGTAAGCACAATGGCTATTGGGTTTGGGCAAACTTTAATTAGTATGAAAAAATATAAAAAATGAATTAAAAAATCTCAAAGCATTTCCAATTCAAATGTAATAAAAGTTAAAAATCTGTTATTAAAACCAACAATTAAATTTGTTACACTGAGTTTTAATATTACTAACCAAATTAAATTTTTTAATATCCATGTTGAAATCAAGGTCTCGCGCTAAAGCAAGCGATGAAATATTTTTATCCCATTCTACGTTTCTAGCACAACACCAGCATCGGTTTAAATGTCCAGATCAGAGATCCAGACGCATGAGTATGAAAAAAACCTACGATTTCGAGAAAAACCGGCCGCTATTGCCTCGCTTGGCGGTTGCCAAGTTTTGTTGCATTTGATGTAGTAGTCAGGACACAGATTTTGCATATGGTTTGGCGAACCGTAACGTTAACCTTAACCTCTCAACCAATCAGCGCGAGCGTAGAAATCCTTATGGCAATACCATAAGGCCAACTTCCTTATGGCAATACTTTTTGTGTAAAGAGCGAAAAATTATTTTTCGTGTTCTACTTGTTTCATAGTACATGTTAGGAGATAAAAACTTATGGTTGACATTTTGCACAAAGGTCCAAGGTCATTCAAAGTTATTCGGAAAAAAAATCAACTTTTGACCTTCAAAATTTTCTTGTGCCAACAGTTAACCACAAAAGTGTATATGATACAGTGAATACATACTAAAGAGAAGTACCTAAAAATAGTAAGTGATGTGCGGTGGCACTTTCGGTTGCAAAAATATTGGACCTTGACATTGCCGAAAATCCAAAAATGCATTACTTTCAAGGTCATTTATTCCGTGTGCCAACATTAAAAAGGTATAAAATTAGCTGGAAAATAATCCTTATGTACTGCAGAAATAACATCAATTCACAGACCTATGGGTATTTGCTTCAATTTTATTGAATGAAGCTCTAAACTTTGAAAAACAACACGATTTGGTTCAATTTTGTGTTTTCTGCAAAGTTTAGAGCTCATTAACTGCTTGTACCAAAAGTAACCAGTTATAAAATTAGCTGTAAAATAATCCTTATGTATTACAGATATAAAATCAATTCACAGACCTATGGGTAGTTGCTCCAATTTTATTTAATGGGCTCTTAACTTTGCAAAAAAATCCTCAAAATTTCGTACAATTTTGTGGCCTCAAACATGCCCATTGTATGCGAAAATATTGTAGTAAAATTTCGAATATATATTTTTTTAACTAACTTTTATTGTTCCATAAATGTTTTGATAAAATGATAAAAATATATGTATGATTTTTTGGATTTGTTTTCCCTAGATGAGCACTTATCCGCTACAACTCATAACTTTACTAAGATTAGCAGCACATATATATAAACAAAGTACGCTTTACGTATACTGGAAAACTTAAGGCATCTTCTTGCATATCTTTTGCTGCAGCAAATGAGAGCATAACTCTTAATAAGTTTCTAATTTCTTCAGCTAAATCTAATAGCTGAAGCAAAAGATATGCAAGAAGATGCCTTAAGTTTTCCAGTATACGTAAAGAGTACTTTGTCTAATAAAAAAAACAAGTAAAAACAAAAATATACGTATCTAATACTTTTACATAAAGAACATATTCTGCAAATTTCAACAAAATTAAAAATGTCAACTATCCCAACCTGCCTGTTTTGCAAGATTTAAAAAAAAAACTGGCTCTTAAGGGGAATCGCTTCCTCTATCTCGGAAGTTTAGCGTAAACCCTAACCTTAAATCCATAATCACGTGGTCAATTTGTTACTTTGCTTGCAAGATAAAATGCAAGAAAATACAATTCGTTGGAATTGTTACAATGATATTTGTTTGTTGCGGGCTGCAATAGCTGAAAATCCTCTGAAAAATGGTAGTTTGCAAAAGAGTGTTTGGAATTAGCAACCAAGAAATCCTTCAGCGTACGCGCTTGCAGGGATCACCTGAATCGGCTCCTGAAAGCATTTATTACCGAAGATCGGGCAAACCTTCGAAAGTTACATTTCCATTAAGATCGCGGCAAACATCTCGAAAGATAAAAAAAAAAATAGCGACGAACGAAACAGTTGAAGAAAATATAGATGGAATCAATACAGAAATATAGGACCATATAGAACGATGTTTTTTCCGATTTTTAAAAATATATAGGATTTATAAGACGTTCGCGACGTCTGCGTAAATGACTAACACACATTTATAAAGTTATAGATTGAACTCTTGGGGGACCGGAATGGAATTAAAATAGAAAAAAATAAATTTTTAAAATTAAAGTACTTTTTGATATTCACTATCACAGAACCGTAATGTAAATTTACAGCCAAGTTAATTTGCAGCATATAGCGAACAGTATATAAATAATGTACTCATCAGCAGTTATGCTGTAAATACTTAGAAACAGAACAAAATAAGTGATTATAAACAATACATACTTATAGAAAATTAATCCAGAGAAAGAAGCACTTTTAAAAGGCACTCATATGCAAGACCGATGAAAATTTTGTATAGTTTTAAAAACGATTGAATAATACACAATTTATATGTATACTTGTAAAAATCTAAAAAAATACAGGTATTTATGATACATCTTCAAGTCATATCACATCCATAATGCAATAGATTCTTACTCCAACAGATTTTGCGGAGTTGCGAGAGCAAACATATCTTGAGCTGTTTGAGATAAAACTAATTGAATAGTGGTGTTATTGCATTTGAGATTAAAAAAAAATCGTGTTGGAAGTTGAATCGTTGTGAAAAGTTATATTTATATAAAATGCTTTTAGTATTATTTTCAATTTTTCTTTCCAATCCAAAGTTGTCTAACAACTTTAAAAAGATTTTTTCTGAAAAATCAGACAGTTTAAAATTTGGCCTGTCAACTCTACATGCTCGCATAAGATTCTTAGAATCGATTCTTCACCTGTGCTTTAGATTACCAATAAAGAAATGGCAGGTAAGAAGTGCCGAAGAAAAAAGAATTGTTGGAGATACAAAAAAAAAGGATGCAACAGCAGTTTAAAGAAGAACTTGGATTATTGTAGACGTTCCCACTCAAGGCTTTGGTTCTTCTAATGATGGAAACACCATAAGGTTTTTTTCAAATACAGAAATTGCTTCTAAAATTACTGGAGTTGACTTTAACCTTATTGAAAGATTGAAGGTAGTTTTAGAAGCTTTGACAAATGGCAGGCGTAGCTACCGCCGTATCAATTATACGGGGCCCCCGGGCCACGGGGGCCCCCAACGTGCGTAGCAAAAATTAATAAAAACTTCCCAATTTTTTTTTATTTCACAAATGACAAAACTAAAAAAAAGCTATTTCTTTTTTTTCCCGCGCAAAGATGGTCTTCAAGGAACGACGCTTTATTAGCGGTAAAAAAAAATTATTTATTAATCATGAAAACTTTGTACCAACTAAATTTAATTTCGAAAAAAAAAGATGAACGTGGGGAATGTAAAAATATAATTAACATTTTAGAGAATTATGATTTCTTAGTGCTTGTCACATTTTTTCTTCACTATTTGAAATCATTAATCCTGTTTCTAAAGCTCTACAGCATGAAAATAATGACTTCAGGCATAAAAGTGCAAACTCATCAAAAAGGCTGAACATCGAATTCAATTTTTTTTGCACTATCGGCTTAACGACGTACAAATCAATTAGAAATTTCGTTATATTAGTTCCTATAAAATACACACATAGAAAATAATGCTTAAATAATGTAATTTAGTTTTACTTTAAACAGTATATCGATACCATATTAAATCATATTTAATAAAAAAAATCTGATAACTAATGAATCACTCTTGCTAGGTAAATGTAAAATCATAACACAATTACCATTTAAGAGTTTAGATCATCCCATTACGTTGCAAGCAGGGTCCTATTTATAAAAAAAAATTCAAAACTTTCAAAAAAATTCTTGACTACCTCTTTGGGATTGAAATCCCCAACTTTTGGTCTTTCAATACATATCCTTATTAACATGGTTCATACAAAGTTAGAAAAAAAAATTCAAACACTTTTCCAAAAAAAATTCAAGGACTCGAAATTCACTAACAACCTGAATATATAAAGCTTCTATAAGTGGACACTCCATTTCTTTTAAAACTAAAAATTGTCTAAAATCAGAAACCCCAGTATAGGCCGAAGTAGAAAAAGTTCAAACGTAAACAAAAAGTATATTTTAATTAGAGCCGTTCTTGTGATTACGACTCACGGACACTAAGTCAGACACTTGATCAGAAGAAAATATTATGGTTGCTCAACTTGGCCTAAATTGGAGCTACAAAAGTAACGAGACACTCTTCCTATCAAACAGAGCCAGAGAACTGTCAATCATTCTGATGCAATGTGACGCCATCGGTAAGCGAAAATGACTAGGCAGCAAAATAAGTAAATCCGGAAGCTTTATCGGACTCATCTAATGGGAGATTGCAATGGCTGGCCGAGATTTAAAGAAAACTTAGTGTAATCTATTCTTAATTCATCTTCACATTTTAATTAAAATTTGTATCTTCACATAGAGGTAGGAAAGAGAATAGAGAGGTCCATGTATATGCGCAGTAGCGCACAAATGAAGCAGGCTAGAGCGGTGCATCTCGGGATACCTCAGTGCCAGTTTCGGTCACTATGTTATGCGCAGTAGCTCAAAACACGGCTAGAGCGGTGCATCTTGGGATACCTCAGTGCCAGTATGGGATGCGCAGTAGCTCGAAAAACCTGACAGCCCTGCTTCAAACCATTTGCATTCATAGACCCCTCTTCTTCCTAACTCTATGTATCTTCATTATAAGAATCTGTTATTTGAACTTATTGTTTATAAAAATTTAAGTTTAGTTTCACCTAATTACGGCGCAAAGAAAAACTAAACAATCGCTATAAAAAAATGCACCGCAATTCTAGCGAATCGGTGGACTTAGTATCGCTGTTTCAGTGAATTTGCATCGCAAATTGCGATGCTATACAGCTTTAATCGAACCCTGGTTTCAAAAATGCACCACTTGTTCAAAAAATTAGCAATCGGACTCCGAAGTTAACTTAGTGAGAAATCGGTAGATCGGCTTTTAAAAATATCGGTATACCGATGGAAGCCGATGTTTTTTTATAAGAAAAAATAATATTTCGAACTCAAATTAAATGAGATCGTTTCTGAGTTTATTCAGAGACGTGTGACGATGATCGCATTCGAAATATTTTCAAATTCTTAGCATAATTGCAGTTACGTCTAGTTATTTTTACAATATAGTTTTGGTTTAAGACGGATCATTGAACCAAAAAAACTTATACGAATCGTAATATTTACTAGTTCGCAGCGAAATCGCACTAGTAGTGACTTTATTTTTATAGTTTTAGTTCAAACAGACCTACCAATCAAACTTCAACACTTCGTAATTTGTGCTTTTGAGGTAAAATCGGAGTCTTATTTTTATAGTTCAAGGATCAGTAAACCAAACCAGACCTCGATGCCTCGTAATTTTTGCTGGATTATTTGCGGCGAAATGGCAATAGATTCCGTTATTTTTATAGTACAAGACGGATCGGTCAACCAAACATTGACGTCTCGTAGTGTTTTGTTTTGTCTCGCCTTGTTTTTTGATCTTAGAGCCCCCCCCCCCCCCCCCATATATATTGGGTCACAATTTCTCAACAGTTTTGCATCGATCTCAGGATCAGCTCATCTCTTCTCAGCTGCTCTTGAGAAGTTTTGCACACTTATGAGCATGGATGAAATATCAAGCAGAACATTCAATGAATACAAGAAATTGATTTTGAGTAGTTCTGTGAAGTCAACCGATGAAATTTTGGAAGACGCACGATTGAAGATAAAGGAAGTCTATGGCAAGACATCGGAAGACATTGTCGATATATCCTTCTCGTTTGATGAAACATGGCTGACACGAGGTCATTCTTCCAATATTAGAGTGGCTTGTGTGGTATCCTCAGTGGATATGTTGTTTATTTTACAGTCATGTCGAAAAGATGCACCACATGCGAACAGACAAAAGCAGCTCTGGGAGAAAATTCTCCCAAGTTTTCAATATGGTACGAAGGTCACCAGGAGGACTGCTCCATCAACCACACTGGTTCTTCGGGGGCCACGGAGATTTCTGCAGCTATGCAACTGTGGAGACGATCAGCAGAAATAAGTTTCCGTTATACTACAGTGTTGTCGGATGGAGATTCGAAGACCTTTATAGCATTGAAGGAAGCAGAAATTTATGGGGGTGATGTTGTTCTTGCGAAGGAAGAGTGTGTAAACCACTTGAGCAAGAGTCTTGGTACTGCACTAAGAAAATGTATTCAAGTGTGGAAGAATAAAGGAGTGATCCTCGGTGGGAAGAAGCATAAAGGAGACTACGATAAAACGACTGTCTCGCTACTATGCAAATGCCATCCGTAAGCATAAGACTACATTAAGATGATCAAGCTATATCAAGCATGGAAGCTGATATAATTCAGGAAGGCTTTGAAAGTATAGAAATGCATGGGGTGAGATATAAAACGATGACTTGAGATGGGGACAGCAATGTTTACAAGAAGATTTTGGATTCTCGACCGTATGGTGAAATTGCAGTTCAAAAATTGGAGCGACAAAATCATCTCTTTAGGAACTTTTGTGGCAAATTGAGGGATCTTGTAAGAAGACATTTTGAACATGAGGAAAAATATAGTGAAAGCAGCGAACCATTGGAATAAGGAAGACAACTCTGATTAGTTTAAACAGCTTAGGTTGGATGTTTTGAATGTACCATACCTTCGGCCAACATAAAGATTCTTCAACCTACTTGTGTGAGGCCATGTGGAATTATAATGCAGTTAAAAACAAGAAGTTCTTAAAGAACTAAAATAGCCTACTTTTCTGTTACTTAAATACTTACCAAAATTTTAATAGGAAAACAACTAGGTTCCTAACAGTAAATATCATCAACAACCGTTTCTACCCTATATTTATACACATTCGAAAAAAAATCACTAAACACAACATCCAGCTATAATTTAAACTTCTAAAAGCCAAAATCAACTATTTTCCTTAATATTCTTTTTCAAATTAACTTAATATAATTTATCGTCTGCACGATTTATTTGTAGTTCAAAGAATAAGTTAGACTATTCACCTTAATTGTGAACACATAACTTTTAAAACTCTTGTGGAACTGGTGCCACTATTTGTGTTTTAGTAACATATTCAAAGTTATTAAATTACAACAGAAAGTAAAATATATCACACGAAACTGTAATAGTTCGACCGTTACACACTTAGTATATAGAAGACTTTATTTAAATTAAAATTTAATTAAATTTTAAAATTTAAATTTTTAAAAAAAGTACATAATTTAAAATTTCGAAATTAATTACATGAATAGTTAGGACTCTTTCACATCATCTGACAAAATATCATGATGGGATGAGAATGGGTTCATTGATAAAAAAATCCAAAACTGAAGCATGGTTTTCGTAAATAAATGTTTTCATTATAACTTTGAGCCGATTAACTTTAAAAATAACCTGGACAGTTTCCTAATCGAGCTAGAAATCTGTGGTAAGTGTAATTTTGCAGCAATTTGTCACATCTTTTTTTTTTTGTAGTGTGCATATTTTGTCATATCTAATTTATAATTTAAAATGTTATATAATTAAAGCATTGGAAATTTTAAATAAGCTAGCATTGTGTACTAGTGGATGTAATAAAACTTACCAAAACTGTTCACATAATTCAACATGTAGGATTTTTGGAATTCTTCAAACACTTAAAATGTAACAAGTTTCAAAAACTCATCTGGCCTAAAAAATTTACTTGGACTAGGTACTGAATAAGTAGGTTAGTAGCAAAAAGCAGGAACATAAAAGATGTAACTAGAGGAGCTCATTTGTTTATTTCAAATCAGCACTTCAGAGAGGCCCTTAAAGGGGACACCTCTTTGAAGTGGCAATGTGGCATACCATCTGCAACCACTTGACTAAACTTAATTTCCTTTTTGCTCATCTGCACTCCCTTGATCATTCGAAACTGAATAGGAGTCTCAGCTCTCTGAAAGTGAGTGTGTGTCTTTCAATATGGAAACTAATAATTCCTTGAGAGTGCAGTGTTGCAATCCATTAAAAAAATCATTTTATAAGAAACAGAAAAAAACTGAGAAAGCATGGATGCCAGAAATGTTTTCACAAATAGCCAGAGGTTCAATGATTTGTGATAAATGCAGGAAAGAAGTTACTTATTTGAAAAATACACCGTCCATCAGTGAAATAAATGAGGAAGTTTCTGAGGCTAGCTGCTCAAAGAAATTCTGTGACAACGATCCAGATTTCACAGCAAGTGCAGTAGTCCAGACAATCAACACATCTCTTCAAGAGTTAGGGGAGTCACCAATTGATAAGAGAAAATTAAAATACAAGAAATATTCCAAATCAAAGGTTAAAAAAATTTCATCATCTATGAAACGAAAGCTTTTTGTTGCCATTGAAAATTCTTCATCAGAAAATGATAATGAAGACTCGGTTCTCCAAAATCTCAAAAGTAACTTTCTAAGTTCTACAAGTAGGTCAAAAAAGCTAATGCTTCTGACATGCTTACCTGCAAATTGGAGTATTAGAAAGATAATGCGAGAATTTAATGCTCCCAATTACATGGTCCGGCAGTCCAAAAAAATTCTAAAAGAAAAGGGGATTTTGGAAGGTCCAAATTCAAAACCAAGGAAAAGCTTGCAAATAGAAACAGTTGAAATTTTACAGTTGAAGAATTTTACGAAAGCGATGAAGTTAGCAGGGTGATGCCTGGTATTAAAGATTGTGTAACAGTCATTGAATTAAACGGAAGTAAATCCAAAATTTCAAAAAGGCTAATTTTATGCAATCTTAAAGAAGCTTATAAACTTTTCAAAGATAAATTTCCAAATATAAAAATAGGTTTTTCTAAATTTGCAGAGCTAAGGCCAAAACAATGCATTTTAGCAGGGCAGAGTGGTACACAGTGTTTCCTTGTGCACAATCCATCACAATTTTAAGTTGATGATTGAAAATGCAAAACTTAAAGTTGTAACGAATAATAACATAATTGATTACAAGCAATGCCTGGCAAAATATCTCTGTAATCCAGCAGCAATAACTTGCAATATGGGCAATTGTGCCAACTGTCCAGGTGAAAGTGAGCTACGGACAATTTTGGAAGAATATTTTGCTGAAAATTTGATTGAAAAAGTTCAGTTCCGTCAGTGGGTTTCAACTGACCGATGTGACCTAGAAATGTTAGAAAAATCTTCAGAAGAGTTTATTGACTTATTCTGCAGTAAGTTATCCACTTTGGTTCGGCACGATTTCATTGCTAAACAGCAAGGAGTGTTCCTTAATGACACAAAAGAAAAGCTTAAGGAATCAGAATTTGCTGTCATTCTCGATTTTTCTGAAAATTACATTGTAGTGCTTCAAGATGAAGCACAGAGATATCATTGGACAAGCCAACAGGTCACTATCCATCCCTTTGTAGTTTATTTCAAAAGAGAAACTAAAGTTGAACACGTTAACTTTGTATTTGTTTCAGACTGCCTACAGCATAATACAGTTGCTCTGTACACTTTTAAAAAAAAACTTATGGTCTTTCTGACACAAAGGTTTCAAAAACTTCCGAACAAGATTTTTTATTTTTCGGATGGCTCAGCCGCACAATATAAAAACAAAAAAAAACTTTGAATATTTTCTTTCATGAGACCGATTTTTAATGTAAAAGCTGAGTGGCACTTTTCAACCACATCACATGGTAAAGGGCCTTGCGACGGAGTTGGAGGCTCAGTAAAGAGACTGGCAGCTCGTGTAAGTTTACAAAGGCCATATGAAAACCAAATTCAAACTCCACGACAACTTTTTGACTGGGCTGTAGAGAATATAAATAATGTACATTTTGCATACTCCACTCAAGAGGATTATGCAGAATCGGAACTATTTTTACGAAGCATGTTTGAGAAAGCTGTAACTATACAAGGCACATAGCAATATCATGCCTCCTTACCCAAAAGTATATCACAAATATTAGTCAAAAACTTTTCAGAAGATTCTCAATGTTGGGAAAAGGAAATATCAACAGATCAAGGAAAGCTTAAATTATAAGACGTATCAGGCTATGTCACGGCGGTCTATGCAGGAAACTGGTGGCTCGGGTACGTTTTGGAGAAAAATGAACTTGATGAGGTAAAGATAACTTTTCTTCACCCATTTGGGCCAACTGCATCATTCTCGTATCCAAGAAACGCTGATGTTTTGTGGGTGTCAGTAGTGGACATTCTAGCAAAAGTTAATCCTGCGACTCCCACTGGAAGAAGTTATGTTCTACTTCAAAGTGATGTCTTCCAAACAAATGTGGCTTTTTCAAACTACAAATGAAACTTTCTTGAGGTTATCATTCAGATTTATTATAAAGGTAGTGTTAATATTAGTATTTTTGTGTTATTCCTAAGCTGAATTATTAACTAACAATAATCTTCAGTTTTGATTTTTTTAGCAATGAACCAATTCTTATACCAGAATGATATTTTACCCATATATTGTAAAAAAAATACCGACTATTCATGAAAATAATTTTAAAATTTTAAGTATGCATTAAAAAAAATTTAATTCAATTTTAATTTAAATTAAATCTTCAATAATCCGAGTGTTATATTTTATTAAAATTGTCTTGTAAATTGCTGTTAACTGGCACTTAACACCATTTCTAAATTAATTAGGAAACCATCTAGGTCATTTTTAAAATTAGTTGATCAAGTTTATTAATAAAAACAATTATTTATGAAAAACAAGCTTTAGTTTTGAATTTTTTTATCAATGAACCCATTCTCATCCCAACATGATATTTTGTCAGATGATGTGAAAGAGTCCTAACTATTCATGTAATTAATTTCGAAATTTTAAATTATGTACTTTTTTAAAAAATTTAAATTTTAAAATTTAATTAAATTTTAATTTAAATAAAATCTTCTATATACTAAGTGTGTTACATATCATTAAAAAGTTCATACAAATATCTGTCAGATGACATTTATCCCAGCTCTCTAGCTTAATTAGGAAAGCTTCTAGGTCAATTTGAAAATTGGTCGGATGTGTTTTTTTAACCAATTTTTTGAACTTTTAAAGTGCCATATTTTTAAAACGGCTCAATATTTGTGAATAAAAATTTTCATTTCACAAATAACTATATAAACACTACTGTTGTTCCAAATTTCAGCAAAATCTGAGATGGTGAGGTAGAATGTGTGTGTTGATTTGACATGGAATGACCCTTATAAAGCAATGTGTATCAATTGTTTTCAACATTCAAAATCAAAAACTTAAAGTTTCTTTTGTTTATAAAGAACCTTTATCAGAAAGGAAATTATATCAGAATCAACTACTCTAAAATACCAATATTGGAAACAAAAACCAACTTAGTTAACAACTTGAAAATAGACAACATAGTTTCTCTAAAAACTAAGGTTTCTTTTGATGCCGGAGAAACGTAGGTATTAAATTTCACTTGGGAAAAAATAAAATATCCGATAATACAGAAGTATTTTTTGAGGCAAAAAGTTTCAGTTTAAATTTGGAGGTTAACATCTCTTTTGAAACATCTCCATATTATTGAAATCGAAAATCAAAGATTTTTAAATATTTATTGTCCTAAATTCAAAATTGTATATCATTGCAGAATTACAGCACAACAAGACAGCAGAAAACTTCTTTGAAAGGGATGGGTAGATATTTCCAAGACTTGTGCAAAAATGCGAGTGACAACATTTCATGTTTTTTTGTGAAGGACATAGAAAGTATATTTTTGTTACTATAGCCCAAAAATTGGATACTGACCTTTTTCCGCAACATGAGAATGAATTGGAGGGATATGGAGAAGGCGAACTTATGGAAATCTGTGATTTGTTTAAATTTACGAAAGGTAGGGCTTTGGCAAAATGGTAATCATTGCGACACATGATGTTCACTCATTTCAGACCTTCAATTTCTTTGACGCACTTATTTGAAAAGCTATATAAACACCGAAAAATTTAGAACTTTAAAAATTATAGCACAGATTGAACAAGTTTTGCTTACAATTTCAGCTAGTAATGCTGAGGTGGAGAGGGTTTCGAGCAGTCTGAAAAACATTTTGAATGACAGAAGTTTATCAATGGGAAAGGTGATGGGAAATCGGTCGATTATTAAGAATTCTAAAAATACACTAGAACATTTTGATGCATGATATTGTAAACTGGTGGAATGATACCATTTGTTGTAGAAGACCAAATTATAATGATAAATAAATGTTTGATTATTTAATTTAAAATTCATTGATTTCTGACTATTTTGTATTTAAATCAGTGTATCTTTTTAAGCAATTAATATAGTAATGATTTTAAAAAAGGTTCAGAAATAAACAAAAAAAATTACTTGTTTTGTGCATATGTACTAACAATTTCAAAATTTGGCCACTGGATTTTACAAGCCTAGTGGCCAGCGGCCACTGTTAAAATAAGACAGATAACAACAGAGGCCTTCTCTCTGCCGGAAAATTCGGAACAAATAAAGACAGGCCTTTCTCTCTACCAGAAATGTAATGGAATATGTACTCTACCCTCACTTTGTCCTGACTCGCTACAGACAATCTAGTGAATTGATTGTATTTCTCTTTGCCAGAAGATTAGGAACAGATAACGACAGAGGCCTTTCTCTCTGCCGGAACATTAGCAAAGCATAGCCATAAGGTATTTTCTCTCTGCCAGAAATGTAATGGAATATGTACTTTACCCTCACTTTGTCATGACTCGCAACAGAAACTCTAGTGAATTGATTGTAGTATTTCTCTTTTCTAGAAAATTAGGAACAGATAACAGCAGAGGCCTTATTCTCTGCCGGAAATTTAAGACAATGAAACAAGTATTTGCTCTCTGCCGGAAAATTAGAAACGTGTAGCCACAAAAGCAAGTTTCTCTTTACTGGAAATTTAATAAAACTATGCCCTCTATTCCACTATGTCTTGTTGCCTCCATTTTTGAGCTCACCCTAGTATAAAATTAATTTCCTTTCTGTCACCCAACTACTATTCTATTTTCTTACACCTCCAAGATCAAATTAGCCTTGCTTAGTCAACCCAAAATCTTTCTTCTTTAAAAACCGAGGATTGCCAAGACAGCTCTCACACAACGTGATCGCCTTGAGGAACAATTGAAATCTCCTTGAATAATGAATGTGAAAAGCCATATTACCACTTAGTGAACAATTAGATCTTGCTAACCTCATCTGCCTACTTGAATGCTATTTTCCAAGTATATACATACCTATTCCATGTAACATTTCATACTACTATTTGTACATTCAAGTGAAAAATTTCCAAAATGTGAAAAACATTTTATAGTATTGCTTTACATATCGACAGACGAGTTATAATTACAAAACCACGAATGTGCAAAAACAAGCAGATGGAAAACTGGATACTGTGTGTAGAAAAACCAAATTTTAACGATAAATAAATGTTTGATTATTTAATTTAAAGTTTATTGATTTTTGACTAATATTTAAATCAGTGTTTCCTCTCTTTACATATAGTATAAGCAATTAATCTAGTAATGTCCGATTTTAAAAAAAAAGGTTCAGAAATACAGACAAAATATTAATTGCTTTCTGTATATGTACAAACAATTTCGAAATTTGGCCACTGGATTTTACAAGTCTGGTGGTAAGCGGCACCAATTTTCACCTTTATCTCTATATACGAATTCTAGAACCATTGCTCTGTCTTCAGAAGTGAATTTACTGCAATAGACCTGGGACTAGAAGCTATTCTCTCTGAAGAGGTCTGATATATCTGTAGTTCTCTCCACCATTGTAATAATTTACTTCTTGTAGGCGACAAGAACAGCACCTCTAACTATCCTGACTAAATTAAAGCTCATTTCAATTAATCATGACGTTCATTTGCAATGGATACCTTCACATGTGAATATCCACGACAATGAAATGGCTGATAATATTGCTAAGGCGGGTTGCAGGATCTCAACTCCCTCTTCAAGCATTTACATTTCTGGAGCTATACTCTCGAGAAAAATCAAAAATCTTGGAGGAGTGGACTGGAGCCTGGTCAGATAAGGAAAAGCAACAGCAGAACTACTGCACAAGAAAAACAACGATCAGTGTAAACTAAGTGGCAGCACAACAAAAGAAAAGTATATAAATTATAAGCAAATATGCGATTTTGAAGTCTTTAGTAAAATAATTGTGGAAATCAACTAATAAAAACTTCAAACAAACAGAAAAGCACAATTCCAAAAAGTACAAAATGCAACTTGAAACTAAAAAATACTTGGAGCCGTAGCAAAAAACGTAAAATGCTACGACACAGCTGGGATCCTCGGGGTTGCCATGCCCGTACTCACAAGTTATGAGCTCCCTGAGGAAATTGTTTTTTTTTTAACCTATCATTCTGATAAATTCGTACCCTTCAACCAAAATAGTGGGATAAGCATCAATGAAAATCAGATTTTTAATTACCTTCTAATAACCAGATAGGATAAAATCAGGCAGATCACCTCATGGACAAAATAATAAAATGCAATTATGAAAAAACTACTTATCACAATAAAACATATTTATTGATAAAAAAACACAAAACGAAAATAAACAGGGAAATGTACAAGTTGGCCATGACAGGCCCATCAATCCTTCATTTCGCCATCCTCTTCCTCTTCTTCCACTCCTCTTATATACAGGACATTGTTGCAGCGGATCAGTACCTCCCCAAGGTTTCCTTTGTTTTTTCCATCGAGGTATTCTTCTGTATTAGCCAGCTGTGAAATAGATTAAAGTTTATTAGAATCCATAAACAGTGTAAACCTGGTCAATCAAAACTTTAGAGGCTTTTTAGAGGTTTTCAAGGACTACTTAAAATTTTTTTGACTATATACAGGTATTCCAAGATGAAGATGTAGTCATTGAATTTAATTAACAAACTTTGCTTACTAAAATCCCCGAGTAAGCTTCCTGTTGACAGATATACACTACTATTCAACAATACACTACTATTCAACTATTCACATTTTGTCAAAAAACACCATGGCATTTGTAAAATAATCTAGAACTGGATGATGCTCCCCTATTTGACAAAATGCTTCTTAAACACCTCAATCACAAAAAAAACCAGTTAAATAAAAGATATTGCATCAAGAGACAGTTTTACCATCAGTGAAGTTAAAAAAAAATGATTTTAAAAAAAGAATTAGTGATGAAGCTAATGAAAAATCTAAACATGTGGTTGAGATTGATTTAAATAATCTCTTATTGTTATATTTACAATGGACAAAGACGCCCCCCTGTTTCAATTATCAAACCTTTACAAAAGTTACATCAAAATCAAACTGCATTACATAAAACTGCACTGATCTACAAAAATTACTTGGTATATCTCTATCCAAAAAAAAATTCCAAAAATCTTAACCAATGAAAAGTAAGAAAACATGCAAGAAACACAAAATGCCAGTCAGTTTTAGCTACCTCACTATGTTTATAGCATAAAAAGTAAAAAATTTGAAGATTTTATAAAAGCTATTTCTGTCCGTTAACCACTATCACAGCTTAAATTATAGATACTACAGACAAGGAAGTGTGATAGATCACACTTCCTTGTCCCACACGTCAAAAAATTCATCGCATCAAAACTAGAAAACAGTGAACATCCCAAAAAAAATTCGAATTGGAAGAACTTCCATTATTTAAAAAAGGAATTTTTTTTAAACCCATTTAATTAACATTACAAGATCATATTCTTTTAGCTTGCCATTGTCACTCAATCTTACGTGAAACTTCATTAAAAAAAACACTTGCAAAATAATTTTCTTGTATAAATTAGTCTGGAATGACGTGACATTGTATATCCCAACACAGGGTTTGCCTTATTTGTTCAGAAAGAGGCCCAACATATTTTATTTATTTTCCTATTTAAAAAAACAGACATATTTTTATTTATAATTAAGTGTTTATCAGCAATTAGGCTGCAAATGCTTTTTTTGCAAAATGCAAAATAAAATTGCATTTTGCAAAAATATTGGCACTATCTTTGGCAAAATAAACATAGGAGAGGAACGGACCAATAATGTAAACATTGATGACATCAACAAAATGAAATAAACACTACTTTAAAAGACTTAGTTAAGTATTACAGAAAGAAATTAGTTTCTAATCTAAAATGACGGGCATGCAGCAACGCAACACTAGTACAGTGAAAATCTATGGTTTAAAATTCCTGGTTTTCTCAGGACTCAAGAACAGAAATAATCCAGCTTTATAAAAATATTTAAATTTTAGCAAACAGATTCTGTACAAAGTTTTTTTTTTTTTTGCTATTAGAACAGACTAAAAGAGGGTCTTCTTAGCAGTTACACTGTAGTATTTGCCTTTAAATTAATGGAGCTATAGCAAGCAAATTGTCAGTTGCAAATGAATGTTCAGCACATTTATTTAATTTAAAATAAACATATATATTTCAGGTTAAATCCTAGTTTCGGTATACAGCAACTTTTTCGGAACGTTGGCAACAAAAAAAGGCGATAAATAATTCCAATCTGGCAACACAGTTGTTTGACTTCGCGGTTTCCGAGTAGCATCGTAGTAATCATGCGTCGGTATGTGATGTTTTCTCGCCAACAAGTTTGGCGAGAAATTAAAAATCGCTGTATACCGAAACTAGGAATTAACCATATTTTACCTCCAAATTCATGTAACCATCAACAGATACTAAAAATCCACGATATTCCATTCCCCATTTTAGTTTGACTACGACTGGTTTTCCGGTGAGACTGTTGAGATAGGGCTTTGGATTCAATGGTAAATTCTGAAAGGCAAAAATCTTATTTTATATATTCTACAAAATGAATAATCCCAATATAATGTTACTTTATAAAATAAAATAAACATTCTTATACTTGATAAAATATAAACATTGGTTAATTTTAAGTTGACGGTGCTTCTGTCGCCAAGGGATTTGGCGCTTTTGTTGGGAGCAATAAACAATTTTTTTTGGTGATGCGGCATTTTCTGGTGAAATACGTTGTGGAATCTTTGTTGTGGCTAGGTGGCGCTGGTTATACTTGAGCGGATGTTAGGCGCGTGGGATTTTTTGTTCTAAATTAATTATTGTCCAATCGCTGGCGCTGGTGATATTTGCGCTGAATTTAGGTTGCGCGGATGATATGCGCGTGAGATTTATTTGTATTCTATAAATTACTTTTTGTTCTATCGTCATTTCGTGAGGTTTCGTTTGGCTTTTGAACATCCGATTATTATGGATGGTGCTTATTTAAATTCGGAATTCTTTGCAAAACTAAATAAATTTATTTTTTATTTACTTTGTAAATTAAAAATTGCCCGGGGCCCCAAACGAGTGTTTAGGCTTTCAATGGGCCCTACAGTACTGCCCCATGTAGGATACTGATGTTTTTTTTAGAGAAAAAAACATTGCCCGGAGCCCCGAACGCGTGCGTACTGGATTTCCACTCACTCTTGTAGCTCTAGTGCGACGATAATTTAAACTAAACTAAATTGCCCGTAGCCCAAACGCGTGCGTACTGGATAACCATTCCTGTAGCCTTAGTGCGACGATTTTTCAAACGATATTAAACTGGAATCCCACTCGTGTAGCTCTAGTGCGAAAATTTTCAAACAAAACTAAACTGGATTGCCACTCGTGTAACTCTAGTGCGACGAAAATTCAAACAAAACTAAACTGGATTGCAAGTACTAGCCCATTGTGTAGAATAAAGTTTGTTTTGTGTTGCCCAAAGCAAACCAAAACCCCGAGTCTGGTTTATTTTTTCGAAAGTAACTAGGGTTACTGCATCGGCGTAAAGGAATCTGGCAATGGGGAAACACGCGAGTTTCGCCAAGTTGTTGTTGTTTTTTAGGCCAAATCCCTTGGCGACAGAAGCACTGTCAACTTATTATTTACCTAAACATTTATTCAGTACTGGTAATTTGTTGCATTTGTGCGTCAGTTTCTTGGACATTTGTTCAGAGTTGCTCGAATGCATGTTAAATAGCTTTAAAATTTAAAAATGAGACAAGTTTATTAAACAGAATTTTGCAATAAAAAATAGTCATTTGTAATAGCATTGCTACTACCATATTATTACAAATTCACAGCTGCTCTTATAAATTTTGTTTCTTCTTATTAATTTCTAATTAATCTTTAAAATTCAAATAAAAAAATTACCAGTTTTTCATTTACTGCAGGCTGTCAATAAGAAAAATCAATAAACGTTGTCACTGGAGAAAGTACTGTCAATTAGGTATAATCTTTTCAAAACCAAATTAAACAGTTTTTTAGCATGTTCCAAATGTTTGCTACGTAACTTGTTTTTGGATCCACTGAACCAAATTTAGAGAAAATCCATTCATATTAAAAAAAAAAATAGGGAAGCCAAAAATGACACAGAAAATGGTTGCCAATAGATCATGAATTCATCATTAATAACCACGAAAAATATTCTCAAAACAAAGAGATCGTTAAGTTATGGACGCTTTCAGTCCTAAGCCGGCGGAAAGAATTAAGGTAAACGTACAATATATAACAACCATTAACAATAAGATTCGAGAGAAATATGGCACACTAATACTTACAGACATTTCAGAAGATTATATTTATAAAATATATATAAAGTTAATAAAATTATGTAATACTAAATTCACAGAATAGCAAAGCGAAAAATTCGTTCTTCGTATCGGAGTCATCGGTGTTGCCATCAAATATAACAAAACTTCAATAGTTTTCAGACGATTTTAAAAGTGGGTGTCCAGACTACGACATTAAACACAAAAACTTGGCGACCACCAATCGATGCAATAGCGGCCGGTTTTTTCGCCAAATCGTAGGGGTTTTTCAAACGCATGCGCTGGATGTCTTTGATCTGGACATTTACCCCGATGCTGGTGTCAGGCGCGGATCCAGAGTTCCTCCACAGGGGGTTATTCGGATTTTTTTTTCTAGGGGTGGGGGGAGGATTTTTTTATGTATAATTTTTAATAATTCTCAATTTTTAATAAATCATTTTTAATCATTTATAATTGTAATTAAATAATTAATCTTAGCAACTGTTTTCAAATACTTGTCTGAAACTATTATTTTTTTAAAGAGTCTTTCTTCTATAGATGATTTGATATTAAAACAAAAAAAAAAAAAGTGTACAAAATGTTTTAATAATTTATATAAAATTTTAAAGCCCCTTAAGGGAGTAATCTCATATGTTTAAAAATGCAATGTGCAAAATTTTATTAATTTTCATAAGAAGATCTGAAATCTTATCTGATCTTATTTTAACGTACGTTTAAACTCAGATATTGCGTTTATTCATAAAAGTGTGTTTAAGTTTATTAAGATTTTTTAGTTTATTAATCGTATAAAAACCTAAGACGCAATTTTAGATTTTTTAAAAAAAGCTCATATTTATAATATATAAAAATGGCACAAAAAGCAAATTTTCATACTAAACACGTTTAATTTTTCGAAATCTAAACAAAGCATTTCAATGTTGAAGTAGAAAATTTACATTTATTTTGGCGAAGTGTAACATGATATTTTAAATATTGTGTAAGTATACATATACAAATTTTATTCAGCAATTCTAATTTTCTTTGTTTAATTTTACTGAATCTATCAATGATTTTCTGGACATCCAAAGGGAGATATCTCTGTGTATATTTAAAAGTGCCAATCCTGTTGGACGATCTTGGGTCATATTGCTTCTTAGCCAAGTCTGCAGCCTTCTTAAAGTTGAAAAGCTTCTTTCTGCTGAAGCAATAGTAGAACGGGAAGAACACTCAAAAATTTTAATATTTGATTTAGTAGAGGGAAAATATCTTCATCGCATTGGGCAAGGGCTTCCAAGGCGGATTTTTATTTTTATTATTTTTTTACTGGTTTAATATGTTTTATAAACACATACAAATCAAAAATTGTGATTTCCATTCACTGTAGAAGAAGCTTAAAATCCCACCGCTTGGTGCTTTTGCCGCGAGGGTATCAGAAGATTAGTTACTACCAGGGCCGTGTGGTGCTATGATGCAGAGAGGCGGTTGCATGAGGCGGCAGTTGACTAGGGGCGGCAAAGTTCGAAACTCGACCTCCTTTTTTTACTAGTGCTTCAAAATAAAAAAAAACTTCGCATTACTAAATCTCTGTAAGACAAACACTTCTAAATCTTCAAATATAAGAAGAAAAAAGAGCGACACTTCCAATTCTAATGAATAGAGGATATAGTGATATGGAAAATGCAGGCCCGTGCTGGCCAGGGGGGAAACTGGGGTTGAGCGGGGGGGGGGGGATAATTCCCCTTGCGGTTATGGCATATTTTCCTTTTTTTTTTTTTAAATATATTGAGATTATATATCTGAGCAATAATTTTGACTTGTGTTACAAATACGACTACTTGTGTTACAAATGTGTTTTCACAGACCCCTGAACCACGCAACAGCCCTGTCCAAAGTAATAAGCATTTCTTAATATATAGCTTAATAAGTTCATTTATTGATAAAAAATAAAAATGAAATAAAAAAAGAAATAAAAAAAATGAAATAAAAAATATCAAATCTGGAAATACACACACAGTTTTACAAACTTTACAAAATTTGTAAACTTTTTATGTTTAAGAAATTCAATTTGTTAAGGCATATTTAGACACAATAAAATATTCTAATTACAATGTTTTCTTTTAATATTCTCTTTAGAAAGTAAATATTAAACTTAAATAACAAAATTAACTTCTGTTAATATGTGTTATAAAAAATTACCTTCACATCTAATGAAAGGTCGCTACACGCTCTTTGTATAGTATTTTTGTAAGGGATGACTAGGCCGACGACCATTGGACTAATCATCTAAATTTGAGTTTGTTAGCGCTTACTACAAAGCGATCAATGGCTTTACTTGGCAAACCGGTTTTTGTCCAGCAGCACCTCTATCTTCAGTACTCTATGAGAAACATACTTGTGACTTTTAAATAATTACACAGTGAAATCCTCAAAAGTGGCGAATTTTATCTTTTTTCTGGGTGGCATAATGGCAGTGCCACAAATTATAGGGGAAAATGACAGTAACACATGTTTACATTTGTACATTATTCTCCTTTGCAATCCTATCGTTTCTCTCTCAAAACAACAGACGACCCCATACACGCATCACTGACTTTTTTGTACTGAGGGGCCATAGTTGATATAAAGAACTAGGCTTGCCCCTCATTGAATGATTGAACCTGTGACTTTCGGCTGTCATCAGAAGTGTGGCCGGGGTTCAGTGCCAAAGGATGTTTTACCCTTTCTGTAAGAAAGAAAAGGGGATTGTGAACCTTTCGGCATTTGGTTCTATTTTTTGTCAAACAAAACCTACCAGGTGTGTTTGTTGTACCGAACCTAAGTACGTGTGGTATCCCAAAATGGTTATTTCTTGTTTCTTTGTCTGGTTTTCCTTCTATAGACTCCGTAGCGAATTCCTAGGAATTTAACTACAATTGGGACCCATCTGTCCTTTCTAAAGAGCGAGTATTCTGTGTTCCAATTTCTTTTGAAAAGAAAGTTTTCTAAAAGCATCGCTGGAGAAGTACTATTTTTCGGTTAATTAAAAAAAATCTTAGGGGGAGGGGGGGGGTAATTACCCCATTTATCGCTGGATCCGCCACTTGCTGGTGTTGTTCTAGAAACGTAGAATGGGATGAAAATATTTCCTCGCTTGCTTTAGCCAAGGCCGCTTTAGCGCGAGACCTTGCTTTCAACATTGATATGAAAAAGTTAAATTTGGTTAGTAATATTAAAACTCAGTGTAACAAATTTAATTGTTGGTTTTAATAACATAGATTTTGAACTTTTATTACATATGAATTGGAAATGCTTTGAGATTTTTTAATTCATTTTTTATATTGTTTCATACGAATTAAAGTTTGCCCAAACCTAATAGCCATTGTGCTTACAAGAGCGATATTGATTGTCCATGCCAAGTGGCTAGTTCGACAATGGACCTTCAGTTGACTTTCCAATCAATCAAGCTTAGTACTCATTAGAACAGTGGTTCCCTACCTCTTCTGGACCTATCGCCCCTTTTTTTAGGTTGACTAACACCTATCGCCCCTTTTTAATTTTCAAGTTATGTAGAATTATAATTTGAGTTAAAGTGCAACTAATAAAGCAGTTTTATAATTTTTACCACTTACTACCACTGATAAAAACAACCAAAGCAGCTTTAGGTTTAGGTTTAGTTTGAATTATCGTCGCGCACTAGAGCTACACGAGGGCTATTGGCGACGGGCGTCGTATTTTGCCAAGCAGCTTATCTAGTCAAGCTATAGATGTAAAAGAAATATATGCACATTTTGAAATTTTAAAGATAGACAAACTAATAATTAGCTAAGATTTTATGAATTTTTACCACTGTATCTACCACTGAAAAATTAAATATAAAAACGAAAACACAAATGACAGTCTTTAAGACTTAGGTTTAGTTTGTAATTTATCGTTCGACTGATCAGCTAGAGCTACTGACGGGGCTATTTGGCTGCATCGTTGCAGTCGTATAATTTGCCAATAGTCACGGCTTTATCTAGTCATTTTCTAATTAACAATGAGCAAAAATAAAATATACATGTACACATTTTGACAATTTTTAAACGAAGAAAGTAAAATAATATAACTAAGACATTTGCTGTCACATTAGATTATGTACATGACAATTTAAGGAAGAGTTGAAGCTAAAATTTTGAGCAAAAAATGAAATGTTTGAAAACTTGTTATTGTTTATCTTACTATTTCAGTATTGCCTTGTGCTTGGTGCATTTTAGTTAAAGTTTGAATATCCGGCTTTATATTTGTCAAGTTCAAGCGCAATAAGCACACAAGCCGGAATATATAATAGCCATTGTGCTTACACGAGCTATATTGATTGTCCATGCCAAGTGGCAAGTTCGACAATGGACCTTCAGTTGACTTCCAATCAATAAGCTTAGTACTCATGTGTAGAAGGTGGTCGAATGAAGACTAGTATATTCATGACTATAGTTGGGCAAACTTTAATTAGTATGAAAATATATTAAAAAAATGATTAAAACTCTAAGCTTTAATTCAAATGTATAATTAATAAAGTTAAAATCTAGTTATTATACCACAATTAATTTGTTACACTGAGTTGTAATATTACTAACCAAATTGAATTTTTCCATATCAATGTTGAAATCAAGGTCTCGCGCTAAAGCAAGCGATGAAATATTTTCATCCCATTTCACGTTTAAATGTCCAGATCAAAGAGATCCAGACGCATGCGTTTTAAAAAAAACGGTTTTCAGTTTAACTGGTTCAGTCTAAGAACCAGTATTTGCTGTTGTAACTATAGCCAAAAACCGGCTTTTCGGTTAACTGTTTCTGGTTTACCATCCCTAAACAGGTCCTGTTTTGAGTAAAAATTTTTACCAGACAGAAGAACAACGGTTGACACACTATTCCTTTGGCTATGTCCTGATTACGCCACAAATGCAACAAACACAACAAAAACCGGACAATAACAACCGCAATTTGTATATGCATGCGTCAACGAAAACATTGCGCACGGTTACTGCACCTCATCTGTTTGCACGGTGTTTTAGCTTATTAACGCAAGCCTCATATGTCTACGAGAATACTCTGATTCGGTGTGTCTTGCGCTATGGTAACTTGAGAGAGAAAAACCGAATTTATCATTTGGAACTTATCAAAAAACCAAATCGGAAGCCAAAAAACCAATTAAAATTCCACTCTCGCCAAGTAACCCTGAAAAAAGTTGTAAGTAAAGAGATCCAACAACTTAAGATTAACACAGATTTAACGAGCACGTCTGTCCCTGTGTACTCGGGCCCATCCGTGATGAGGATTTTCTACTATTTCCAGCACAGATCCGATTTATAGGATGACTGGCAGTAAGTGGGATTCGAACCCCCGCACTCCTGAGAAGGTTGAACCTCTAGGCTGATGCCTTAACCACTCGGCCACGGACGGGCCAAAATAAAGAGAGAAAAAATAATAATAAAGGTAATTGAAGTAGAAGTACATAAACTACTTTTCAATCAATTAAATTTAAACTAGGGGGCACGCCCCCTTCTCGCTATCGCTCGCCAACCCCCGGGAACTGCTTGCGCAGCCACGATTCAAAGAAAAGATCGTATGGCTATGTCCTGACTACGACGCTAAACGCCACAAAGGCAACAAAACTTGGCAACCGCCAAGCGATGCAATACCGGCCGGTGTTTTCGCCAAATCATAGAGTTTTTTTAAACGCATGCGTCTGGATGTCCTTTATCTGGACATTTAAACCGATGCTGGTGTTGTGCTAGAAACGTGGAATGGGATGAAAATATTTCATCGCTTGCTTTAGCGATTTCAACATAGAAATGAAAAAATTTAATTTGGTTAGTAATATTAAAACTCAGTGTAAACAAATTTAATTGTTGGTTTTAATAACATAGATTTTTAAATTTTATTACATTTGAATTGGAAATACTTTGAGGTTTTTTATTCATTTTTTTTATGTTTTTCATACTAATTAAAGTTTGCTCAAAATGAAGAGCTGAGTATATTAATGACCTACCGGACCCGTAATATTAAGTAATATTAAAACTCAGTGTAAACAAATTTAATTGTTGGTTTTAATAACATAGATTTTTAAATTTTATTACATTTGAATTGGAAATACTTTGAGGTTTTTTTATTCATTTTTTAATATTTTTCATACTAATTAAAGTTTGCTCAAAATGAAGAGCTGAGTATATTAATGACCTACCGGACCCGTATACGAACCCGGGTTTACGGAATAAGAGCAAGAAGCGCTGACCACTACGCCAGAGTGATTGTGCATAATATTTTTATATTATGCACAATCACTATGAGTTAAATAACAAATTTAAATTTTCTTATATATAAAAAAAGAAAAGCCTTATAATAAAAAGAACGTGTTACAGCTAAATTTTTTAAATAAAAAATCATGTTGAGTCAAGCACAGAATCAATAAAGGTCATATAAAAAAGTGCTACATTTTTTTTTTTTAAATAAAAGACAATAATTATTCAAAATATTATATGATATTTTAATAAATAAATAAAAATAAATAATCTTTACTGGTAAATAAGTTTATTAATAATTTATACCAATAATATTATATTATTGTGTATTAAATTGTTTTCTAAAAATGTACTTAAAGTACCCCTACTACATTGTCATAAAAATATTAATGCTAATAAAATGAAACCTAATCTCTATATATTAAAAAAATATATATCATCAATAAATGTTTCAAAATATCAAAATCTAAATTTGTCCACCTAATTTTAAATATTATTTTTATAATTGCGTGAAAAAAATCCGATTTTTACATTATAATTTTAATATCAGACGCGTGCAAAAAGTTATACTTTTTAGAAACAGTGATACAAAATTACTTTTTTTCACCCAAAAGCAGTGAAAAAAAGTACTTTTTTTTCACTCATTTCATAAGATGCCAACATTTCAAGTAAAATTTCTATTTCATAATCTCCATAAAATCCAGAAATTTATTGATCTGCTTTATTTATAAATATTATGCGCGTGAATTTTATTATTTATTTTATTTTTGAATCAGTATCCATGTTCAAATGTTTGACTTTAAACTAAAAAATTAGTTTACCTTTTGCAGTTCCAGAGATTTATCGATGCCGATCTTCTTTACGTAAAAAAATTAGCACGTGAATTATTTTTGAACCAATGAGATTTGATTTTTTTCACGTAATTATGAAAAATAGTGTATGAAACACGTGTGAAAAGTAAACTTTTTAAAACACGTGTCATTATTTCACTCGCTCGTGAAATAAAATCCACTAGTTTTAAAAAGTGTTACTTTTCGCACTTGTTGCATAAATAACTATTTAAAACTCCGCTGTTGACAAAATAACATTTAAGTCACGCATAAGTTTAAAAAAAGGATTAATAAAACACAAGCAAAAATACTTTGCACAAATCCCAAACTAAATGCAGAAATTTACAGTCTTGAAAATGTAATTTTAATTCAATTGATTGAAAAGTAGTTTATGTACTTCTACTTCAATTACCATTTTTATTATTTTTTTCTCTTTATTTTTTTATTGACTATAGCAACCCTACAACAAGTTAACATGGCTTTAAACACAGCCTATGGGAATATTTCTTATGACCAACGGTCCGATAGTGTTGCCGGAAAACGTCATCGGTGAGAAGGCATAGAATTCGACTCATTAGTCGAAGTCAGACAGGTTGCCAGAAAAAAATTATTTATCACCAAATCCGAAAAAATCGCGCCAAGGGGGACCGTACAGTAAATCTGATCCATAAATTGATGCTTATAAATTAATGGTAATTATTTCGAAAATATTTCGCTGCTCGACTAAGATCCATTTTTAAATAAATTGGAAACTGTGGTAGCCATCAACGCTTAGAAACTATATTAAAAAACAATTTGAATTTTTCCTTTTTTATTAACAATAGTGTTTGGTAGTTCAGTCGATCGAAATTATAATTTAAATGTTCAAACATTAAACGTCCCTAATATTATGCATCTTAAAATTTAAACTTACTGATTCTATTCTGAAGTGGTTGGGTTTTTTTTAAAACTAATAACGAATCTTATGTAACACTTAGAGTAAATCAACTTATCTTTACCTCAGGTGAAAGTGTAAACAAACTCGATTGTTACCATTGCAGAGTTAGAAATATAAGGAAATTTGGGAGCCGTGTATAAGAGAAATATATAAATAGATGTTTTTCTGCCGTATCGAACTATGTTTTGTGCATACTATTTATAGTTATTTTTCCCTTTTTCAAGCCATTCCTGAAGAAACACTTTTTTGTTGTTTTCAGTCGGCCATTTTGAAATTAGTAGTATTTTTGTTCATTTCGATTGTTGCCATTCCAGAGATAGAAATATAAGGAAATTTGGGCGCCGTATAAGAGTATTATATATATATAGATTTTCAAGACTGTAAATTTCTGCATTCAGTTTGGGATTTGTGCAAAGAATTTTTGCTTGTGTTTTTATTAATCCTTTTTTTTAAACTTATGCGTGATACTTAAATGTTATTTTGTCAACAGCAGAGTTTTAAAATAATATTTAAAATTAGGTGAACAAATTTAGATTTTGAAATTTTGAAACATTTATTGATGATATTTTTTTAATATATAGAGATTAGGTTTCATTTTATTAGCATTAATATTTTTATGACAATGGAGTAGGGGTACTTTAAGTACATTTTTAGAAATCAATTTAATACACAATAATATAATAATGAACTATTATTGGTATAAATTATTAATAAACTTATTTACTAGTAAAGATTATTTATTTTTATTTATTTATTAAAATATCATTTATATAATATTTTGAGTAATTATTGTCTTTTATTTTAAAAAAATGTAGCACTTTTTTATATGACCTTTATTGATTCTGTGCTTGCCTCAAAATGATTTTTTTATTTAAAAAAATCTAGCTGTAACACGTTCTTTTTATTATAAGGCTTTTCTTTTTTTATATATAGGAAAATTTTAGTTTAACTCTCAATATTAAAATATTATGCACAATCACTCTGGCGTAGTGGTCAGCGCTTCCTGCTCTTATTCCGTAGACCCGGGTTCGTATACGGGTCTGGTAGGTCATGAATATACTCAGCTCTTCATTCGACCACCTTCTACACAATGAGTAATAAGCTTGATTGATTGGAAAGTCAACTGAAGGTCCATAGTCGAACTAGCGACTTGGCATAGACAATCAATATCGCTCGTGTAAGCACAATGGCTATTAGGTTTGGGCAAACTTGAATTAGTATGAAAAATATAAAAAATGAATAAAAAAAACCTCAAAGTATTTCCAATTCAAATGTAATAAAAGTTAAAAATCTATGTTATTAAAACCAACAATTAAATTTGTTACACTGAGTTTTAATATTACTAACCAAATTTAAATTTTTCATATCAATGTTGAAATCAAGGTCTCGTGCTAATAAAAAGCGACAGCGAAGTTTCTAGCACGTTCTAAAAAGCGAAGTTTCTAGCACAACACCAGCATCGGTTTAAATGTCCAGATCAAAGAGATCCAGACGCATGCGTTTGAAAAAAAAAACTACGATTTGGTGAAAAAACCGGCCGCTATTGCATCGCTTGGCGGTTGCCAAGTTTTGTTGCCTTTGTGGCGTTTAGCGTCGTAGTGCGGACATAGCCTTTTGGAATTAACAAAGAAGCGTCATAGTAGTTGTTGCCATTTTAGTATGGAAAATACACGAATTTTAATTTCGAAATGTTTCTTTGTTGTATTTTTGAAACCAAATTAATATATTTTTAGTCAATTTTTCAACTAAAGTTTTTATTATTATTTTGCGAGTTTAAATTTGATGCATCAAAATACTGCAAGGCAAGCCTAAATTTTAATTTCTAAATAACCAGTAAGTATGTACGTTCCTGACCAGAAAACGAAAAAGTATTTTTTTTTTGCCCCTGTCTACTTTCCCTTTTTTTTTTTTAAATTCAAAAGAATTTTTTTCAAAATAATGGAAAAATAGGTATTGATATGCTGAAGATGTTCGCCTGTCTGTTCGTACCCCTTTTAAAATTCCTTTTTTATCGTTTGGATTTTGAAAATTCTTTATTTGTTAGAAAGGTTTTGGAGAAATGAAAACTTATGCAGACGATAAAGTACTGTGCTCAATCTCATGCTCTAATCTGTAAATGATTTAGTAGCACGAATCGAATACGACCTATTTTTAATTGAATCCTGGTTTACCGCTAATGATCTAACTCAAGGGTTCCAAACCGGTGGTACGCGTACCGCTGGTGGTACTCATTATTTTAAACGTTAACATTATTTTAAAGAGACATATTTAATTAACTTCTGGATCGGATGTAAAACCTAGTACCCTTTGAACTTCCAGCAAGCTCTGCTATTTTTGATGACATGCCATTTGTTACGAGTTACTTGTGGGAGAGCGGATTTTCTGAACTTTTATACATAAAAAATAAACATAGAAGCAGAATAAGTGTTAAAGACTTAAGGGGATACGGTACCCAAAACATTATTTCTGGAAATAATGACATAAACTTGTAAATTATAGTGGTTTTATATAATGTTCACTCTAAATGAATATTTTTTAGCAGTAAAAACAAATATTTACAAGTAGTTTTTCATTTATTTAAAAAAAAGTCAAAATTTTGAACTTTTTTAAAACGCTACTCCTCTTTCAATTTTGAGAATAATTCCACCAAACTTTTATAGTTTGTTTTTATTACTATTTGTTCAAGAACTGTGCATGGATTTGAAAATATGAGCTACCGTTAAAAAGTAACATGCGTTTATACTGAAAATCACAAAAAAAATTACAAAGTATTTAATTCAAATTTTTTTTAAAAAACAAATTTTATAAATAAAAACAATGTTATAAATAAACAAATATCTAACCATTAAATATGTAGTGTTCTCTGGAATTTAATTCAAAAAGCCTTTGAACACTTGTAGAAGAGTTAATATTATACGTATATTAAAATATTTAGGTCTGGTGGTACGCCAAAATTTCTCAAAAAGTCATGTGGTACGCAGGTGCAAAAAGGTTGGGAACCCCTGATCTAACTTAAATAAAAATCTATACTTGAATAAAACTAAATATATTCATTTCAGCTTAAAACACTGAACTAAATTTAAATGTTTAATTTCGCTTCTCATCAAGTATTATAGCTAATCCAAGTAGCCATTGTCATACCTTGAATCTGTTAAATGCATTACATATTCAGGACTATATATCAAATGCAATCTATAATTGAAATCTCATATCAAAGACCTGGCGAAAAAACTATGTTTAATTTTAATTTAATTATGCCACCTAAAACATAAGTCAATATAAGTTTTTGGAGAACCTTTATACTGCTTGGTTCTATGTATTCTTTAATTAATAATACTGTTATTATTTGGGGTGGTGCATATAGATACAATTGCAGTCATTAGTTTCAATTTAAAATATAGAAGCTTTTAATTTATTTTATTCACATAGCTCTCAAAATTTTATATCACAGCAATTACTATAAATTCGACATAATTCTTACTTCCGAATTCGTTTTTGAATAATGCTTCCGAATAACTTTTTTTATTTAATCTTTTTTCAACTTCATTCGAAATGAAACTACTCGTTTTGTTTAAGAAGGTGCACCTGGAAAAACCATCTGTCCTTTTTTCAAAACAATCTTTTAGTAAGGATTTGTGTTGCTTTAAAGTTTCAGGGATTGGTAAAGTGTTGTACTATATAGGCATATGTTACTTTTAATATAAGTTATTTGGTCATTTTAGCTTTTATTTTTTGATTAACCTTTATGAAAAATTAGAACTTATATTTTATTTTATCATTGTGCTTCCTGTTTAAAACTCGTCTAGATGCCGGGATGTGTTTTAAATATCGCATTATTGAAATTAAGAGTTGAATTTTATAATAGGTTGCATTGTTAAACATGTTGAAATCTCACTACTCCGCGTTAATTAAAAATTCGCCTACGATAGAATTGCAGATATTCGCAGCAAAAATATAACATATTTTGAATTAAAATAGTTGAAGGTTTGGTTAGTTTTAATTCTCGCACTAATGCTACATCGGCGCACTAATGCTACACGAGGGCAACGGGCGTCGGGCAACAAGCGCCATAATTTAGAACCACGGTCAAGTGACGAGCCGACACCTGAGTAGGCACCCTACTCAACCATTAAGGGCGACATCGTACGCGTAGCGTTGGGACTTTGGAGCATATTTAACTAGCACTCCCTCTGCACGGGGTATTATTCAGCGGACATTTTTGGTTGATGACGGGCATTTTATAGGTCGGCAGTTACTTTGGCGATGCCCGAACCCGAACCTTGGCCCTTTCGCATGCAAGGCGAACGCTTTAACCGATTGGGATCCAGCCCCCAATAGTTAAGGACACATATACCAAGTGGCTAAGTGAGCGTCACTTGGCGATTTTTTGAAAGTCACTTTAAAGATGAAATATGGTGATGGGTTTTAAAACTTCCTTTTCAAGTGTGCAAATCGGCTAAATATAAAATACTAGCTTTATAAACCTGGCGTTGCACGGGTGTACCCTTAATAACCCTAATTAGTAGTTTTTTATGTGAACTTTTATTTTATACCAATTGATCCCCTCTCCACTGGTCCACTCCATCAGGATATTATAATCTCCTCCCATTCTGTTATGAGGGGTTGATTGTATCCAGGCCAGGATTGTATCCAGGAGTTATAGGGTTTTCCTATAGGCCCCTGTTCAAATTGCCAGAACAGCTATGATATATGGTCTGTTTCTATTTCGCGATTAGTTCAACGAAACTGCCCAAATGTGGTAAACATTCCACGCACAGTAGGTAAAGCCTTTCGCCTAGCATGCGGTAGGTCCCAGGTTCAGGTCCGGGCATCGCCAAAATAACTGCCGACCTATAAAGGGCTCGTGCAGCCAAAAAAATGTCCGAAGAATAATACCCCGTGAGTAACGACACTTTAAATATCCTCCAAATTCCCAACACTGCGTACGATGTTGCCCTTAAAAATTGCATTGGGTACCTACTCATGTGTCGGCTCGTCACTTGACTGTGGTTCTAAATTACGACTCCCGTTTCCAATATCCCTCGTGTGTAGCCTGAGTGAGACGATAATTCAAACTAACATTAACCCATACAACTGGATGGGAATAGCTACCATGCGTTAAATTTTCAACTTCGCCAAAAGCCGCCAATGCCAAAATTTAGTCGGCCATTAAGCCATCTTAACATCAGAAAACAAAACAGACATTCATCCGCCGACCGACGGCGCAACGGTTAGGGAGCTAGCCTTTGGAGGCCTCTGGGTTCGGGTTCGATTCCCGGTAAGGCATGGATGTTTGTGTTTGTTGAGTATATGCAGAGTACGTGCTCGTTAAATCTGTTGGGTCCGAAATTTCTGTGGGCGGTCATTGCGCAGTTTCCCACGGGTGCAGGTCCCTGGAGACTATTTCCCTCTCATTCAGGGACGTGTCTAAATTGTGGAGGTGGCGATACATGGCAGCATCTGTCTTATGTGTGTGTATGTCGTGTCCGTCCTTCTTGACGATGGTTTATAAGCGGGTCTTTGTGACCAAGCACACAAGCCTGAAAATATATATCTACCAATCAACCAACCAGATATTCATCCTCTTGTATGGTTGATAAAGTTTTATAAAGTACAAATTCCTTATTTTTATGCTGAAAATATTCCTTCATATCTTCATTTCTTCTCATTTGTAAACATCAATTAAATTAAATTCGGAACCATAATTAAAATTTAGTTGAGGAAATCTGATCCACCATAAAAAAAATCAAAAGATTTAAAATCAATAAATAAAATAATAATACTCATATTCAAATAACAATCCAGCAAATTAAACCCACGTGCTCTTTTTTTTCTTTTCTTAATTTTCGTTCACGCTGAACGTGCTGAAATTTCTTTTAAATTGAAATTTAAAAATATAAATTCTAATCTTACAATGGTTTCCTATGGAGAAATCGGCCACGTTTTGCACTCCTACACCCTTTGGGTTGAATTTCGAAAAATCTTTCTTAAATGACGCTACGATATATAAAAGAATATTTTCCTAAAATTTGGTAGCTGTACCTCCAGTAGTTTGGGCTGGGCGTTGATACGTAGTGTCAGTCAGGACTTTGCCTTTTAAATATATAGATGTTAAAACCACTTAAAAGTTCATATTTTTATATATATTTGTCAACCAACACATATATTTAATAATTCTTAAAAATGGCAACAGTATATTAATTTCTTATCCCTGTTTTTCTTGCCGTTCCATAAAATCTTTTAAGTGTTTCCCCAACTTTTTTTTAACAGGTATGTTTCACGTTTGAGAGAAGTCAGCGCCATGAGCATGTTCATTAGTCTGGGGGAAGTAGATAGAACTAAATTGCCGTGAGCTGTGAAAGAAAGGGTCGTTAGACGATAATTTGCCCTCTGAGGGATACAAACGTATAAACCCGTAACCTAATTTTTTCATCGATTGTGTTGCTTATCCCTAAATTAAAAAAAAAAATTATAAATGTTTAATTTTATTAAATTTCAAAAGTTAGCTTAGAGGGCTGGAGGAGTCGTTTATAATCGTCTGCTACAGAAATATAATTTAAAAGATATTAAATTTTCAGTTAAATTTTCACTTTTAATCTCACGCAGTAAAGAAAAAAAAAGTGCAATTGAGCCATTTTGCTTATCCCCATAGATATCATAGTTAAAGTATTAGATCGCCTGATCACGTGACCTGCAATGCTAACGAAGGGACGCGCATGGGGACCAAAATAAGAGGACAAAATGGCCATTGTTGCCACTACTTTGAGGAGAAAAATGCTACGGCATCATCGGAAAAATACCATTTAATTCTAAAATTACCAAAAAAATAATATAAAAGCATTTCAAGTCACTAAAAAGATTCCAAAATGTAGCTAGTAATTTTACGATATTTTTTTGTAATTTAAGTATAATTATAAAATAAATTCTTAAATTACAAAAAAATATCGTAAAAATACTAGCTGCATTTTGGAATCTTTTTAGTGACTTGAAATGCTTTTATAGTAATTTTTTTTTGGTAATTTTAGAATTAAATGGTATTTTTCCGATGATGCCGTAGCATTTTTCTCCTTAAAGTGGTGGCAACACTGGCCATTTTGCCCTCTTATTTTGGTCTCCATGCGCGTCCCGTCGTTAGCATTGAAGGTCACGTGATCTGTCAATCTAATACTTTAACTATGATATCTATGCTTATCCCTCAGTTGTTCCTCTTAGAATTGAGTGTCTCTAAGAGCGTTAGACAATTACTTATAGTAGTTTCTACACATTACACACTACATCATTAGTCTGGTGAAAGCAGCACAGTTGGCTTAGCTTAGATGAAACTAAATTGCCCGGAGAGGTGAATGAAAGCGTTAGACAATTATTAACCCTCCGATGGACAGACGTATTAAACCGTAACCTGACAGTCATTTTTCACATAATTTTTTTTTTTTTTTTTTTAAATTTTACTTAATTAAAGAAGTTGGATCAGTCATTTATCAGTCTGCTACAAATATATAATTTAAAAGAAATTAAATATTCAGAAAAAAACTTATTTTAATCTCATGCAGTTCAAAAATTTCAATTCAGCCATTTTGCCTCAGTTGTTCCTCTTAGAACAAGTCGATATATTGAATGTCCCTCATTGCGCTGTTTCCCACCTGCCAACACCTTTTTTCGTCATCCCCTTTTCTCCCCCATAAAACCAGTGCCGATATTTGCTCAGGCTTTGAGTTGTCAACTACTTGAACGAGACTCCCATTTCGTCACATCAGGGACATTTAATGAAGGTTCGAAGGAAAAGAGACCACGTGCATGATGGTAAACCTGGATCTGCATCTCTTTTCGTTTCACAGCAATACTTTTAAAACCAAAATAATTCTATTGTATATAGCTACCCTTTTCGCATGCCACGATTTTCTCAAAAATTTTATTATGACGTCCGACAGGTAGTGGGGCCAAATAAAATATGAAGTTCGTAGCTCTTTTAGTTCGAACTGTAGAATGGTTTTAGACAGACAAACGGACCAATGGTCGGAAACCGCTTTTTCAGAATGGGCACCCTCCAGAACCGTGTAAAAAACACAAAATCAACATCTACGGTAAACGGCAGTATCTACATAAAGAACTCGAAACCTTTTCTTTTAAAATGTGTATTGAATTATTCGAAATTATAAAGAGTTTTCCAGTATAACAAGAAATTCTAAAAGAACAAAAATAGCCTACTTTCCAGTTACTTAAATACTTACTAATATTCTAATCGGAAGACAAGTAGGTTTGTAACAGTAACTGCCACCTAGACAGCTTCTACATACTACTTCTTTATACACATTGGAAGAAAAATAGCCAAACACAGCATCCAGTCGAAATTTAAACTTTTTAAGACCAATTAAATTCAAATATAATTCAAGGGGAAATTCGCCGACAAACAGTAGACAGATGTCCGTCCGAACGTACATAGAGACGGACAAAAAGTATGAAAGTTGGGTCTCTGAGGTCATAACCGATTTTGGAAGGTGGGTACGGATCTCATAACGGACGGGCATCGTCGGTATGTCAATACCTACTTTTTCAGTTTTTAAAAATTCTTTCGAATTAAAAAAAAAAGTTGGCTAAAAATGGTCTTGTTCATTCTTGGTAGCCAATTTATTCTGTTTCAAAATAAAAGTGTTTCTTTTTTCAAACAAACTTTTTTTTTTCTTTGTATAGCCGTTATGACTAGAACAGCTATGTTCATATTTTAAATAAGATATTTCTGAAGGTTTTGCGGTTCTAAAACTCTGGATGCCAAATTTTTAAGTAGCCAGAAAAAATAGTTCGTCACATACGTAGAAGGTACGATTAAAATTATTGAAAAAAAAAGCATTATACTTAGTTATTTAAAAATTAGTTATAAAAAAGTTACTTAGTTATAAAAAAATTGTATTGTAGTATGGTCCAAAATTAAAGGCTTAAAATTTGTGAGATTTTGAATAACGCGACATCTTTTTTCTAATCAGTTTGTCCATGACCGTATCAAAACAATAATTGTTTAACAAAAAAATCTGTTAATGTTAAAGAAATACTGAAGATTAATAATTTATATCTTTTCGACATATTTTACTGGAGAAGTTGTGTTTAAATGTTAATGAAATCTGGGTGTTTTTGCTACTTTACAATTTTATCTATCAACAGTTTGTTTGATTTTCAAGTCAGTTAAAATCTAATATAGGTTAAATTTCGGGGGAAACTGAGGTATACGCGGGGTATACTACCAACTGGAAAATAATTACTAAAGCGTTTTCACTATAAATCAAATAAGATAAAATTGCGAAGTATTTTTAATTTTGATTGTGCTGTTACACCAAATCACAAATGAAATTTGGTATGGGTTAGTTTTGATGGATGACCGTTATTCTATAAAGCTACGCATATACCATTAAAATGAACTTAAGAAGGAATTTTAACCCAGTGGGCTTATCTATTTATCTATAACGTAAAAATCAAACTTATCTATGATAATTGTAGTTTAGGCTGTGAAAGAGGGTTACGTACGCACAAAAAGGCAGAAGGACAGAGCGTTTGTAATACATTATTTTTTTAAAAACTTTATTTAAACCCTATGCTAAGGACTCTAGGACTCAAGTAACGACATTACATAAAAGGGGGTGTTTAACACAGCACCACTTTCAATTACCAATAAATCAATACATATTTAAAAGGTAATTCCCTATAGAGTAATTTCAATACCTTTAAAACCTAAAAAGTTTTATGGTAGCTCGCTGCAAGGATGCAGGTTACGATGTCCAACAGGTACTAGAAACTCGTGTATCAAATTTGAAGCTCGTTTTAGACAGGCAGACGGACCAGTGTTCGAAAACCCCTTTCAGCTTCCACACTACGTTTATAACGTAACAGGTGGAAGGTATTATAATCGTTAAGTCCGTCCGTCTGTCCGTCACCCACTTTCATAGTCCAAACTACAAATGCTACGGACAAGTGCGATACGTCAAAAGTTCAGCGCATCGAAATTAGAATACATTGAAAATTTCAGAAAAGTATTCGAATTCGAAGTACTTCAATTATTTAAAAAAGTGCAAAACTTAATGTTTATTTAAAAAGCATAGGAAGCCATTTTTATTAGAATTTATACACCATATATTTCACCATATATTTCACTACGAGATTCTTTGTATGTTGATATGAAATATTTTCATTCTATTTAAAAGCGAGGAATATTACATATTTATTCTTTGAAATATAAATTAATTTTTGCAAACGATAAGTAATAATTATTAAATTTTCGAAATAAAATAAATGAAACTAGCTAAATTTAGCGTGTAAATGTTTAATATAGAATTAATGCTGTGTTTGGCGCCTTTTTACCTGTTAAACACAACTGTTGTGTGAAAGCGGGTTAAGTGACAGATTCTGTTACAAACCTACTTGTTTTAGAATCAGCACCGGATGTTCGACCCTATCACAATACTTTCATTACCCTACTAGCACGAAAATGTTCCGATTATATTTCATATCAGGTAATTAAAAGTAATATATACGTTTTTAGTAAAACAAATCGTTTTTGGATTTTACACCTTAGGGATATTAAGGGGAAAAAGTAGGTTTTTTTGTAGTTTATTTTAGGGAGATTTTCAATTTCAATTTTTAAAAAATGCAAAAAAAATCTTGCAGTTGAAAATAAATAGTTGAAAAAACTATTTTACATCAAGATTCCAAAAATAGAACATTAGAACGGTACCAGCATCGATTACAAGGTGAAAATTCAAGAAACTGAGCAGGAGGTTTAATGGAAGTTATTGAAAAGGTTACATAAAATACTATGGTGTTTCCACTTTAATGAATTCCAAGATATTTGATTACAATTACACTATCAGACTAAAAATATGCAAATATCTAACAGTTATTTTCTTAATGGGTGAAATAAACTCATTACTCCCACAAGATTTAGATTACGAAATTTAAAAATTTGCATAAACGTTTAGTATTTCATAGAAATTAATTACTAGCTTCTGGAGTACTGGCTAAGTGTACCAGTACTACCTCAAAAAGGTAACTGATTAATTGTTAGAGGATAAACATACTGCGAACTTCATCTGCATATTGGAGTAATGTATACGTTCAGAATTAAAACGCTTTCAAACTCGTTCTTCTTATTTCGAACTTCTAAAAATGCCACAATGTCTTAAGTATTCCATACACAGTTAAAACTTTTGATTCAAGATTGCACCGGACCATTTCTAGCTACCACCACCATCACTATTTTTAGCGTTGATTTACAACTTTTGCCGTGCATAAAATTTATGTTTTTACCACAAAATTGGCAAATCCACGCTCCAAATAGTGGTGGCATCTTCAAAATTCCAGGATTCCGCTGCAATCTTGCACCAAAATTTTTAACTGTGTGGAAATGAACCACATGTTAACAAGACCTCTACCAAACCAAAATATCAACCGATTTAATTCTTAGAAAAGAAGTGCAGCAGACTCCACTTTGATTCGAAATGTGAATTTAAAAATTTCACAAAACCCTTTCGGTTGTTTGAGAGAAAAGGTGATTAAATGGTGTGTGGCAAGTCTCACCTTCTGCCAACGCAAATAGTTGTGTTGATTCTGATTTGTTTCCCAATCCCGGGGTCCGACTATAAGAGCTCGGGATCCGGGATTGAAGGATCACAACCGATCTCAGCCCTTGAGATTCACCATGATCTGGCTTGCAACCCTCCTTGTGGCTGCCCTCGCGGCGCCCGCGGCATACGCACAGGTAAGATTTGGGGAGTGAAGACTCTTTCGGATATTTCAGTTACTCGAATTATATTATAACTACAAGAATTTTATAAATTTTCAGGAAAATCCTATTGCTTTCTGTATTGAGATCGTAAACTTAAAAGTTGAATATTTTTAATTTTTAACTTGACAAAATATCAAACTTCTGTGCCCTTAAAATTAATTTTCGCTTCCAAATTTACGTAGGGAAATGCAGCAGAAAAACTCTGTCAATATTATAACTACAATAATTTTTAAAGAATTCAGAAAAATCATATTTCTTTCCGTATTGTATTATCGAAAACTTCAAACATCTGAATCTTTTTCATTCTGAACTTCCTTCATTCTGAAGTTAAGTTTGGAGGAAGACTATCGGATATTTCGGTTTCGATAAACTCGATCTATATTATAACTACATATCTACCTATTAATCCAACTAACTAATAAGATTTTTTTAAAATTTCTGAAAAATCCTATTTCTTTCCGTGTAGACATCGTATTATCGCGAACGCTTAAAAAAATGAATCTTTTCAATTATGAACTTCACAAAATATATTACTTCTAAAAATCAAAACCTACTACTTCGAAATTACTTCTACGACCTTAAAATTAATTTTCCTCCCACATTTTCCCTCCCAAATATACACAGGTAAATTACAGCAGTTTCCCCTTTTGCTTTAAATCGACTGCATATTAATCTTAAATTCTAAAATTTTATTCATACGTTTTCATAAAGACTTTCGGATATTTCGGCTTATGAAGAACTCGTACTATTTTATAACTACCAGGATGTTTTTTTTTTTTAATTTTGAGAAAAATCCGATTCATTTCCGTGCTGAGATCGTATCTGAACTCTTTAAACATCTCAATCTTTTTCATTCTGAACTTCATAAAATATATTACTTCTGTGGGCTTAAAATAATAAATTTTTCTTAAACTTAACATATTTTTTCTTCCAAATCTACATAAGGAATTACAGCGCTCCCCCCTTCGCTTGAATGAATATTAAACTTAAATTGTAAAATAAAACCTCATTTTTACTTTTTCTGAGACCTCTTTAATTTTTAATTTAAGTTTTAAAATAGCTTGTTTCTATATCAAACTGAATACTAGTACATCTGTACCTAATATATTAAATTCCGCTATTTTATGACAAAATGTTTACTTTGGTAGCAGTGATTGGACGGTATAGATATCTTCTTAGTTTAAACAGTATATTAGAATCCAATGTTCTTTCTTTGTCGGCTCAGTGGCTGTGCGGTCTAATGTGCCCGCTCCATAAGCTCAAGATGGCGGGTTCAAGCCCCGTCAGAGTCGTCAGATTTTCAGGATGAGAAAATGATCAGCACATATGCCGTGTGATTATGTGGCATGAAAACGGTTCTTTGAGCACCCGCTTGGGTTCTCCCGGCAAAATTAAATCTCGGTGTACTTTAACATCCCAAGAGAGCTCAGATTCATAGTAATTGACAAATTTTCAAACCACCTAGATGGGCTACAAAAAATAGCTCTCAGTTCAGAGGAAAATTACGAGTCTGCAATAGGCTTTAGCAGCTTTTATTAAAAAAAGTTATTTTTCTTTCTTTCAGACTTTTTACTTGAAGAATCTATTAATTAGATACAAAAATAATTCTGTAAAGTAAAGAGTAACCACAAAATATGATGGAATTTTTCGGATTGTCTTTACTGTATTACTAATACCCTATTCGAGTTATTAGTAGAAATTTAAACGCCTCTATATACACAAACCAACTAATTCCTACTTTTCCTTTCCTATAGTTCGCCCAGTCCCAAGTCCCCTCCGTGTTCGGCTCTGCCTCTTTGGCCTCCGGTTTCCTGCAGTGCGTCCAAGGTGGAATCGGCTCCTCGCCCATCTTCCCCGTGAGCGAACAAGAAGATCTCGATGCCATCTCCAACGTCATCCTGTCGGCAGTGGGCAACAGTGCTGGATCCCAGAGGAAGGCCCAGGCACTCAGCAATGCTTTCGCCTCCAGCTTCGTCAATCTGGTAAGTACCTTAAAATAAATATCCCACACATATCCCATAAATATCCCACACATATCCCCATATTCTTCATAATTCACTTGATTAATTACTTTTATCGAAGAGTCAATTCACTTTATTGACCCCTCCCCGTAAAACTACAGTAAATCTTTTTAGTGAAATAACAGGCACTTATCAATGCCTTCGCCTCCAGCTTCGTCAATCTGGTAAGGGCCGCAATATAAATATCCCCTCATAATTCACTTGATTGTTTTTATTGATGAGCCAATTCACTTACTGAAAACAGCACCCCCCCCCCTCCCCGCAATATTCCACTAAATCCCTCTTTTTAGGGAAATTCCAGACGCTGAGCCTATTTTGGTTCAACTTAGTAGGGAGCTTAAAGATTTCGTTACATGCCCAGGCAAAAAAATTCCCTTATTCTTCATAATTCATTTTAGTAATTACCTTACCATTCCCTTATTGAAAACAGCACCAATCCTCACGAAATTCTAGTTAATATTTTTATTAAAATACCAGGCACTGAGCCTACATGGGTTCAATCTGGTGAAGATATCTCAAAGATTTCGTTTACATGCCCAAGCAAAAAAATCCACTAATTTTTCATACATCACTTGATTAATTATTTTAATTGATGAGTCATATCACCTATTGAAAACAGCACTCCCTACTCTCAAAAGCTCAAAGAATGCGTTACATGCCCAAGCAAAAAATCTTAATTATTTTTATTGACGAGTCAATTCACTTATTGAAAACAGCACTCCCTACCCGCAAAGCTCAAAGATTTCGTTACATTCCCCAGCAAAAGAATCCCTTAATTCAAATGATTAATTATTTTTGTTGATGAATCAATTTACTTTTTGAAAACAAAATCCAAAACCCTCGAATTCCAGTAAATATTTTTAGTAATTCCAGGCACTGATCCTACTTTGATTCAACCTGGTAAGGAGTGTAAAGATTTGAGTACATGCAAAAAATGCATTAATTCACTTGATTATTTATTTTTATAGATGAGTCAATTCACTCATTGTTATGGGATGTTATAAAGATGTATTGGGAAGATAGTGGGATTCTTTTTGTGCAATGTGGAAAAATGTGGACCACTCTGTCCGTTGGCAGAAATCCTCGCCCCTCTTTATGAATTGTACAAAATTCCTGCAAATCTTTTTAGTGAAATATCAGGCACTGAGTCTACATGGGTTCAATTTCGTAAAAAAACTCCAAAATTTCGTTATATGCTAAAGCAAAAAAAATATATTATTCTTCATAATTCACTTGATTAATTATTTTTACTCATGAGTCAATTTACTTAAAACAGCACCAAAAATCCTCAAAATTCCACTCTAGAAAAAAATCAGTAATCTAGTTTAGTAGTATAAAAGCCGAAGAAACGCATCTACCTTAGGGATCCTTTTGGTAGACATTAGGTTGCCCCCTAAAGGCCATGTTTTCTAATGGTACTAGTTTCTAAAACCTTTTCTCTTTGCACCAAGTGCAATGTTGAAGAGGCCTATTATAAATACTTTCTTAAATTTGTAAGCGAGAGTACAAGGAGAAGGAGACCTTGTAAGAAGGCAGGCTTTTCTCCTGACGCTACTTCGAACGTATGAAATAATAGACCTGGTTCGATCAGAAGGACTAGAAATAAGTCAATATTCTCCCCACGTCAAGGTGTACGCCGAGTCCGGTGCCAGCTTCGACACCCAGGTGCAAGCCTTGTCCAGCATTCTCACCGACTGCTTCGTCCAGACCACCGGCTCCCCCAACTCAGGATTCGTCAACAGCATCACACAGCAACTCAATGCCCTAGCATCTGCTGGAGCATCCGCTGGAGCTTCTGCTGGAGCATCCGCTGGAGCATCTGCTGCAGCACAAGGTACATTTGCAAGTACATAATACAGTCGAGGACAAAAAAAAAAAGGGGAACAGACCTCGCTGTTGAGGCACCGTTTGTCAGAGGCATAATTGTGATACGTCATTTTAACGGAAATAAAGTTCTGAATTCATTGGTCCACGCAAAAATTTCGTAAGGGATCGTATCCATATTGAAATTAATACAAACTTTAAAATTTCCAATGGCAACACCCAAGTTTTTTGGTATAGAAATGCTTAGAATCGTCAAAATCTTTCGGGATCTTTCAGTGTACGCACGACAAATACATATAAACACCCGACACAAATATCCATGTCCATGTGCCAGGATTTGAACCCAGGACCTTCTGACTGCCTGACCATTTATCCACCCAGTCGGCAATATGTAGTGCGTCGCCTAGGTAGGTAGGATGGTACATATATTTTCCGGTTTGTGTGCTTGATAAGAGACCCGCTTATAAACCTTCGTCAAGTAAGACAGACATAGACACATTTTCCCCATTTTTACTGTTAAAGAGAGAGAAAAAACACCCATGGCGAAGGTAGATATTAAACCCGCACATGATACTGCTATCAAATCCACTAAGCCACCCGGGCCCCTACAAATTCAAGTATTTGGAGTACAGTAGAACTCCAATTATACAAAGCGCTGCCGATTTTCCTTGAATTTCAGGAAAAATTTCACCCGGCCAACTGTCACGTTGCCTAGTAATTTATTGTTTTTTGGCATGACATTATTTTTTTGGCGGGTATAAAAGTTTAAACTTAGCGTATAAACGTTTGTACTAATTGTACCCAAGTACGTAAAATCCAACCACAACCGAAAGTGTGCACAATCAGTTGAAGGTCTGGTAACAAATTTGAACAGGTTGAACAGGGTTCTAAATTACGAGACGTAATTTGGCTGTGTTAATGAAGGCTAGAAATGGGCTTCCGGATAACATTCCACCTAACATAACCTAATTATCAGTGCACCACCTCAAAAAACGCCCATGATGCGTGTAGCTGTAAGATCATTAAATAAGCGCCAATATAAATATATCGTTAAACGTATTTCATATTAATTTTTTTAGTGAAAATTAATGATAGGGAATGGTGGGGTTATACAAATTGACTACTGCGTATCAGAGATAAATATTTGAAGTTTATATTTATACAATTATAGTAAAATTTGCTACCTATGTAAAAATATACAGTTCAATTATTGCTATTCTAACATTAAAATTTTAAACTAATTAAACAGCTCAAGCTGCTAGTCAAGCACAGGCCCAAGGTCAAGCACAAGCCCAGGCACAAGCAGCAGCCCAAGCAGCAGCTCAAGCACAAGCTGCAGCTCAAGCACAGGCATCTGCACAAGCACAAGCTGCTGCTCAGGCACAAGCACAGGCAGCAGCTCAGGCACAAGCGCAAGCTGCAGCTCAAGCTCAATCTTCAAGCCAATCACAAGCTGCCAGTCAAGCTCAATCTTCCAGCCAATCTCAAGCTGCAAGTCAAGCTCAATCTGCTAGTCAAGCACAGTCTGCTAGTCAATCACAAACTTCAACTACTGTAACATCCACTAGTCAATCAGCTTCTCAAGCTGCAAGTCAAGCACAGGCACAAGCTGCAGCACAAGCTCAAGCCCAGGCTCAAGCCCAAGCTGCTGCACAAGCCCAGGCTCAAGCTCAAGCTGCTGCACAAGCCCAAGCCCAAGCTGCTGCACGAGCCCAAGCCCAAGCTGCTGCACAGGCACAAGCTGCTGCACAGGCACAAGCTGCTGCACAAGCTCAGGCACAGGCACAAGCTCAGGCACAGGCACAAGCTGCTGCTCAAGCACAATCTGCCTCCCAATCACAATCTTCTGGACAATCACAGTCACAAGCTTCAAGTCAGGCACAATCCCAGGCTGCAGCACAAGCTCAAGCAGCTGCACAGGCACAAGCACAAACTTCCTCTCAATCACAATCCACTAGTCAAGCTCAATCTCAGGCGCAAGGTATGCTCAATTTTATTCTAGTTTTTTATTACGTTAATATGTTATCAGTAATTACAATAACTTCGAAGAACTGATGCTAGACACTTGCAGACAAAATAACTGTAACTGCATTTGCGATAAAATAAGCTTGTTTTTTTAAGCATACTTAAACTATATCCTCTCCCTCTAGCTGCAGCACAAGCACAGGCTCAAGCAGCCGCTCAAGCCCAAGCTAATGCTCAAGCTCAAGCTCAGGCTGCTGCTCAAGCTCAAGCTCAAGCCCAAGCTGCAGCTCAAGCCGCAGCAAAATCTGGAAGTCAAGCTGCTGCCCAGGCTGCTGCTCAAGCTCAAGCTCAAGCCCAAGCCCAAGCTCAAGCTGCCGCACAGGCACAGGCCCAAGCGGCTGCTCAAGCTCAAGCTAATGCTCAAGCTCAAGCTCAGGCTGCTGCTCAAGCTCAAGCTCAAGCCCAAGCTGCAGCTCAAGCCGCAGCACAATCTGGGAGTCAAGCTGCTGCCCAGGCTGCTGCTCAAGCTCAAGCCCAAGCGCAAGCACAAGCTCAAGCTGCCGCTCAAGCACAAGCTCAAGCTCAAGCTGCCGCTCAAGCACAAGCTCAAGCTCAAGCTGCCGCGCAAGCTCAAGCTCAGGCTGCTTCACAATCTCAAGCTACCAGTTCATCAAGCATTCAAGCATCAAGTCAATCTCAATCTGCTAGTCAAGCCCAATCTTCAAGTCAATCTCAATCTGCTAGTCAAGCCCAATCTTCAAGTCAATCTCAATCTGCTAGTCAAGCCCAATCTTCAAGTCAATCTCAAGCTCAAGGTATTTATACATATTGATTAAAATTGCACAAATAGAAAATACATTAATTGCCAAAGGCCATATATAGAGATATCCAATAGTTTTTTATTGATAAATAAATATACATGGAGGAAACGATACTTATTCTTGGGGTAAGTTTTATTGTGTAAAAACTGACATGTTTCGAAAGGTAGAGGGTCCTGCTCATTAGAATAGTACACATATCTAGGAGTAAACTGCAGTTTCAAGCATTATTGACCCTTCGTCCGAAAAATCTTTCCATTTAACGCAGCAAACTTTCTTTTAGGTGAAATTAGGACGATAGTACGTACTAACGTTAGAGAAATAATTTTCAATAAATGTCCTCAAGTGACCAATTAGAATTTTTTTAAACTCTTTCCAAGGAGAGTGTAAATTGGTTATCAGAAACTATTGTAAAAAAGGAACACAACTATGAAATTCATTTATTAACTTTATTCAAAATTGCATATTGAGGGATTTTTTGTTTAAAATTGTTTTAATAAGCATTAGTTAGAAAATACTTTAGTAAAACTTTACTACTTTCAAAAATACTTTTTATATTAAGCGAGTGCTTGTCTTTGAGATATGTAGCCTTTTATACGTTTTATTTTTATATTCTACAGCTCAAGCCCAAGCAGCTGCTCAGGCCCAAGCTGCCGCTCAAGCACAAGCTGCTGCACAAGCCCAAGCTCAGGCACAAGCTGCCGCTCAAGCACAAGCACAGGCTTCTGCACAAGCTCAAGCTCAAGCCCAAGCTGCCGCTCAAGCCCAAGCACAGGCACAGGCTGCAGCTCAAGCAGCAGCTCAATCCGGAAGTCAAGCCGATGCCCAAGCTGCTGCTCAAGCACAAGCCCAGGCTCAAGCTCAAGCCCAGGCTGCCGCACAGGCACAAGCACAAGCTCAAGCTGCAGCACAGGCACAAGCTCAAGCCGCAGCTCAAGCGCAGGCCCAGGCCCAAGCAAATGCTCAAGCACAAGCTCAGGCTGCTGCTCAAGCCCAAGCACAGGCTCAAGCTGCAGCTCAAGCAGCTGCTCAATCTGGAAGTCAAGCTGATGCCCAAGCTGCTGCTCAAGCACAAGCCCAGGCTCAAGCTCAAGCCCAGGCTGCCGCACAAGCACAAGCACAGGCTCAGGCTGCTGCACAAGCTCAAGCTCAGGCTGCCTCACAAGCTCAAGCGCAGTCGGCTTCCCAAGCACAATCTCAATCCGCTAGTCAGGCCCAATCTGCTAGTCAAGCCCAATCTTCAAGTCAATCTCAAGCTCAAGGTAATTAAACATATTGATGAACCTTTCACAAATAATTAATAGAAAAAAGCTAAATACATATTTAGAGAATATCCAGAAATTCGGAACATGAAGGTACACGAAAAAAAAATCTTTGATACTATGCGTAAATAATTTTATTGTGTAAAAATTGTCATGTTTTGAAGGCAGAGGTTCTGCTTCCTCAGAATACTATACACATCTGTGTGTACTACTCAGACAGGTTTCTTTCATGTATCTTCAAGAACCAAATTGCAATTTATAAAGCCCTCCTAATAGGTACAATAAACATTTCAATTTTTTTTAAAATCATAGCAATGGCCCTTATTCAACAACAAATTCACCTTCAAAAAGAATGGCCTAAGAAATATATAGCTGCGTTTTGTTTTTATAAAGTGTTTTAAAAATAACCTGTGGTTTTGTCTTTTTGCGATTTGCAATTTTATGATCTTGACTTCAAAAGTAAAAATAACTATAGTTTAAAATCATATTATCCTTTTCTTCGAAAACCCAATTCATTTAACCCATCCAAGTTTCATTAAGATAAAATTAGAGTACCGACAGTAGACAAAAAATTGTCATTTAAAATTCAAGTGCACAATTTTTCAAAGTCTTTCTAGAGAGAGTCTAGATTCATGTTGAGAAATAAAAAGGGTTAAATAAAAAGGGGCAACTATACAATTTATTCATTAACTTTGTGCAAAATATCATAATTTTAGGAGAATAAGGATAATTTAAAATTTAAAGGACAAAAAAATATTTTATATTTGAGCTTTTATATTAAGCGAGTGCTCGCTTGCGAGCTTTGACGTAATTTACTACACATTTTATTTTTATATTCACATTTAATTCTGCAGCTCAAGCCCAAGCTCAGGCACAAGCTCAAGCTCAGGCTGCTGCACAAGCTCAAGCTCAGGCACAAGCTGCTGCTCAAGCCCAAGCACAGGCTGCTGCACAAGCTCAAGCCCAGGCACAGGCTGCCGCTCAAGCACAGGCCCAAGCCCAAGCTGCAGCTCAAGCTGCAGCTCAATCGGGAAGCCAAGCAGATGCTCAAGCTGCTGCTCAGGCCCAAGCGCAAGCACAGGCTCAAGCACAAGCCTCCGCACAAGCTCAAGCTCAAGCCTCCGCAGCAGCACAGGCACAAGCTCGGGCCGCAGCTCAAGCACAAGCCCAGGCCCAAGCAAATGCTCAAGCGCAAGCTCAGGCTGCTGCTCAAGCCCAAGCACAGGCTCAAACTGCAGCTCAAGCAGCAGCTCAATCCGGAAGTCAAGCCGATGCCCAAGCTGCTGCTCAAGCACAAGCACAAGCTCAGGCGCAAGCCCAGGCTGCCGCACAGGCACAAGCTCAAGCTCAGGCTGCAGCCCAGGCACAAGCTCAGGCTGCTGCACAAGCACAAGCTCAAGCTCAGGCTGCTGCACAAGCACAAGCTCAAGCTCAGGCTGCCGCACAAGCTCAAGCGCAGTCGGCATCCCAAGCACAATCTCAATCAGCTAGTCAGGCCCAATCTGCTAGTCAAACCCAATCTGCTAGTCAATCTCAAGCTCAAGGTATATATATAGTGATAAAGATTGCACAAATAAAAAAAATAGAAATATTTAAAATTCATATTCAAAGAATATCCACAACTTTGCGGTTGATACATAAGGAAACAACTTTGATTCCTGACTCGAATGGTTTTATTGTGTAAAAATTGCCATGTTTCGAAGGACAGAGAAGTTCTGCTTAATCAGAATACTGCACACATGTGTGTATTCTTCAGCTGTTGTTTCCTTCATATACCTTCAGAAACCAAACTACAATTTATAAAGCTTACCGTATCGGTTCAATGGCTGTTTTTTTCCTTATTTTAAGCAAGACAATGACACTTGGTTCTGCAATCTTTCAATCTGTTACAATTTATGTTAAACAATCTTAAGAAAGAAATAGCTGCTTTTGTTTTTTATAAGCTTTTAAATTTTTAAAAATGTTTTTGCTATTTTGGGATTAGCAATTTTATGATCTTGACTTTGTTCAAAAGTTAACTGCAGTTTAAAAGAGATATTATCCTTTCATTTAAAAATCTATCCATTTTACAAAGGCAGCATTGAAAAAATGAAATTAGCATAATACGAACTGACAGTAGACAAATAATTGTTATTAAATGCCCAGTGCAAAATTAGAATTTTCCAACACGTTGTAGAGAGAGTCTAAATTCGTGTTGCGAAACTATAGTAAATAAAAAATTACATCTATATGATTCATAATTGCATATTGAGAGATTTTTTGTTTAAAATTGTTTTAATAAGCATTAGTTAGAAAATACTTTACTAAAACTTTACTACTTTCAAAAATACTTTTTATATTAAGCGAGTGCTTGTCTTTGAGATATGTAGCCTTTTATACGTTTTATTTTTATATTCTACAGCTCAAGCCCAAGCAGCTGCTCAGGCCCAAGCTGCCGCTCAAGCACAAGCTGCTGCACAAGCCCAAGCTCAGGCACAAGCTGCCGCTCAAGCACAAGCACAGGCTTCTGCACAAGCTCAAGCCCAAGCCCAAGCTGCCGCTCAAGCCCAAGCACAGGCACAGGCTGCAGCTCAAGCAGCAGCTCAATCCGGAAGTCAAGCCGATGCCCAAGCTGCTGCTCAAGCACAAGCCCAGGCTCAAGCTCAAGCCCAGGCTGCCGCACAGGCACAAGCACAAGCTCAAGCTGCAGCACAGGCACAAGCTCAAGCCGCAGCTCAAGCGCAGGCCCAGGCCCAAGCAAATGCTCAAGCACAAGCTCAGGCTGCTGCTCAAGCCCAAGCACAGGCTCAAGCTGCAGCTCAAGCAGCAGCTCAATCTGGTAGTCAAGCCGATGCCCAAGCTGCTGCACAAGCACAAGCCCAAGCTCAAGCCCAAGCCCAGGCTGCCGCCCAGGCACAAGCACAAGCTCAGGCTGCTGCACAAGCACAGGCTCAAGCACAAGCTCAAGCTGCAGCACAAGCTCAGGCAGCTGCACAAACACAAGCTCAGGCTGCTGCACAGGCTCAATCATCAAGTCAATCCCAATCTTCAAGTCAATCACAATCACAAGCTCAAGGTGAATATAAAATAATTTTCATTTTAAAATAAATATAATTAACAATGATAATTAATGATTAGCCCAAATTCAGTTCTTCATTAAATACAATCGAAAAGGTGTGAATAAATAAAACCTTCTGTATTTCAGCTCAGGCACAAGCTCAAGCTTCTGCTCAAGCACAAGCTGCTGCTCAAGCACAAGCACAGGCTGCTGCTCAAGCTCAAGCCCAAGCTCAAGCTTCAGCTCAAGCACAAGCAGAAGCCACTGCTCAAGCACAAGCTCAATCTCAAGCTGCCGCACAAGCACAAGCACAGGCTCAAGCTGCAGCCCAAGCTGCGGCTCAATCTGGAAGTCAAGCAGATGCTCAAGCTGCGTCCCAAGCACAAGCTCAAGCCCAAGCTCAAGCACAGGCTGCTGCGCAAGCACAAGCTCAAGCCCAAGCTGCAGCACAAGCACAAGCTCAGGCTGCTGCTCAGGCACAAGCACAAGCTCAAGCTGCCGCTCAAGCACATGCTCAGGCTGCTGCTCAAGCTCAAGCTCATGCCCAAGCTGCTTCTCAAGCAGCAGCTCAGTCAGGAAGTCAATCTGATGCCCAAGCTGCTGCTCAAGCGCAAGCCCAAGCTCAAGCTCAGGCACAAGCTCAAGCCTCCGCTCAAGCGCAAGCGCAAGCTCAAGCCCAAGCTCAGGCTGCTGCTCAAGCACAAGCACAGGCTTCTGCACAAGCACAAGCACAAGCTCAAGCTGCTGCCCAAGCACAAGCTCAAGCTCAAGCTGCCGCTCAAGCACAGGCACAAGCTCAAGCTGCAGCTCAAGCAGCAGCTCAGTCAGGAAGTCAAGCAGATGCCCAAGCTTCAGCCCAAGCACAGGCGCAAGCACAAGCTCAAGCACAGGCTGCAGCACAAGCACAAGCTCAAGCTCAAGCTGCAGCACAAGCACAAGCCCAGGCCGCTGCCCAGGCACAAGCACAAGCTCAAGCTGCTGCTCAAGCACATGCCCAGGCTGCTGCACAAGCGCAAGCTCATGCCCAAGCTGCATCTCAAGCAGCATCTCAATCTGGAAGTCAAGCTGATGTCCAAGCTGCTGCTCAAGCTCAAGCTCAAGCCCAAGCCTCTGCACAAGCACAAGCACAAGCTCAGGCACAAGCCCAAGCTGCCGCACAGGCACAAGCCCAAGCTCAGGCTCAGGCCCAAGCTGCCGCACAAGCTCAGGCTCAGGCCCAAGCTGCCGCACAAGCTCAAGCCCAAGCTGCCGCACAAGCTCAAGCTCAGGCTCAGGCCCAAGCTGCCGCACAAGCTCAAGCTCAAGCCCAAGCTGCTGCACAAGCACAAGCTGCCGCCCAAACTCAAGCTTCTGGTCAATCCCAATCTTCAAGTCAATCACAAGCACAAGGTGATTATAAAATAAATTGTATTTTATAACGATAACCATTTCTATGATTCAAACTAGCAACAAGCATTTGGTGGCCCAAGAAGACTACCGAGCTTATGGCCTGATTACAGAGCGTTATTTGTTTGGTTATTATTTTGGTAATTTAATCATTTCCGACTGTCTATTTCTAGTCTTCTTTAGGAGCTGTATACTAATTATACATGATGCATTTTAAGAATGCTTTGCTGCTATGCAAACTCCTGATGCTCTTCACATTGTTTTCATACCATAGTTTTTAACATAACTTTGAAAATATCAAACGTAACTCGATTTTACTATTATTTTATTTATTTTTTTAAATCCCGATAAGGAAACATTTTTAGGATTAAATACAACGGTTTAGGATTAAGATAAATATTTGAATCGACAGATGAAAGAAAAGATTTTTCTTAGTGTTCTATGCCATTTCCAATTTATTATCCTACAAAAAAAATCCTTTGTCCTATTAGTTAAATGAGCTCTAGTGGGACGCTAATCTAACCATCAATATGAAAAATGAGCCAGGTGACCAATATTTAAATTATATATCCAGTGCGATATTCTTTTTAATCAACCAATCTTGAAACTAAGTCTGTTACTTGGTGTAATCATTTCGCTAGTAGACTGGATGACCGGGCCTGTCGATGACAAGATGAGGTCCATAAGGCTCAGAAAATGTTTGTGTCTAAATGAATTATTGTACTTAATATATGCTGCAGAGTTATGATCTTTAAAAAAGTCCATCATCAAATGAAGAGTCTAGTTGCAAAACTCATATTCTCAAAAGTATAACTAAGATATGGTGTAGAGACCCTTCATTGGTGGCCTGATTGGATTTAATAACGTAAAAAGTCACTTACGAACATACCGGACCTTATATATTAGGTATAATTTGGAGAATGTCAGTTTTGCAATTAGACTCTTCAAACATACTTAAAATCATTAACAGTGCTTATCATTATAGATTTTAAAAAAAGCGATATGCATATTTTCTTCTGTTTCTTGTAGTTAAATATGTAAACATTGTTCTACGTTTTGTGAAAAAAGATTATAGGTTTACAACAACGGCGTGGCTATTTTCCCGCCCAGGATAAGATTCAAAACCAGAAAGGGGGTTGCTTTGGTTTTAATGCCGAACGTAGGTATTCGCCAAACGAGCCTAAATTGGGCGATGCGCTTTTTTCTGCATGGTTCTAAATTCGAAAATATTTACATATAAGTTTCTTTTGATTTTGTTCCTATTGTTTATTATTTTATATAGATGGTCAAGAGTACTGCATTTCGCATAACAGTCAAGTTTGTAATTCAAATGTTTAGCTACAAATTTTAAACCGGATTTATTTATAAAAAGGGGGTTCTCCAGTATTTTCAAGAGGTACTTTTTGCATGACAAAAAATACAGCAGCTAATGCAAAAGCGAAAGAACATTTGTTTTTTTAGTAGATAAGAATAATTAAAATTCGTGCGAACTAGCAATATACCGCCTATACGCGCAACATGGCTACGTAGAAAACTTTTCCTGGACGGGTTCCAGACAACTAAGTAACCTCAGCGTTACAACAAAGGGCCCTAAGAACCGGGCATTACAAGCCTAGGCAAGGATAATCAAACGGCAATTATGCACTTCAAAGGGTGGAAATCCGAATGATTGGTTGGTTGAATAACAATGCATTAGAGCTTCATGATATTCATCTCATAAATTCACAAATAAACAATGTTTTTATGTGGCTAGTGCGAACATAAGAAAAGTTATTTTTCTATGGAATTAGTATCACTTATATAGGAATTCGTATTGGCCACTCTGGCCAACACTCCCACCAGAATCGACTGATAATGAAGAGGATATCAATTTTCTACAAAAAAATCTTACAACTTATAAATATAAAAAATTACACGACTTAAACAAATACACTTCAATAAAATTAATAACAGGAATGAAAACATTTAGACGAGTAAATTTATTATCAATGTTCATAATTCTAGCGTCATTTTTATGAAATACGTACGCTGGTGTAAACCCTAGTTATTATCATTCTCTTAAGATTTCAATTAATGTAGTACTTCTAATTTATATACCAACCAATCCTATAAATAGTCGAAAACTTTCGTATTCCAGCTCAGGCACAAGCTTCTGCTCAAGCACAAGCACAAGCGCAAGCACAAGCTCAAGCTGCTGCTCAAGCCCAAGCACAAGCTCAAGCAGCCGCTCAGGCACAAGCACAAGCCGCTGCTCAAGCACAAGCTCAATCTCAAGCTGCAGCACAAGCACAAGTACAGGCTCAAGCTGCAGCTAAAGCTGCGGCTCAGTCTGGAAGTCAAGCTGCTGCTCAAGCTGCAGCCCAGGCACAGGCTCAAGCCCAAGCTCAAGCACAAGCTGCCGCTCAAGCACAAGCTCAAGCCCAAGCTGCCGCACAAGCACAAGCTCAAGCCGCTGCTCAGGCACAAGCACAAGCTCAAGCTGCCGCTCAAGCACATGCCCAGGCTGCTGCTCAAGCTCAAGCTCATGCCCAAGCTGCTTCTCAAGCAGCAGCTCAATCAGGAAGTCAATCTGATGCCCAAGCTGCTGCTCAAGCGCAAGCCCAAGCCCAAGCTCAGGCACAAGCTCAAGCATCCGCCCAAGCCCAAGCGCAAGCTCAAGCCCAAGCTCAGGCTGCTGCTCAAGCACAAGCACAGGCTGCTGCGCAAGCACAAGCACAAGCTCAAGCTGCAGCACAGGCACAAGCTCAAGCTCAAGCAGCCTCTCAAGCACAGGCACAAGCTCAGGCTGCAGCTCAAACCGCAGCTCAGTCAGGAAGTCAAGCAGATGCACAAGCTTCAGCCCAAGCACAGGCGCAAGCACAAGCTCAAGCACAGGCTGCAGCACAAGCACAAGCTCAAGCTCGAGCTGCAGCACAAGCACAAGCGCAGGCAGCTGCCCAGGCACAAGCACAAGCTCAAGCTGCTGCTCAAGCACATGCCCAGGCTGCTGCTCAAGCTCAAGCTCATGCCCAAGCTGCATCTCAAGCAGCATCTCAATCTGGAAGTCAAGCTGATGCCCAAGCTGCTGCTCAAGCTCAAGCTCAGGCCCAAGCCTCGGCTCAAGCCCAAGCCCAAGCTCAAGCTCAGGCCCAAGCTGCCGCACAGGCACTATCCCAAGCTCAGGCTCAGGCCCAAGCTGCTGCACAAGCCCAAGCTCAAGCCCAAGCCCAAGCTCAAGCCCAAGCCCAAGCTCAAGCCCAAGCCCAAGCTCAAGCCCAAGCTGCTGCACAAGCCCAAGCTGCCGCCCAAGTTCAAGCTTCGGGTCAATCACAATCCGGAAGTCAAGCTCAATCGTCAAGTCAAGCACAAGGTATTGATTAATTTGCTTTGCATTTCATGCAATCTTAAAATTAATGTAAAAGTTTTATCCGAGTTCCAAAAAAAATATGCTATAAATCTATAATATAATAAGTACTATAATTTCAAAAATGGTTTCATGCATATTTTTAATTTTAACAGCATTTGCGAAATTAATTTTGAACAAGAACATAATGGTAATGGTTATTTGGTTATTTTAAATAAAAATATTTTCAGCCCAAGCACAAGCCCAGGCACAAGCCCAGGCTGCCGCTCAAGCTCAGGCACAAGCCCAGGCTGCCGCTCAAGCTCAAGCACAAGCCCAAGCTGCCGCTCAAGCTCAAGCACAAGCCCAAGCTGCCGCTCAAGCGCAGGCTCGAGCTCAAGCAGCCGCCCAAGCACAAGCTCAGGCCGCTGCTCAAGCCCAGGCTCAGGCCCAAGCAGCTTCCCAAGCTGCAGCTCAATCAGGAAGCCAAGTAGATGCCCAAGCCGCTGCTAGAGCACAAGCACAAGCTCAAGCTCAGGCACAGGCTGCCGCTCAAGCGCAAGCACAAGCTCAGGCCGCTGCGCAAGCGCAAGCTCAAGCGCAGGCCGCTGCACAGGCTCAAGCTCAGGCCGCTGCACAGGCTCAAGCTCAAGCTGCTGCACAGGCACAATCTTCTGCTCAATCACAATCTGGAAGCCGAGCACAAGGTAACGATTTGAATTTGCTTATTCTACTGAAAATAAAGTTTTCTTCTAGTTTTCATAATTGTATTTAGGTGGTTTTATGAGAAAATGAAAGAATTTTCTGATCAGATTTGATTTAAGTCGATCACAAATGAAGAGTACAGGTGAAAAACCACTTTATTGCATGGGAATCGTGACGTATTCTGATGTGCTTGGTGGACATTGGTGACATGGAAATTACATCAATGTGGAAATTCTACTTAAATAAAAACACTAATATGTATCAATAGTGCATAAAACTTATGCAAGATAACTATCAATTAATAATAAAATTCATAATACATTAATAATAATAAAATGATATATTAACTGCATATATATTAAAAAATATTTTCTTACATAAGCTCAAGCCCAGGCACAAGCTCAAGCACAAGCTGCAGCTCAGGCCCAAGCTGCTGCCCAAGCGCAAGCTCAAGCTCAAGCAGCCGCCCAAGCACAAGCACAAGCCCAGGCTGCCGCACAAGCACAAGCACAGGCTGCTGCTCAAGCGCAAGCTCAAGCACAAGCTGCTGCTCAAGCTGCAGCTCAGTCGGGAAGCCAAGCAGACGCACAGGCTGCTGCTCAAGCGCAAGCACAAGCACAAGCTCAGGCACAAGCCGCTGCTCAAGCTCAGGCACAAGCTCAAGCAGCAGCCCAGGCTTCTGCTCAAGCGCAAGCTCAAGCACAAGCAGCATCTCAAGCACAATCCACAAGCTCTTCACAAACTTCGACTTCAACAACCGTGACTTCCACCAGTCAAGCACAATCGCAAGCACAAACCCAATCCCAAGCTGCGGCACAAGCGCAAGCACAAGCTCAAGCTGCAGCTCAGGCTCAAGCTCAAGCTGCCGCCCGAGCTCAAGCCCAAGCTCAGGCTGCTGCCCAAGCTCAAGCTCAAGCGCAAGCTGCTGCTCAAGCAGCTGCCCAATCAGGAAGTCAGGCTGATGCACAAGCTGCTGCCCAGGCACAAGCACAGGCGCAAGCGCAGGCGCAAGCTGCTGCACAAGCTCAAGCTCAAGCCCAGGCTGCTGCTCAAGCCCAAGCCCAAGCTGCTGCTCAAGCACAAGCGCAAGCTCAAGCAGCTGCCCAAGCTCAAGCACAAGCTGCTGCTCAAGCTCAAGCACAGGCCCGAGCAGCTGCACAAGCTGCTGCACAATCAGGAAGTCAAGCAGATGCACAGGCAGCCGCGCAAGCTCAAGCACAGGCTCAAGCTCAAGCACAAGCAGCTTCCCAAGCTCAAGCCCAAGCACAAGCAGCAGCTCAAGCTGCTGCTCAAGCTCAAGCACAGGCAGCTTCTCAAGCACAGTCTGCAAGCTCTTCGCAAACTACAACTTCTACAACCGTGACTTCATCCAGTCAAGCACAATCACAAGCTCAAGCCCAAGCCCAATCTCAAGCTGCTGCTCAAGCTCAAGCACAAGCTCAAGCTGCTGCACAAGCACAAGCTCAGGCACAAGCTGCAGCTCAAGCCCAAGCTCAGGCTGCAGCCCAGGCGCAAGCGCAAGCTGCTGCCCAAGCACAAGCTCAAGCTGCTGCCCAAGCACAGGCGCAAGCTGCTGCCCAAGCACAGGCGCAAGCTGCTGCCCAAGCGCAAGCTGCTTCTCAAGCTTCCGTTCAATCACAATCAGCAAGCCAATCGCAATCATACAGCCAATCACAATCTTCAAGTCAAGCACAAGCACAGGCCGCTTCTCAAGCACAAGCACAGGCTCAAGCTTCTGCCCAAGCTCAAGCACAAGCTGCTGCACAAGCACAAGCTGCTGCGCAAGCACAAGCTCAAGCTGCTGCTCAAGCTCAAGCACAGGCTCAAGCTGCAGCTCAAGCCGCCGCTCAATCTGGTAGTCAAGTTCAGGCACAGGCTGCAGCACAAGCTCAAGCACAAGCACAAGCCCAGGCTCAGGCTGCCGCCCAAGCCGTAGCTCAAGCTCAAGCACAAGCACAAGCAGCCGCTCAGGCCCAGGCACAAGCACAGGCTGCTGCCCAAGCCCAAGCTCAAGCACAGGCTTCTTCTCAAGCACAAGCGCAGGCCCAAGCCCAGGCACAGGCACAAGCTGCTGCTCAGGCGTTGGCTCAGGCCCAAGCCCAAGCCCAGGCCGCCGCCCAATCAGGTAGTGCTTCGGGAGCTTACGCTGCATCGCAAGCTTTGGCTCAGGCCCAAGCACAAGCACAAGCCGCCGCTCAAGCGCAGGCACAAGCTCAGGCGCAGGCTCGGGCACAATCCGTCGCCCAGGCACTTTCCTCAGCTCAGGCTAGGGGAGACACCGGCCTGGCCACTATCTTGAACGTTTTCGCCTCCGCCTCCGCCAATGCCCGCGTGAACGCCGTCGCCCAAGCCATCGCCAGTGCCTACGCGGACGCCGGGTACCTTGACTCGCAGACCCTGGTGGATATCTCGGCAGCCCTGTCCAAAGACATCCAGAACAACACGTCCTTCAACTCGGCCGACCTCACCACCGAGACCGTGATCGAGCTCTCCGCGGGTCTCGTCCAGTTCGTCAACGCCGCCAACATCTCGTCCGTCAACCTCGCCAACTCGTCGCCCGTCAACGGGCAAATCGTCAACGCCCTCAGGCGATAGATGACGCCCCTCACCAAGACTCTTAAAATAAAGTCTGCCGTTTATCGACCAAGACTTTTTGTACCGCTGTGTGAAATTGTGTGGTTGCAAATAAATGGGCATTTAGAATGCAATGCAGAATTAGTTTGTTTTTCAATATTTTCTTTGGTAAATTGATAAAATTGTTAAAACCTGATGGAAAGTGGCACTACCAGTAAGATTTTTTTTTAAAAAAATACAATTATTTGAATACTGATAACAATTTGCTTATATTGGTTACAATCAGTAAAAAAAAATAATTTGGTACGCAGTTCAACCACACCAAAACCAAATTGCCGCAATTGATAGACCTACCTATTTTACATATTTTAATGGCATAAAATCAAAAAGTTACTTTACTAGTAAAGCCAATTTACTCACAGTCCTATGTTCTAATACTATTTTAACCTAGTCAAGGTCAACCCCATAGACGTCACAGTAATTGATTCAATTTAGTCAAGACTTGAGCTTCCTTTCTGAGATTAGAAGCATTGACTAAAATCATAGAAAGAAGATGTAGATGCTAGGCGCAAAATAAAGTGAAGCCGTCGGAGAGTCATTAAGTAACCCTAGTAAGCCCAAACAAAACCACCCACTCAACGTTAGTGCATTCTGAAGCGTATCATATTATTCATTAAAAAGCGCTCATTAAAAATTAAAAAATGACTGTATGCGCAGTAGTAAGCTGTATCACGAGGTCTGAATTTGTACAAGATGGTAGTAATTTCCTTCACCGATAGGAAAAATGCGTTGTACTTGTAATTATAGTTTTTATTAGGGATTCAGATGTAGTCAAGTGGATGTTAGAATACCGACAAATACATGGTTCGCCGAGGGCGTTTGTTTTGACTTACTACAGAGCGATCGATGGCTTCATTTGGCAAACCGGATTTTGTATTGGTTTTTGCCCAGTAGCATATCCATCTTCTTCTTAGGCGGTGTCCTGACTAGGCAATCACTTCAAACACCGACAACAAAAACACAGCAATTTTGTACATGCATGCGTCAACGAAAACATTGACGCACGGTTACTGCATCTCAACTATGACGCTAGGCGCAAAGATGAGTAATTTTGAAACTTTTCTTTAATTTTTGAAAATGCGGTTTCTATTGTCAATTCAGGGTCAGCAATAAAAAACTGAAGTGTACGGGGCCTTAGTTTACTTTTAAAAACTGCAATTATTTCTGGGTCCTATCATTGGGCAATAGTAGATATTTCCTCTAAGCTTTTTTATAAGTAAGCAACGTTACTAAATACTTGTCAAAATGTGGAACTAATGTTTGGTAACCTACTATTTTATTTGGATTGGGCATCAAATTGTCAGTGTTCGCCATTTTTTTAATGAAATTAAGTTCTATCAAATATCAATAATACAATGATTTCATGGTATGGTATTTATCAAATAAGAAAAGAAATATTCATATATTATTATCACTATCTTTCTTTAAATACTTACATAAGTAGGCGTCAAAACAATGAAAAAAAACGGCACCAGATGTCACGGTTTTATAAACATGCACTTACGGCCAAAGTTAATGTTAATGTTTCGTATTTTACTGAAATAATTCATAACCATATTTTAATCATTAGAAATTAACTTTTATTAAATTAGGCAAACATATAAACAAAGATTCCCCAAATCTTCAAAATTTTCGCTTTTAAATTATCTTAAGAGCTGCTGATGCTCTCTTGTTGCTCTCCTGTTGCTATCTCTTTTACTGCCTTTTACATTTGGGTTTATATAGTATAAATCAATTTAAACTTTTAACTTTACATTAGATTAGTTAAAGTTAATACTCTGGACTTAAGATTATTTGTTGTTTCTTAACACTTTAATCAACCCCTAATCAGATGCTTAGAAGCCTTTCGAAGTTAGGGGGCAAAGTTACAACGAACTCTTAACTTTTGGAAGCATGTGAGTGATGCTGATGAATCAGAATAACAACTGAGGAATCAGCGTCACATTAGTACTCTTTTATCGACCCCGGAAGTATAAATGGTTGAGTGAATCTATGACCTACTCTACCCGTATATGAACCCAGGTCGATTGCGTAGGACTCAGGCGCGCTGAACACCACAACAACGAAGCCACTTTTAACTTTTAAATGAAAATAAGTTTTTTTTTCAAAACAATTTTGATATTTACTCTTTCCCTTTCCAAATAAAATGAAACTGGCAAACCAAAATGTAATAAGTTTTCTAAAAATATTTTGTTTATTAAATTTTTAAAGTGCCAACTTCTTACTTAGGTGTTGGTTCTTCAAATCCTTTGTTAAGAAAAGCTTGCATAGAAAGAAACGTTTATTTTCATCTATGACGGTCATTTTGAGCAGAGGTGCCGATCCCCCCCAGAGCTAACGACGCACCCCCCCTAGAAAATTATTATCCCCCCCCCCCCCCAAAAAAAAAAAAACGGTGAGGATTTTTTTATTTATATGGGCTAATGGAGTACCTAACCAAAGTAGACTAACTACATCTTTACGGTGTATATAGAAAACCTTATAGTAAAATGATATTTTAAGTACCATCGAATGAGGTAACCAGGGCCGGATTTCTAAATAGGCTAAGTAGGCTGTAGCCTAGAGCGGCGAATTTTTTAGGGCGGCAAATTTCACGACCAATTAAAGCGGCATTCGGCAAAAAATATTATTATAAAGATACGAATATTTTTAAGAAAGAAAACAAATATTTTACATTAATGCGTAAACCGTAAATGTATATATAATACTAATATTTCGTAGCAAACATGGTAGCTGCGAGGGCAATTGCACCTCTCCTCCCGAATTTCGAAGTTGAAAGAAAAATAGTCGAACAGTTTTTTTTTTTAAAAATCGCCTATTTCGCTTTCGATTTAGCGTGTAAAGGTACATAGATGATTCTAATATGTGTATCTTTTTTAAACAACACATACCACCCTATTTTGCAGCTAACCAGCTACCTTTCCCCGAAGGGGGAGAATATTGTGACAGGGGCGGCAAATCAATCGTATAGCCTACAAGCGGCAAATCTTTAAATCCGGACCGTAACTTTGTCCCAAAAAATAAAACCCTAGTTAGTGACTTTCTCCTTAAATATTTTTCTAATGATAGGTCAAAGCAGAGTTGCCCCTAATCGAAAAAGGGAAGCACCTTTTGTTGGAATATCTTTTATAATACGGAATTACAAGATATTTTTAATTTTCCTTTAAAAAGGTTTTCTTTACAGCAAAAGCTATCGGTATCTAAATAATTGGTAAAAATTCCGCTCAAAATTTATGTAATTATATTATTTTTTAAATCAATAAAAATAGCCGGACACGTGATCCAATCAAAAACGGCTTCCAATTCATTCCCTCAATTCTTAATGCATAAAAAAGTTTATCTTGGTATAGCTTTTTATCTAATACAACACATTTGGCATTATCAAACAAATCAGAATTATTTTATAATGTTTAAAAAAATTTACCGTGAAAACTCGAAACCACAAAATTGAGTTTTGACAAAACAAGTATTTCCTACTGATCTAAAGCAATCTTTAGTTATTTGCTTCGAGTTAATTGCGGGAAAAGTCAGAATATATTAATCTGAAGGTCATAATTTGAAAGTTTAAACAAAGTCGAAAGAATCGAAGATTTATGAGCCAAACTTGCAAAATATGCGGGACATTCATTGATACATTGGCAAAGTCACAATCACGAAATGTTTATACTGCGTGAGGATTATGAGTTTTTAAACTTAGTTACAGTGAATCGTATTGTTTATGGGGACATAATTGTCAGAAATCTCGTCTGGTTGGTAATGGTAGACGCCATCGAACATATTTATAACTCCTTTTTTTATGGTTGCTTCGAATTATGGTTACCCATTCAATATCTTTGAAGGCAAATAAAATATACAAAAATTGGAGCCACTTTGATTTTCTTGCCACTTTGTGTTTTATTTTAAACCAAATAAAAATTCGCCAGAGTGCAAGTTCTGAACCGCCGCCCCCCTCCCGGGGGTTGCGTCGGGGGGGGGGGGGCCGATAATTAGTAAGAATAAGAGTTAGCTGGGTTTTTTTTATAAAGATTGGCAGTTTCTTAATTTTTATTTAAAAAATTCAACCCCCCCCCCCCCCCTAAAATTTCAACGACGCAGTCTGCGTCGTTGACCCCCCCTTGTAGGCACCCCTGATTTTGAGAGTGAAACACATCGAACAAAACTTAATTGGCTCAGTTCTCACGATAGGTAAAAACTTTTACATGTATAATCACTTCACAAGGCCGTTGGCGCCTTTGAAGGCCTATTTCATATCCATCTAAGACCAAACATATTTGACGTGATTGATAAAAATAGTTGTGTCTATAATAAATTTTATCCTATTTTCAATAGCACTGCCAGAAAGAATCAAAAACACAATTCTATATCTAACTATAAAAAAGGCCAATGTTCAATTGCATATATGGTACACTTGGCTCCTTTTTCTTCCCATAAGAAAACCGGCAACACTTTTTTATTTATTATAGCTATAAACATTTGCCTTGCCTTCGATTTTGGAATTGCGAAACGGATGACTCAGTAACTTTATTTCTTTTGATATATTTTTCTTTTCTAACGGTTTTAGCGGGATTTTTGTGCGGGAGTATTGAAACTTCTTAATTAACAGTTCAGTTTTAAAGGTTGTGACAGAATATTGTTCAAATATGATCAAACTGAAACAAAATTGCAAAGGGCAGTTTTCACCACTGCTTTATCACCAGTTGAAATAATAACATATTCCTAGACATTTATATATTTTTTTATAATTAACTTTTACTAAAGTAACGGTTACTAAAGTAAGTCTAACGTTTTTTTAACGGATAAATTTGACTTAGCATTATTCGATAAGAGTATACTTCTTGAGGAATTCAAAATTGGAATATTAATTTGGTTATACATACCGATATTAATTAAAAGTTTCAATTTGTGATGTTATCTTTAAAAGAATTATGAACCATTTATGATTTTGCATAAATGGAAAGACAAAAAAGACGGATGAAAGATAAACGGACAAAAAGTATTTAAAAAAGTCTCTTTATATCAGGGGTCCATTGACCATTAATAATGAAGTGTCCAGGGCACCTTTATTAAAATAGGTAATAGTTGTTTTGTTTTTTAAAAATACATTCAATTATTCAAATTCGGGAAAATTTTTGTAAAAAAAACTTTTTAAACAGCATGCCTACGTAGAAAAAATCCTGAATAAAGATGCTAGAATATCATTTATTTTTTAAATTTAAATAATCGTTTTCAAAGAGATTTAAATAAAATTTAAATTTAGTTTAACTTTTTAAGCTATGTGTGTAGTTAGTTTCACAGAGCATGAATACTCTTCTGATAAGTGAAATGGCCAGCTTAAACATGGTTTTAAGTTCTATCGCTTCCGATTTATACATATACGCAAGTTTCCTGACCATAATGGCTGTTTCATTACGCAAGCAATATAAATGGCGAATGTTTTAATGGCCATGCATGCCTCAATATTTTAATGAAATGTTCTGAAATTTGAGGATAACAGTATGGATGCGTTATCTTCAAATTTCAGAAAATTTCATTAAAATATTGAGGCATACATGGTCATTAAAACATTTGTGGGGATGTGGAAAATGGGATGTGTTTCTAGCATTGGCGCTTACTTTGTAGTGTTGGACACTGTGGTCGGGATTGTCACTGTTGGTGTTCCTCGACTGTTCGTCCCTGCTTACCATTTACAGTGTAAATAATTAATAACGGACAAAAAAGGGGAAGTTAGACAAACCCTGATGTGCCCCTCTCAACTTACTTATGCTCTAGTTAAGTGGTCAACCTTTACACAATATCAGGGTAAATGTCCAGATCAAAGAGATCCAGACGCATGCGTTTGAAAAAAACCTACGATTTGGCGGAAAAACTGGCCGCTATTGCATCGCTTGGCAGTCCCCAAGTTTTTGTTTTAATGTCGTAGTCTGGACACCCCCTATTGACAATAGCAACCCGACAACAAGGTAACATGGCTTTAAATAGCAAAAGTTGCAACTATCTTGGATTCTTTAATTGCAACTTTTTTCAGGGTTACTTGGCGAGAGTGGAATTTTTAATTGTTTTTCTGGCTTACATTTGGTTATTTGAAAAGTTGCAAATGATAAATTCGGTTTTTCTGTCTGAAGTTATTATAGTGCAAGATACGCCGAATAAGGGTATTCTCATAGACATTTGAGGCATGCGTTAATAAGCTAAAACACCGTGCGTACAGTTGAGGTGCAGTAACCGTGCGCAATAGTTTCGTGCGCTGCATGTTCAAATTGCGGTTGTTGTTGTCGGTGCTTGAAGTGATGTCGTAGTCAGGACACCCCCAAAACAAAACAAACTATTAATTTAATTTTTTTTACTTCTGTATGATGTCTTTCGTTATAGTAAATTAAAAATTCCCGATGAAATGTACTTTTTCTATCTAGTATTTGTAAGTCACAACCAATAAGATAGTACTATCGGATTTACTCTCTAAGGCACAACTTCAGATCCGCATTTTTGGCTGTGGTTTGACACATAATGCAAAATGAAATGGGCAACAGATGCCTTCAGCCGATTGTACCAAAACAGTAGTTTAAGTTTTTTATTGCTATTTGCTGAACACATAATCAATGTCATATAAGTTATACCAAATATTATGCATCTTACGGTTTATTTTCGTTTTACTTCCTCAAATTGGTTATATACATCCTGATGAACATTTCCAGGGACCCGAGGTAGTTTATGGTAAATAAGGAACCCTCATTAGTAACATGTTTATTTTAACTAATGTTATGAGAAATTCGCTTGACACTTTGACTGCTAATCACGAGCCAGCGTGTGGCGTGGTTCCGATTCACCGATAACAGCACATTCTGATGAAATTCATAGTACCATTTCGCCAACCGTTCTTATGAGTTCAAGTTCGTTTGAAAACTTGATAAACGTTATGGTCTAGTGGTAACACCAACTACACGGTCTAGCTCTTTCATCTACCCTTTTGTATGATATTTAATGGACACCTAGTAATACCAGATGTGACTGATGGATTTCCATACATAGATTTTAAAGCTTATGCAGTTTTTGTGTTATTGTGAAGTGTATCTTTCGCCTATTGACGACAAATATAATACAGCCATACTTATGTAGGGATTTAACACCTATATTTGAATTATGGTAACATCGCAAACAAATTTAAGTTTATTTGGTGACTAATTTGAGGATATAGAACGTAGAATATTAGATTTTACACCGATTTGCAACCGATCCCAATGTGCTTGGAATAATACTTGATGATTTGAAAGAGTACATTCTATTTAAATTACGAGGAAATTAAATCTTTCGTCTCGAGTCTAGGGCAACCAGACATACTGCATTTCGCAGTGTGGTTTAGTTTGTTATTCAACTATCTAGCTATAAAAAAATTGCAAATAGTCTCTGTTTTATTTTTTTGTAGTTTTTTTAAAACAAAAAAAAAACAAAAATATGAATTATAAAAATTTAATGATGATTTCATAGTCGAAAAGTTAATCACTGAAACAAATCTGGTTATTGGCTTTCAATTCAATATAATTAGTAACAGATGATGAGTTATCCGGTTGGAAAAGGCCAGGAACATTTCCTCGTATTTTTATGACTGTCATGTAGCTTTAGTTAGCGACGTTAATTCAACCTAACCTTGTAATTTTACGACCTCGAACTAAGATTTTTACTTTTTCAAAAATGAAGAAGAGTTAGTTCACTTCCATTGTAACGAACTGGTTTAAAGAACAGGATGTTCTTCTACTTCTCATCAGCCTCTATCGATGAAAATTTTCCAACGCTATCGTTGCAGTCAACATGTTAATTTAGAAAAAAGTTGTTTGTTTCTTAAAATCTTAATTTAATATTAATCATCTACCTTGAAAAAATTAGATTTTTAGGCTGTGATCTAAAGCTTGCAAAACATTCACTTTTTAAATTGATAAACACATATGAATAGGTTAGATAAGTTCAGACTAGTTAAATTAACAAGTCTCAAATACTCTATTAAATACATTAGAAAACTCTATTAAATACATTACTACTCTATTAAATACATTAGAGAAATACATTATTAGCTGTTTTTTTTGTGAAATCAAGAGCTTATTTTTCATTAAACTTGTAAATAAAATACATACTTTACTCTTAAAAATAGATTTTGTTATAAATGAACTCTTTGGCAACAAATTATACTTTGGTCAGGAAAGTTAATTATTTGTATAAAAAATTATTTTCGAACTGCATTAAAAAAATTTCTGGTAAAATGGGCTTTCTTTTTTATGTTTGTCAGAGCATTAAGTATACTTTTATTATCGAGCCTACTATTGAGAGAGTACGAAAAGTGACACAAAGTTAGCATGGAATAACTTTGAAGATATTTTTTAAAAGGAACTAATGTTCCCTGTGTGACGCATTGGCCCATTTCTGGATGGCAATTTTAACTTAAGGGGGCGATACATGCAACCACCTGAATTTTGATATTTTTTCAGAGACGTTATTAAAAGGGAAGAAATACATGAATCGTTTTAAAATTCAGTATGTTTATACATTAAATACAAAATTAAAAATATTTTGTTTTAGTTTTTCCAAAATGGCTGCCGTAGTAACTTATATCCTGAGACCATCGCGGATAAAATTATCAATCGGCGGGAATTCTAGCTGCCCCAAATTAATGTTTAAATAATGCAACAAAAATAAATAAACAAAATTAATGTAAAAAAAATAATTAAATCAAAATGTTTTGTTTGAAAATGTTCATAAAACTTACATCTTCTAGTTAATAAAAAATAAAAAAAATAAAGTTGAAAAATTGTAAATCAGCTAGCCTCAGAATAAAAAAGTTAGATTTGTTTACCCTTTTTTCAAAGGTTTTTGAGTAAAAAAAACTAATTTAAATTATTTTTTTGGCATTTTTGAGGTTCAACTAGAATATAATACTATTGAGAAGACGTATACCAAGTTTTATAAGGATTGATTGAGAGCTTTTTGAGTTATCTTGCCCGCCAATTTAGAAAAAGTAGTTTTGAGATAAACATGCTTAAAGTTTTGACAAAGCCCTCAAGCGCTCAGTTGAGGTAAAGCATTTAAATGAGTTTTTAATAAATAAATAATGCGAATTTCATTCTAAAAATTTGCCGGCATATTTTTGAGATGTTATTTTAACTATTTACGAAATAATAAAGAATTTGATTCTTACATGTATCGCCCTCATTAAATAAAGGTTGCTAAAAGCAGATTATCGAAATAAACACAATCTGTGAACTAATATGTTGCCAAAACTGTTTTTTTTTTTTTTTGCTTTCTGGCAACAAATTATGATTCAGCTGGGGGGGGAGGTATAAAAAATTTTAGGTGTAGATTGGCAGGACTTTAAAAAAGGCAAATTTGTAGCTGGCGTTATATACGTAAGTACTATGGAATATTTACCACATTTGCGTTGCTTTGTGTTTATCAGTGGTGCCGTAGATTCTGCTCTAACGCTCACAGTTTTTTTTTTTCATTCTAAATTAGTAAACATGTGTTAATAGTTTAAATAAGTTTAGACTGAAAATACTCGAATATTCTTAGTTAGAAACGCATTACAAGACTTTTTTAGCCCCCTTTTTTTGGCTAAAATAAGTTGCAACTCCGGAAATTAAGTCCCCAATCTGGCACCCTGTCAATTTCCATTCTACATCAACCATTGGCTACAAAAAATTGGTGAAATGATCATTCAATGTAATGCAAATCAGCACTGAACTTTATATCGTAGCTGTTCCATCTTAATTTCTCACTTCTCTTAACAGTGTACATATTGGGCTCTACCAATATTTTGTAATTAGCTTATTTTTTTTCTTTTCATAGGTGATATATTAGACTTGCAAGTTCTCGAAACATGGGATTTCACAGCAGAGAAGCCTATTCGATGTATAGTGTTTCCTTACCTGGTTACTGCCCCAGTTTCCTTGATTTTAAACACCCTTGGAATAAAGTCACTCCAAGAAACAACTTACCTACCTTATTTACTACTTATATTGCCAAGAATTGTAATGTGCGGCATTTCATTCCTTAACGATATATTTCTTCACAAACTATGTCGTGTTTTAAAAATTAATTCCAATACTTTGTTAACTGTGTTTGCGTCATCATACGTCACTCTTGTTTACTTAACTAGAACCTTCTCAAACTGTTTGGAGGTCGTGTTTTTCTCCCTTGTTATTTACCTTATATGCAAGCTATTGCACCTATCCTCTGACCAAGGCAACACTACAAAATCTGCCAAAGGTCACAAACACATTCAAAGTTCTGGCCAAAGTCATAATATCACCCAAAACATTATCAATGTAAGCTTTATGCTAGGTCTAGTCATGACAATGGGAATTTTTAATCGACCCACATTCTTGTGTTTTGCCTTAATGCCAGCTATAATTTTAATCTTAACCTTACTCAAAATGAAAAAGAAACTACAATTCATTGCTGCTTTTGTTCTCGGAGGAATAAGTATAACCCTCAGTTTTATTTCCATTGATTCCTTATATTACAACAAAACACATTTTAGCAGTGTCCGTAAACTAATTCAGAATTTAACTATCACTCCTTTAAATTTTATCTTGTACAATACAAATAAAAGCAATTTAGATTCTCATGGACTACACCCTCACTGGCTGCATGTATTTGTTAACATCCCATTACTATATTCAGTCTATGGCGTGTTTATTATGTTAGATTGTTTAATAATCTTGAAAAAACTTGTTGCAAAACCATTGTTGAATTTTAAATACTTTCTTGTATTGTCATTTTCCATTCCCGTACTTTTATTATCCTTAATACCTCATCAGGAACCCAGATTTTTGCTGCCTCTTTTTTTCCCACTAGCTCTTCTCTTACATTCTTCATATTATAAATTTCTGACGAAAGGGGTTTGTTTAAAGTTTTGGTATTTTAGTAACTTTTGCTGTCTTTTATTTTATGGATTTTTGCACCAAGGTGGTGTGTACAGATCTAGTCATTATATCCATTCAGTTTTAGGCAACAATACAGACTGTGCTATTGTATTTTACAAAACATACATGCCCCCTAGATATCTGCTAGGCTTGGAGGAAAACCGAGAAAACGTCAAAGTTTATGACTTTGCCGGAGCAGATTTCGAACATTTTAGTTTGTCAATTAGTGAAATTTTTTTTCAGCAAAAGCCAGCAACTGTTTATGTTGTAACAATAGAAAAACTAGTTGATTCTGTACTTAATATTCCTTTATTTCGATCAAAATATAAAATAGGGTTAAGAAATGAGCTATTTCCACATCTTAGTACAGAGCATTTGCCAAGATTAAGTAGAATTAAAGACACTATCTTCAGTAATAACTCTTTATCAAATAAACTTTATGATATACAAAAAATGTTTAGTATTCATATAATTAGTTTTAAAGTAAGCTAATAATAAACTGTTTTACTTGTTTTTTGTTTTATAGCATATTCCCATAAATTAATGTAAATTTGTTCACTTGTTTTATTTATGTGAGATTGTATAGATGTATATTAGTTGAGGATATGTGATATTTTTATAAGCAATGTTAAAAATACCAATGTAAAATAACAAGTTAATAAGTTAAATAAAATTGTACTTATACATGAAGTTTTGAGGTTTTTTCGCCTTGTAAAACTGTTTGTTTATATTATTTAAGAGCGCAATATTGTGGATGAATTTTTTTGTAAACAATTACTGATTAATACTTTTTAGAAAAGATATTCAATAACCCTTATTAACATGCATTAATCCCTAGAGATTTTTGCAATCTAGCACATTTGTACTTTAAATTAAAGAAAAAGGATTGTTGTTTAATGTTTATTTCTAATGGCAGTTATTGGACAGTTACAGTAATTCAAACAATGCGAACAGAACAAGAAAGAAATCACTGCAACAAAGTCCATCAACTTATCTTGTCTCTCGCCTCCCAGTAGCGCTCTGAGAGGGTACTCTTCCGTAGGGCAGAACATCGCAGGAGGTGGGCAGAGTCCATCTCCTCTCCAAGACTGCACAGAGGGCAGATGGGCGAATATTTAATGTTATATATTTATATGGGTTTATTCAGTAGAATCTTTTAAAATATCACCTTAAACTATATATTTATTTATATTCTTTGTTTTCACACATTTTTGAAGAATTTAAAAATAACAGTGTAAACTGTAATTCTTTTTATAAATGAAAATCAATACAATTTTAATGTTTTGTGACTTGTTTTAAGCTTGATACTTTAAATATGGCCACTGACTTCCTATTAAAAAAGAATTACGCAATTTAAATAAAATATTTCTTACTCATTATTTTTCTCTATAGAAACCCTTAAGTACTGTCACTATCGACTTAATTAAGAACATGAACTCTCTTTATGGTAAGATACTCACAATTGAAGAGCTTAGTGGAAGAATGTACTATGTGCCAGTTTCCATTTAGGTTGGTTAAAAACAGTACTTGGAAAACGGTAAGAAATATACTTATTTAAAGTAGATGAAAAAAGGGAAACTTTGTCATGTTTAAAGGAGGGAATATGTTCAGTGCCCCATTATTTTTTTTAAAGTGAAACTTAGCATGTTCTTCCACAAAGCTCTTTAATTGGAATCGGAATGAATTTGTATTAATAGGATTTTGATCATTTAGAAAGCTTCCTATTCCAGTTTTAAGTCGAAGTAAAGGAATGCTTCTAATCACCTTTTTTTGCATGCATAGTACTACATACAGTGGCGCCGGAACTTATTCTTTAGAGGTATTGCAAGAATTGCCTCTATCTCCCCCCTCCTCCCGCTTCCTCTAGATGTTTTAAATATGATATTAGATTATTTAACAAATAAGTATTTTTTAGGCAATCAACCAATATTTACATTTATTAAAAGTTAGTTTTATTTCATTTTTTTAAACATATCACATAGAGTATTTTTCTTTCTATTGTTTTCGGATATTTATTGTGAATTTATACGAAAAGTTTCGAACTACAGGGTGTTTCATAAATCCCGGTACTCTTGCTTTGAAAAATCACTGTGAGCATTCTGTTCTGAACGTAAAATACCAAACTATTTTAGAAAAATAATAAACTGATAACAAGAGATAAAATTAAAAAATTCCTAATAGAATATGCACAGTGATTTTTCAAAGCCAGAATAAAGTTACTTTTGGGACACCCTGTACAAAAAAAACATTTTAATGTTACCGATTAGAAAAAGAAGTTGTGATTTAAAGAAAATTTCCAAGCTTAATTGTTTTTGTTGGATTTGTTTTTCACACGGTCACTTTTGGGTTTGATTCTGTAGAATGAAAAAAAAAACGCATAACATATAATCTATGCAAAAGTTGGTATGGCAACTGCCATACCATTTCCGGCGCCACTGACTACATGCATACATTATTTTGTGAAATTCTTTTGTTACTTTATCGATTTAAAAACAAAACTACATAACACTGATTCTTAAAATATTTATTTGAATTTCCAACATGAAATATTTAAATTCTACTAAACAAAATAACATGTGATGACTAGATTGGCATTTCTACATGGAATGCCACCTGGTGAGACATCCAATTACAAAATATCTGTGATAAAAAATGCTTATTTCAGAAATCTTTTTAGTATATATTTTGCCTTGAATAAAGTTTTTACATGTGTTTATTTTCAAATAAACACAGGAAAAAGGCTCTACTTGAAAAAAGCAAACAGTTATATTGTGTGTAGTTTAATGCCCAAGTTAAGTGGTTGATTAAAAAAAATGACATGAAAAAGATATAAGAAAGATATATGCATAGTAAAAGGTTCATACACATTTGTTGTCGTAACACGAGAATCTTTAATACCAACATTTTATGTAATATATAAATAATTATTGCATAACTTAAAAGTAATTGCACAAATTGAGCACTAGTGGAAGTTTAAAATATGTATTAAGCTTGTACATATTTCAAACTTGTTTAATGACTATTTGCACAGTTGCAGGGTGTCACCCAAAATCTGTAAAGGACGAAATCTGCAATTTAATGCAAGGTTTTAGCAAAAAAAATTATTACTTATTAATCTCATTGAATGCAACACAGCTCATAACCATCCACCAAGCGGTTTCTCACAATTCCTAACAAAAGATATCAAATGACTTTTTACATTTTTCCGCCAGCATTTCCCTCTTACTTAACCTCGCGTATTCACATCCTCACAAGACCAGCCTGTCAGTGGTGCCACTACTGACCACCTTATTGGCCCTTCCCTCCTGCTCCCTGCACTTCTGCTTCACAGCCAGCAGGTGCTGCAGGTTACTCCACATCTGCATCTGCTTCTCGTTGTGGGCCTGGTTCTCACGAACCTCTCTTTGCTCCTCTTTGAGAAGTTTGGTCTTGGCCTCCTGCTCTTGAATGTTTCTGTTGTACTGCTCCCTGGAATGGGTTGTTGAGTATATATAAATATTACACAACTTATTTATTAAAGTAATTGACTTATTTATTAAAGTAATTGACTTATTTATTAAAGTAATTGACTTATTTATTAAAGTAATTGACTTATTTATTAAAGTAATTGACTTATTTATTAAAGTAATTGACTTATTCATTAAAGCATGCAACTTATTTAATAAAGCATGCAACTTATTTAATAAAGCATATAACTTATTTAGTGTGATGTCACGCTTCATCACTGATTCCGAAGACGAACAGGTGAAACAACGAGGGAGAGTTTGTATAGGATTTTTTAGCAATATTTGCACCGAACAGAATTTGAATTTTCATTCCAATCTGTTAGTGTTAGTTTAATTATCTTCACACTCAAGCTACACGAGGACTATTGCAACAGGTGTCCTAATTTACAACCACATCGTTTCAATCTGGAGCATTTTATTTTAAGATATATCAAACGAAAAATAAAAAGTAGGTTTGTAACAGAATCTGTCACTTAACTGTTGTATTTAACAAGTAAAAAGGTGCCAAGCATTTGAGGCAGCAAAAGCATTTGGACAAAGCATTTGGACAAAGCATTTGAAGCATAAAAGGCCCACAGAATTAATTCAATATTAAACATTTACATGCTAAATTTGGCTGAATTCATTTATTTTATTTCGAAAATTCAATATTGCTTATCGTTTGCAAAAATTAATTTATATTTCAAAGAAAAAATATGTAATATTCCTCGCTTTTAAATAAAATAAAAATCATTTCATATCAACATACAAAGAATCTCGTAGTGAAATATATTTGACGTCATTTCAAACTGATCAATGTTGCAAAAATAAATTTATTTTAATTTATTGTCTAAAAGAATTAGTTTCTCGAGCGATTGTTGTGAATGGCAATGGTGATTTAATTCTAATAAAAATGGCTTCCTATGCTTCTTAAATGAGCATTAAATTTTGCAGTTTTTTAAATAATTAAAGTACTTTGAATTCGAATTCTTTTCTGAATTTTTCAATGTATTCTAATTTTGATGCGCTGAATTTTTTGCATGCAACTTATTGTTCAACTTTCAATTATTATTTCTCTATGTATAATGTGTTAATTACTAACAGTTCAATTCAACATTTAAGTTTAAGGGGGTATTTTATAATAAGCAAGTAAACAAATATTTTTCCAAAGAATTTACACATGCTTTATACCAAACACAACAATATTATCTTTTTTTAGGCCTAATTTGAAAATAAAATACCTATTTTACCTCAAGAGGAAAATTTATGTTCTGTAAAAGGCCAAAAATTTTACAATCTGAGAAATTTTTAAGGGGCTTGAAACTTGATTAAAATACCTTATGGACTTTTTCTTATCAGCTGCATCACTGGAAACATAAGATTTAATTTCTTCAGCAACCCTTTCGTTCTGTTTCTCCAGCATCTGAACCTCAACATTGAGAGTGTGGTACAAGTGTTCGGATTCTGTGATCTCTTCCTTGTAATTATTCACTTCCTGATAGGGACAAGTTAAATTATGAATTTCATTTAAGAGGACTTATGAAATTTTCGTGAAAAATTAAAAGAATTTTCTCATGGAAATATGCAAGAGTAGCCTGATAATATATGTTTCAGTGATTAACTTAATGAATATGAAACCAACTTTTGATTTTCATGAATCATAATTTTTCTATGTTGTCTTTGTTTAAAAAACTATCAAAAAGTTAAACCTAGATTATTTGCAAAATTTTTATAACTAGATTATTATACAAAATTAGCACTATTGCAAAATTAGAATTGTAAAATCAATATATTATGTAAGTACAATTAAAATTGTACAGTTACAATAAAGATAATAAACATTAAAAATCTTCACAACTGTATACATACAGATATAATTTCTTTAATTTATTCAATTCGAATTTATTTTAACTTTTAACTTTTTCTATAATTTACTACAGCTTTATATTCAGATTTGACATTACCAACAGTAAAATTATAGATTATCATGAAAGCAGCTTAGACTATTTATATAAACAAGGCTAGTACTTAAATTTTAACTCAATTTCTCTCTTTAACTCAATCTCTATCTTTCAACTTAATTTAAAGTCGTTACATACCTCATGTATGAATACTTTATTTTAGAATCCAAAAAAATAATTCAAGATGTATCAAAAATTCACTAAATTAACATAATGCCTGAAAACTAACGTAGTCATTATGCAAGAATTCAAAATAATTATAAATTATGCATACCTGTTCAATTTTCGATATATTACTCTCCAAGCCCAATGCACAGGAATCATATGCTTGCTTCTTTTGTTCATATTCAAATGACATATCCTAAGAATAAAAAAATAACCATTATATAGTAAAGGTCATTCAATGTCTTTTTTGACAATTCCTAAATGGAAATAAACAGAAAGTACTAAAACCAAATTAAAGCCAAATTAAACCAAGCAAATATTTTAATATAACTTAATAGGTCTAATAATTAAAAGATAAAAGTAAAATTAGAAAAATAATTGCAATTAATAAGTATTGAATCAAAATACCTGTTCAATCTATTGAAAATCAAATGATAATGTTATTCAATAACTTTACAGTGGTGATTATTTTATTATATTAAAATATCTTGGTTTCATGAAAAAAAAACACAAAAAAACAAGCAAGTTAGTATGAAACATTGATGCATGAAAATTATTGATGCATAAAATACTAAATAAGCATATCATTTTTAAAAAATGATACTTTTATTTTATATATTCCTATATTAGACTGTGCAGCAGAAATACTGAATGAAACACCTAAACCAAGCCATTTGTATCACGAAAAAATAGGACTCAACCACCAACCTTCCTATCATTTTATACAAAAAGCCATATTTAACAATGTGTTGTTACCTCTAGGTTTACATTTACTTAACTCTCTATTGTTCCAATTTCCTTAATACATCTATTTTATACAATAAAAGTATAGAGTTCATTAGCTTTTTCACCTTTAATTAAACATAAGATTCATTTGTTTATATAAACTACAGTTTTAATAGATTACATAATGAATTTTAGCTATTGAACAAATCGCCTTATTGCCACCCATTTAAAATTTAGGCAGCAGCTTTACATGCTAGAAAATTTAGAAATATGCTGCTGCGGATGGGTAAACTACAGTAACTACAATAGTAAATTGGACCATTTTTGCTCTGCAATAATTGGTCTTTTTCAGTGTGTTCTCTTCTAGGTTAGAGTAATTGAGTGCTTGCAACAATAATCAAATTCATTGGGCTAGTGACTGCAGTTAACTTGCCCACAGCAGTACTACCTTGTCAGGGTGGTAACAAAATCCTAGAAAAAAAGTTCCCTGGTATTTCCATGATTTCCCTGATACTTTCACAAAAAATTCCCTGATTTTACCAATTACCTAGAAAATATACAATACACACAATTCAATGCAGTACAGACAATTTAATCCAGACATCGCGGAACTTAAGATTTTCCGGATTATGGGTTAACCTACCTAACTTTTCCGAAAATCTGAATAAGTTTAGAGGAACCACGTGATCAAAGAATCATGTTATAACATGATTCGTGAGAGATATTCATCCTTCCTCCAAGATTGGTCCTTCAGGCAAATCGGACCAACCAGAATATTCTCTTTTGATCAAGTGTCCGTTAGTAGTGATCACAAGTACAACCTAAACCTGCTGTTTAAGTAATCCAAAATGGAAAAAAATTCCCTGATATTTTGCAAAATTTGAAAAATTCCATGAGAATTCCCTGATATTTCCAGAATTAAAAAGTTCCCTGAGAATTCCCTGATTTTCCAGGTTCTGTTACCAAACTGCTTGTGTACACACACAAACATGCAGTCACCTGACACTGCTGTCTAAGAGGCCTCAATTCCTTGATAACTGGAGCCAATCGAGCTTTCTTTTCTGCAATCTTGATGTTCAGTTTTTGGACCATCACAGACATCTCCTCCAAAGTTTGGCCTTTCTGCTCGTCAAGCTCGGCTTTGATGGAGGAGACTTTTTCGAGCTCGTCTTGGGCACTGTGGAAACCACTAACGCCCTTCTGCATCTCAAGTTGGGCCTGTTGAAATAAAATAGGTGTTACAATGGGGATGTTTCATGTTGTGAATGGCAACAGCTCCAACGGTTTGTTGTCATTTGTTGGCTGGAATTACTTTATGTTTTGGTATTCGAAAATGAGTTTTCTAAGGTTATTTTACTTATTAAATTTTTTCAAATCAACTTCTTGCTGTGCTGTTGGTTGTGCAAAACATTTGTTAAAGAAAGCTTGCATTGAAAGGAAAAATTCTTTCCATCTATCTCTCATTTTGAGAGTGAAACTGAAGCAATCAATGAAATCCAGTATAAATAAAATTGAAAACAAGAGTGTTACGTCATCTAATAAAAGTAAAAATAAAAAAAACTCCCAAATTTCATTTCAAAACTTCAATCTGCATAGGAACACAAATTTTATGGACAGAATTTTTTTTTACTAGATTCAATATTTTAGGCATTAAACAGTACCATGGTAACTAATAAGGGAGTTTCAGTAAAATATTTTTTTCATGGATATGATCCAATTAAACTATTTGAAAATGTAAATTACCAATGTTTTTGTGAGTGCAGACTCTTTCTGCTGTAGAATATCAACAGTTCTTGATAAAATCCCACATTCAGTCTTTAGTTCAGCTATCTCTTGCCGCTTCTTTTTGTAAATGTTGCTCTTGCCTCTCAATCTGTTTACATATCGCTTGAACTGAAAAACAGTATAGTTATTGAAAATGCTTATTTTAAATTGATTTTATAAAAGTACATGATAGAAAATTAAATTTTAAAAAAGTTAGAATTTTAAAACTTAAAAGTATATTCATTTGAAAAATACTTTCGATTACAAATTTCCTAACACAGCAATTTTTTTTATCTGTGCATTCCACTACAATCATTTACTATTTTTGTATTCTTGTTAGAAAGTTCAAACATCCTACCAATATGCTACACTATTTGAACTTGGTTCGTTTTTTACTCACCAATTTAAATAAAATTAAAACCCATTTTTTATCATGAAATATTAACAGTATGAAAATTCAAAAATAATTAAGTTTTAGACTTTGTTAAAACAAAATGTTTTTAAATACTACACCCAGTCTGTCATTTTAAATAAGAATGAATTTTTTAAATACTTTATAATTTAAAAAATAATTCGAAACGAATGTTAAATTTAACAGGTAAGAGATCAACATTTTATTATATAAGCTCATTACATCAACTCTCTATTCTTATTATTATTAAATTAATGTCACACTAGAGCTACACGAGGGCCATTTGCTCTCTTTAAAATTAAGTTGAATTTTATTATATAAGCCCATTACATCAGCTCTCTATTCTTCTTCTTATTAAATTAATGTCACACTAGAGCTACGCGAGGGCCATTTGCTCTCTTTAAAATGAAGTTGAATTTTATTATATAAGCTCATTACATCAACTCTCTATTCTTATTATTATTAAATTAATGTCACACTAGAGCTACACGAGGGCCATTTGCTCTCTTTAAAATGAAGTTGAATTTTATTATATAAGCTCATTACATCAGCTCTCTATTCTTCTTATTATTAAATTAATGTCACACTAGAGCTACGCGAGGGCCATTTGCTCTCTTTAAAATGAAGTTGAATTTTATTATATAAGCTCATTACATCAGCTCTCTATTCTTATTATTATTAAATTAATGTCACACTAGAGCTACGCGAGGGCCATTTGCTCTCTTTAAAATGAAGTTGAATTTTATTATATAAGCTCATTACATCAGCTCTCTATTCTTCTTATTATTAAATTAATGTCACACTAGAGCTACGCGAGGGCCATTTGCTCTCTTTAAAATGAAGTTGAATTTTATTATATAAGCTCATTACATCAGCTCTCTATTCTTTATTATTAAATTAATGTCACACTAGAGCTACGCGAGGGCCATTTGCTCTCTTTAAAATGAAGTTGAATTTTATTATATAAGCTCATTACATCAGCTCTCTATTCTTATTATTATTAAATTAATGTCACACTAGAGCTACGCGAGGGCCATTTGCTCTCTTTAAAATGAAGTTGAATTTTATTATATAAGCTCATTACATCAGCTCTCTATTCTTCTTATTATTAAATTAATGTCACACTAGAGCTACGCGAGGGCCATTTGCTCTCTTTAAAATGAAGTTGAATTTTATTATATAAGCTCATTACATCAGCTCTCTATTCTTATTATTATTAAATTAATGTCACACTAGAGCTACGCGAGGGCCATTTGCTCTCTTTAAAATGAAGTTGAATTTTATTATATAAGCTCATTACATCAGCTCTCTATTCTTTATTATTAAATTAATGTCACACTAGAGCTACGCGAGGGCCATTTGCTCTCTTTAAAATGAAGTTGAATTTTATTATATAAGCTCATTACATCAGCTCTCTATTCTTCTTATTATTAAATTAATGTCACACTAGAGCTACGCGAGGGCCATTTGCTCTCTTTAAAATGAAGTTGAATTTTATTATATAAGCTCATTACATCAGCTCTCTATTCTTATTATTATTAAATTAATGTCACACTAGAGCTACGCGAGGGCCATTTGCTCTCTTTAAAATGAAGTTGAATTTTATTATATAAGCTCATTACATCAGCTCTCTATTCTTATTATTATTAAATTAATGTCACACTAGAGCTACGCGAGGGCCATTTGCTCTCTTTAAAATGAAGTTGAATTTTATTATATAAGCTCATTACATCAGCTCTCTATTCTTATTATTATTAAATTAATGTCACACTAGAGCTACACGAGGGCCATTTGCTCTCTTTAAAATGAAGTTGAATTTTATTATATAAGCTCATTACATCAGCTCTCTATTCTTCTTATTATTAAATTAATGTCACACTAGAGCTACACGAGGGCCATTTGCTCTCTTTAAAATGAAGTTGAATTTTATTATATAAGCTCATTACATCAGCTCTCTATTCTTCTTATTATTAAATTAATGTCACACTAGAGCTACGCGAGGGCCATTTGCTCTCTTTAAAATGAAGTTGAATTTTATTATATAAGCTCATTACATCAGCTCTCTATTCTTATTATTATTAAATTAATGTCACACTAGAGCTAGGCGAGGGCCATTTGCTCTCTTTAAAATGAAGTTGAATAAAGAACAAATACAAATACAAAAATTGTCGACCAACAACAGGCCAGAGGCCCAGCAAGGTTGGTCCAAAATAAATCGAACATTTTAGAACATGTCCTGAATTAAAAACTTCTTAACTTAACAATCGGAGGTCCCAAGAAACATAAACTAAACCCAACCAAATTAAACTAAACAAATGTATTTACAATACATGGAAAATTAAATTTATTAACAATTAAGGGGACATGAATTTTTAAAAATGAAACTTCTCAACGTTAACCTATGGAAAAATTTAATACATTTGTTCATAACTAGAATAAAAAAAATTACTTTATAGTTTCCAAACTTTCTGGTATGCTAGGTATTGATAAGCCATCTGTTTGTGCGCAGCAAAATTCTGGATATTGTTTTTAAAAATTATTTTAATTCACTGTAAACCATTGTTTGACAGCTTATAAAATACGTCCCACTTAACTTAGACAATTTTAAAATACACAAACCGATTTCTCCATAGGTTAACAGTGGGCAAGTTAGTTTTTTTTTCGGAAAATCATGTACCCTTAAACCCAACTTCCAACAAAACAATTTGAACAGAAACATAAATTAACTGATTACTAAAAATATATACATTCCTACTTCATCTCCCTTGAGTATATCTCCTTCCCCTAGTTTATTGTCTGCTTTCTTTGCTTCCAACTGAGTTTGCAGCTCAGCCAACTCAGAGCGAGCTGCATTGAGCTCCTCAGCAGCTCGCTCTTTCTTGTGAGCTAAGATTGAAACCTGTACACATAATCAATTATACTATAACTTCAAAGTTAACCTGTTTCATTTCTTATTAAAGGAGGATGGGAGTGGGTCTCTCAACTGAAGTCTTCTCTCTGTGTTAATCCAATGGAAAAAATAATTCAATAAAAATGACAAATGACTTTGGCTGTATTATTAAATATTTTTTTATATGATAGATGTAAATGGCTTACAGGGCTCTATAATCCTACTTTTTGAAATTGGTTCAAATATTTTGTTGTAAAATTATTGAAAAAATATATTCAATCCAATTTCCAAAAGTGGTATTATAGAGCCCTGTAAGCTAGCTACACTTTATTATATAAAAAAGAAAACATTTGTAAAAATATTCAATAAAGCCAGACGAATTTATCTTAGAAAATTATTTTGGATTAACACAGAGACACTTCGGTTTGAGGACTCTTTCCTGTTCCCCTTAAGAACTTTAAAAAACAAAAACAAGATCCTGAGATTTGTATGTTCTTTTTGGCACACAAGGATGTACACTCCATAAAGTAAAACAGTCCAAAGAGTTCTGGTTTTAAAAATGCTACTTTGTCCAGCCTTTAAAGTTTACAATAGTAATCCAGTATAGATTATTTATGTTATTTAAAACATATTCTAATAATCTAATATAACATATATTTATTATTTTAGCCATATTCAACTTATACATATTAAAACCTGTAAAAAACCATCAGGGCTTCTCTAACTGTTTTTACTTTATGTTTTTCACAAAAAGTCTGTTTTTAATTTAAACCAGTGTCTCAAAAAAAGTCAAACTCCTCTACCATTGTGCCAGGTTGACAACCCAAAAGTACAACATGTAATACACATGCAGTGTAAAATCTTTTGGTAGGTGAATCTTACATAGATATCTTTATTAAAAAAAATGTTTTAATCAACATTACATAAAATTAAACCATTTAATATTTGTGCTTGCTGGTGTTTTAAAGTATATACATAGGTTTGAATGGGGTTTAATACAATTAAGTAATTAAATTAACTGTTAACCAAGTAAGAAATTATGTATTATAAGTAGTTTTAATGTTACCTGCTGCCTGAAAAGCGACAGTTTATCATCAATTGGATTATTATTTCGCATTCGATTTTCAATAAAATCATGGATTTCATTGTTGACTTCTTGAATCTAAGGAGAAAATTTCAAATTCAAGAACTTTAAATAACAATGAAGAATATTCATTATTTATAAGTATATCAGTTCCTAAAAATTAATTAGTAAATAACAGAAACATTATTTCAAAGGCAAAAAATAATTTTAAAAAATTCTCATTTCGGATTTGACTATACTCAAACCTAATGCATCTACATATTCTGGTTTTTAAATTATAAAGTTCTAATTTATGTGAACAAATAAATTTAAGAACAAAATTTAATTAAATGAGCTTATTAGTAGTAATTAGGAAAAAAAATTCATGCATCGAGTTCATCTAAAACAGAGGTAAAACCCATATAAAAAGTGCTGTATTAAAAATTAAGTTCATACAAAAAAAAAATTATTTAATTTTAAAAAAGTGAATTTAATAAAATATATTAATATATAATTATAACTGTGTTTTATAAAACATAGGAAAGAAGAATTAAAAAAAATTTAGCTTACATTATCACAGCAACTTTTTAAAAAAAATATTATTTAACAATTTCCAATCCCAAAAGTTTTTTCAATACTTTTATTGAATGTATAAAGCAACGTTTAAAAAAACTGCAATACTACTATAAAAGATCCTACTTTAAATAAGTCATACCATTATACAATTTATGTACGATCGAAAAATATTTTATTTACTTTGTTGTTGATTTGATCCAAATCAGCACGACTCAAAGCTGGTTGGGATACTATTTTCTGCAAATCGGTCATGTACTTTTTTTGTGCTGCGATTTCTTTTGGTAATTTTTCTTTTACCAAGTAGGAATTGACTTTGATGCTTTCTTCTAGTTTCTGAACCAAAGCTGGAAAAACATGCACTTAGTAAAATAACTTAGATAATCATCACTGATTACACAAAGAAAGACAAATAAAATGCACTGAATTTAAATTAGGTAAAGTCGTTTAATAGAGAAGAAATAAAACGGTTCCTTTTATATAAAAATACCAAGACTTATTTCTCTTTAATTCTGAATATTGTTGTTGGTTGGTAACTAGATTTTAATGGAGATTAAAAATTATAAACACTTCAGTTATGTCATAGAAAGTTTTAGTCAAAAGTAAAATAAAATTTAGTTTGAAATTTGTACTGCTCAAAGTGAAAAGGAAAAAAATTTAATACAATTTTTGAACTTTTCTGAATTGTTCAAAACTTTAACAAAGCCAAATGATTTAAATAGACAAAAACATTTTTAGTTCAAGAAATCAGAAATTTTACTTTCTGGAGTAGCACCAAGGCTTGACAATTTCAGTTCTTTAAGCTGTTGGTTCAATCTTTGAATTTTCTGTTCGAAATGGGTAAGCTAACAAGGGAAAAAATGAACTAATTAACAGGGACCCATTGGACTGTAAGTACAAGTAAATTATGTAAAACATTGTTAGGGAATAAAATTCCAAAAAAATATAACTGCTTTTTGTTACACCATACATCACAAAAGAGGGAACAAAATTCAACAAGCACTATATTTACATACCTAAATAAAAATATGCAAGCAATTATTAATCAACTTTAAGAACGAACTAAATAATCATTAAAAAAAAAAAAACTTATGTTATCCAATACTTAAAGTGCCTTATATTTAAAAAGTCAAGCAAAAATTCTCCATAAATATTTTACATTAACATATTGCATATTTTGTGAATTAATGTCGCATAAGAGCTTCACAAGGGTTATTGTAAAAAAGCCTCACATATTGTGTGCAATATAGACATTCACAAATAGAGTAAAATATAAAGTAAAATTAAAATAATTTTCCAAATAATGTAATTAAAAATTTTCCAAATAATGTTAAATTAAAATAATTTCCAATAATGTTAAATTAAAAATAATTTTCCAAATAATGTTAATTAAAAATATTTCCAATAATGTTACATTAAAATATTTTCCAATAATGTAATTAAAAATAATTTTCCAAATAATGTTAAATTAAATAATTTTCCAATAATGTTAAATTAAAAATAATTTTCCAAATAATGTTAAATTAAAAATAATTTTCCAAATAATGTTAAATTAAAAATAATTTTCCAAATACAGTAGAATCTCGCTAATACGGAACTCTCTGTTAACCGACCATCCCTAAGTCCAACATAAAAAAAAACATTGTCCAACAAGGTTATTCTCAGTTGTTCACAAAAGAAAAAAGTCTCAGAAGTCTACGGCCATTCTAAAGTGTCTCCTGTCCGGTGATTCTGAAAGGAACCTCCGGCGATTCTGAAATTAGAATTCTCTGGCGTTTATGAAATTGGGAAATTCCGAATTTGAGATGTGCCTACTTTCAGTGCTCCACTGTTCTGTAATTTTTACTATTGAATGAAAATTCTCTATTATCTGAAATTTTCAATTATCCAACCTATCTCGGATCCCAATTAGATCAGATAATCGAGGTTCTACTGTTTATGTAAACTTTAAACAATTTTTAAAAATTTATGTAAAATTCAACATAAATTCCAAAATAAAGAAAAAAATTAAGTAAAGACCATATGAACACTGAAAAAGACACGTTCATTTTCTAAATTAAATGTATTTTTAAAAAAGTCTCACAGCATTTCTTTGCTCCATTTTCTGTCTGCTCAAACTATCAGAGAGATCCCGCTCCTCTCGAAGACTTTTTGCGACTGCCAGCATGGATTCCATGTTGGGCTGACTCTCCACCTATGACAAAAATTTATGGAGGGTCTAGTCGCAAAACTCGCATTCTCAAAAGTATAACTAAGACATAGGACCTGGTTCATCTGTTGGTGACTTTTGATAATCATAAATTCAATATGACAAAATCTTCAAGATTTGTTACTAAAGATACAAATATTTAATGTCTTAAATTACTCATATACAAATTCTAATAGACTAGTGTATATTTTCAATACATAGAAAATATGCAAAAAAAGTTAAGTGGTCCATAGAAAGTTTTCTACTGCCATTAATTAGTTTTTTAAGCAGGCATTATACTAAACATTACTAAATTTAATAATCAAGTTGGGGAAAATAACTTTGTTAAAATTACCATAAATAAATTCTAACCAAAAAAATTCATTTAACCATTACTAATTGTCAATTATTTTTTAGTTGTTTAAAAGCTTATTCATAAGTTATGAAATTTTGGCAAATTTTTTTTCACATTTCTAGAGCTTTAAAATATATATGGCTTAAATTAAGCTGCATTTCTGTTGAAAAAGGAAATATATCACATATTTGTTCTTTAACTGAACAAAAATAAATGTTACGTCTTTTTTTATTATCATTTCCTTGATATTCATCAACTAATTATTAATTAGTTTACCAATGGTAAATTAACTTGGACAATTTCAGTTAAAAACAAATTAATACTTTAAGTAAAAAATGTATGAACTTATATTAAGTTTGAATGTTTGAATGAAAATAACAAAAAAAAATTAAGCTCAAGTAATAATTCAAGAGCTCTTTAAGAGTGCAATCAAGTTCAGTATTACAAACACAAGTACAAACCTTCATCTTCAGCCTCTCTATCTTCTTGATGAGTTGATCCCTTTCACCCTCCATATGTTCCAGATCTTTCCGGATTTCCTGGGTGGAAAAACCACTGGACTTGAGAGCCTCATACTGCTTGTGTGCTTCCTTGAACTCCTCAATTACAAGCTCGTACTAAAACAAAGGTAATTGCATTATAAATATAGATTAAATACTGTGTGTAGCATACTGTAGCAATTTTAATTTCGAACTATATTTGAAACAAACTTTGATTGCACAATATTTTCGCAGACATGTGTTGTTGCAACCCATCTGGTTAAAAGAAAACTAAATACAAGAAAAATTGTACAGTTATGACACTTTTAATTAATAGGCATCATACATAAGACCTTACTTGTGCATATGCTGCTGTAATATATTCGTAGAAAGGATAGAAACCCTTTTATTAGAAATTAAAAATTGGTATAAAAAGATAAACAGATAATCAAATCGTCACATAAGTTCCCACATGTGCTATCTCATTTTCTCAACTTTTCAGGAGAGCCGAAAAACGTGTTTGTTCATTTAACACCATTTTCTTGTTACATAATATCAGTCTACATAATATGTAGACCGATATTATGTAACAAGAAAAACAGACGGTGTTAAATGAACAAAAACGCTCTCCTGAAAAGTTGAGAAAATGAGATAGCACATGTGGGAACTTAAGTGACGAAATGCAAATTTGTAGCAATAAATTCAAAGACTTTGGTGAATAACTAACAAAGTGCCACAGATGTTATTTATACACCCAGTAGCAGAACTTTTGTAATGTGGCTGCAGCATGACGTTTTAAGGAAAAAATTTGGCTGCAAGGAAAATACCCCCCCCCCCCCCCCCCGCGTCATTATCAGAAGATTTACCGTACACCGGCAAGCGGCTGTTAAATTAATGCTTTAATTTTTAAGTTTAATTAATATTGTACAATCATGACATATAACATATTCGGTACTGGAAGCCATTGCACCTACTGGTGCACTGCACAGCATGGATCAGCCTGGGTAAAAAAAATGCTAAAATGTAGAAGAAAGCTGTAGCAAAATGCTCAAGAAAAATTAGTTACTAATAAATCAGCGTGTCTCACGCCAATTAAATCACTTGAATTTATACATAAATCAATCTTTGTGTAGCAGTTAATTTTGTTTAGCAGTATAGCTTAACAACACAATGATAATTATTTTATGAATCACGACGCGGCAAATTTAAATAATTATTTAATAGTATTCTACTACATCTATTTGTAATTTTTTTAATAAAAATTAAAAAATAAGTATATTTGCTTTTATTTATGGTGTTGGATTATCTTCAGATTTGTCTATGAACATGTTTTTGCTGTTTATTTGGTATTAAAATCAAGTTCTGGTTGTTTGAAATCCCCAACTTTTGGTCTTTCATTACATATCCTTAATTACCATGGTTCATACATTTGTAAGAAAAAAATATTCATGCACTTTTCTAGAAAAATTCAAGAACTAGAAATTTACTAGCAACATACAAAAAGTATTTCAACATTCAAGCTGGTCTTGTGATCACGGACTCCGTGAATTGGAAACTTGATCAGAGAACTTGATCTGGTTGTCAGACTTGGTCTGAACTTGAGCTACAAAAGTAACAAGATTCTCTTCCGATCACGCAGAGCCAAAGAACTGTCAATCATTCTGATGCAACGTGACGTTATCGGTAGATTTCTTTAAAATTACTAGGCAGCAAAATAAGTAAATCAGGAAGCATTATTGGACTCCTCTTTTAATGAGAGATTGCACTGCACTGGCTGGCGGAGATTTGACGACATCTTAGTATAATCTAATCTGAATTCATCTTCCCATTTTGATTAAATTTAGTATTTTCATTATTAGAATCGGCTATTTGAACTAGTTGTTTATTGAAATTTAAGTTTAGTTTCACCGAATTACGGCAATGCATTTTCGCGACGGCCAATATTATTTTTTTTCGCATTTTCGTGCAACACATCGCATTTTGCGAAAAATGCCACTCCAGATTGATCTTAGCTACAAATTAATAGGTAGCTAATCCTTAACCTTTTTTTAAAATTATCTTAACCCCCTCCCCACTTGAGTTGAGCCGGTTCGTGGGAAAGAATATACACGTAACGCGGGGAGGGGGGGGGGGGAGAGTTTCGGCAATTTGGCCGCAGACCCCAAATCGGGCTGCAGCATTGCTGCCGTGCTGCACGGTTTCTGCTACCGGGTTTATACATATCTAGCCTTATTCCATTTTATAATAAATCTGAAACCTTTCAAAAAAGGCTGGTACAGGATTTTAAAACACATAAATAATTAAATAAAAAATATGTAAAAATTACACCCTCATTCGACAATGTATATTACTTATTCGTACAACTCTCTTATGTCTGAATCTCCCTTTATATATAAAGTCAGTTTACTTTCATCAAATAAAGTTCCAAGTTGTAGCAATAAAATCAAAGGCCTTGACGAAGAGTTTTCAACAAACAAACCACACAGATGTGATTTATAAATATCTACCTAGCTTTATTCCAGTTTACACTAAATATGAAATATTAAGTCTTTAAATCAAACAAGGTTGTAGAAGATTTCAAAACATAAGAATAATTGAATATGTAAAAATTACAGTGTCATCCAACAATGTATCTTACTTGCTCATACAACTCTCTTATATCTGAATCCCCCTCTATATCCGGAGTCAGTTCTACTTTCATCAAATACTGCGCCAAATAGGCCCTCTTTTTCAGTTCTGGCGACCTTTTAAGAATCCATTCAAGAATGTGGTAGATGACAGATTTCTCGCCTGTCACTAAGCCTTGTCTGAACTCACTCCTGTAATAAGATAAATCTGCATTATTTTAGTAAATATTTATATTTAAAATTATGTTTAAACTTTCAATTGTGAAATAATTCTTGTACAGTGGAAGGTGAAAAATTGGCATGACTATTATTAAAAACAATTTTTAATAACTTTTGCAAAAAATAAGCATCAAATATACTTAGATTAAAACTATGTAATTATTATTCCTTTCAGTCTTAAGCAGCAAAATTTTGATTTTTAATTTTTAAAGATTAAAGGAGGACGTTACTGACTAAAATATCATTATGGCTGTAGTGATAACATTTGCAATTTTTTTTTATTGATAAGCATCTACAGCATATTCCTATCACCTTGGTATTCACTCAATGTTATGTATATGCACTTAATTTAAATACAAATATATTGAAAAAACTGAGAATTTGTTTTTTATTTGAATTTTCTTTAAGATTAGCTAGAAAAGGGTAAACTATCCAAGCCAGTAGCTTGTTAAATTGTGGCAAAACTTTTCGTTGATTTGAGTTGTATAAACATCCCACTAGAGTAACATGACAGCAACAGGCTTGGCAAATTAGAGCAACAGTCAAGTAAAGAGCCAATACCTGAGAGGGCATAAAGCACAACTTTTAGGAGCAACATAGCATGCAGCGTTAGGATTTTGAAGCATATTTAACATGCACTCCTTCTACACAGTGTTTTATTCATCAGACTTGTAGTTGAAAGACCGTTGATAGGTCTTTAGTTATTTTGGCAATGTCCAGGCCTGAACCTGGGGCCTTTTGCAAGGCAAGCACCTTACCTAATGAGGCCGCATTAAACTCGGCAAAAAAATCCAAACTGTGTGGGGAAAATCTTCAGCTTGAATTTCCCTGGTTTTATTGCTGCAGGGCATGCATTGGATCTGCATTATAGAGTAACTAAGGTATTGCAGTTTAAAGAATCACTTACTTACATATAACTAACAGTTACTTACATATCCATAGTTGAAGGAGGCTTGTACTTCAACACTTTCAGGAAATTCAAACTCTTAAGCACCATCTGTTCAGGATCTTCTGCCCTAGCATCTATTTTCATCTGAATACAAACAATGTTATAGAGATAAGGGAAAAATTACTTATATCAAAATTTTTATATAGTCACCAATAAAACTATTATAGTTTGACTAATTATATTTGAAAACATCAAAGTTGGTATTTCAAAGAAAAGGTATATAGTAATACATTAACCCGGCAGAATGCGCACTGAGTATTTTATGCCACAAGGATATTTTTTAGAACTAATATCCTAAAGTAACTATTTTTTTTTAAAAAAATTTCCAAACCTTTAGATTTGATTAGAAGGTCACTCGATCAACTTAAGTCCTAAACTTGTCTTTTGCAAAGATACCCTTAAACAATGATTGTTATTGCCTGTGCCTGCTCCCAGGTTAAAATAAAAACCATCATTTTCTGAAAACCAACAAGCAAATAGACATAAATTAAAAGAAGTTTCTTGCCAGAAGTAACATAATTAACAGCTGAATAAATTGCCAAAAAAAAAAACATGTTACACGACAATAGAAGCTAGTAAAAAATTAATAGTATTTTCACTTCTGATGTGTGCTAAATCCCATATATGGAGATACACAGTTTTGTTTATTAATAAAGTATGCAGCAAAAGTATGACTGTTCGTAAATTTATGGCATATTATGTTAGTTTTTCAATTACCCCCTCCCCCCCAAATATATATATATTATATATATATATATATATATATATATATATATATATATTATATATATATATATATATATATATATATATATATATATTATATATATATATATATATATATATATAATAATATATATATATATATATATTATATATATATATATATATATATATATATATATATAAGTATGATGTTCGTAATTTATGCATATTATGTTAGTTTTTCAATTACCCCCTCCCCCCCAAATATATATATATATATATATATATATATATATATATTATATATATATATATATATATATATATATATATATATATATATATATATATATATATATATATATATATATATATATATACTTATATCACAAAAAGACATACTTACCTTTGGATCTACTTCAGAAAAAACATCATTTAAAATTTGCAATAGATTGTCCGTTCTTAACGAATCAAAACTAATTAAGTTGAATTTTTTATTATATGGCTCTTTATTGAGCTCATGAATTATAAATTTTATTTGTTCCCCCATTATTTCAATTTTTTAAGAAGTAATGTCTTAAAAAAATCAAATTGACATTCTTAATGCCAGTCCTCTTCACATTTCACAACACTAGAACTTGTTTAAAATTAAATGCTGCACCATAAATGTTTAAAATATAAACAACAAACTTTAAGATTTTTTTAATTATTTCATTCTAGAAGTCACTGTTTGAGTGTTTGGAAAAATTAAGTTGCCATAGAAACCAAATAAAACTTGAAAGATGAGTAGATGCTTTTCTGAAAGAGAATTTTGATTTATGGAAATGAGATTTAGTTGAAAAAAAAATAATCAAGAAAATTATATTTTGATGATTTTTGGGGTTTTTTAAAAAGTATTTTGACGGAAATAAAAGCATTTCTTAGATTTTTGTAAGAAATCCATGTAGCATAAATAGAAAAAAACATTTGCAAAAACGAACTGCTATGAAGAACTTTTCCCTTAAGCCGCATCACTTCTTGTTTTCAATTTGGACGCTTTGTACAATATGGCGCATAGGAAAGCTGACGTTGACAGCGGAAATTTAAAAGTAATTAAGTTTTGACATTATTTATTTCTTGCATATTCTTTAAAATTTATGTCAAAGATTGTAGTTTCATATTTTGGCTTTTTTTTCAGATTTCTTGTATGTTTTCTTTGCTTCATGTGCCTTTAAGATTTGCACTTTATATTCTGTCATGTCTTTTATTTATATATTTATCTATTTGTTTAACTTTTCCATTATACTTTATATACTAAGTGTTTTAATGTTTGTGTTACGATCGGAAACATGCCATCTGCGGTATTCCAAAATGCTTAATGGTTGCATTTGAAAACGAAACAAATGCTAACTAGTATCACCGAATGAATGTATAAATTGCAATATATATATATATATATATATATATATATATATATATATATATATATATATATATATATATATATTATATATATATATATATATATATATATATATATATATATATATAAAACACTGTGGTTATATTTACATAAAGGTAAAAAAACTATTTTAACCTAATAATGTTTTGATTTGGCTTATACTCTTTTACCATAAGTATTTTAGGGATGTTTTTTTTCTATGCGTCTTAGCTTCCATGCACACCAAATTTTTCATAATGTACCTTTCAAACTTGTGATGTGCATTAAAATTTTCACGGTCTACCCAATAGCACTTGAAAAGATATGAAACTCCTTAAAGCAAAGTTAATTGATAATACTAAAAATTCTATTGAGGAGTAAAACTGAAATTGTTCAAATCAGTATATGTTCCAGTAATCTTTGCAGTCTGTTGTTTCGTATTTTGCAATTGCTATTATTTATTTCGTTTTTATTCATGTGTCATTTACAATTGCCTTGTTTTTTTTTAATGTAATTCAGATGTCTGATGAGAAGCCAATCAAAGTAGATAAGTGGGATGGATCTGCTGTGAAGAATGCTCTGGATGATGCTGTTAAAAAAGTATGCATTATAACATATTTTTAAAAAATTAGTTTGAGAAAAGTATAAGTCGTGTGTACCAATGTTATGAATTTAGGTGTAGTTCAGGGTGGTAACAGAACCTGGAAATCAGGAAATTCTCAGGGAACTTTTTAATTCTGGAAATATCAGGGAATTCTCATGGAATTTTTCAAATTTCACAAAATATCAGGGAATTTTTTCCATTTTGGATTACTTAAACAGCAGGTTTAGGTTGTACTTGTGATCACTACTAACGGACACTTTATCAAAAGAAAATATTCTGGTTGGTCCGATTTGCCTGAAGGACCAATCTTGGAGGAAGGATGAATATCTCTCACGAATCATGTTATAACATGATTCTTTGATCACGTGGTTCCTCTAAACTTATTCAGATTTTCGGAAAAGTTAGGTAGATTAACCCATAATCCGGAAAATCTTAAGTTCCGCGATGTCTGGATTAAATTGTCTGTACTGCATTGAATTGTGTGTATTGTATATTTTCCAGGTAATTGGTAAAATCAGGGAATTTTTTGTAAAAGTATCAGGGAAATCATGGAAATATCAGGAACTTTTTTTCTAGGATTTTGTTACCACCCTGTAGTTGCATTTTCTATAAATAAACAAAAATTTATTACGAACAGTCAGGGATCAACCTGGGTCAAAAAAATGCTGTAGCAAAAATGCTAAAATGTAGATGAAAGCTGTAACAAAATGCTAAAGAAAAATTAGTTGCTTATAAATCAACGTCACGCCAATTAAATCACTTGAACTTCACTTTTTCTCGGATGCAGGGCTCAATTTAAGGGGGGAGAAATGAGTGGCAATAACTGCTACACAAATCAATCTTTGTGTAGCAGTTTATTTATTTTATTTAGCAGTATACCTAACAATACATTGATAATTTTTTTTATGAATCACCACATGACTAATAGTTATATAATACTGTACTACTAAATGTACTTTTAACTTTTTATAAATATTTTAAAATAAGTACATGTACTTTTATTTATGGTGTTGGAGGGGGGATCATCTTCATCAAATTTTTCTATGAACATGATTTTGCTGTTCATTTGGTGTATTATCATCAAGTTTTGATTGTTCGAAGTCCCCAACTTTTGGTCTTTCCGTGCATATCTTTATTAATGGGTCATACATTTGTTAGGTTCATACATTTGTTAGGGAAAAAAAATTCACACACTTTTCCGGAAAAATTCAGGGTCTAGAAATTTACAAGCAACATAAAATCTAAATATATAAAGCATGTATAAGTCCATTTATTTAAAAAAAAAATGTCTAAAATCAGAAACCCCAGTACAGCTCGAAGGAGAAAAAAATGTTATTTAATACATTGACAGGTTTTTTAAATATAAATGTAATTGATTTTGAGCGTCTTTGCATGACCAATGGAACTCCATCTCTGAGGTAGTGATGAAATTAGAATTTTCATGTGTGACTCTCACAGTAAGCATGAATATCAGGAATACAGCAAAACATCAAATGTATGGCATAGCTGTTGCCAGAAAAAGATTGTTGCGTAAACTGGTCCATCGACAACTGACGAAAATCATTAGGGGGGGTGAACGTGGCTTTCTAAACCAAAGTGCCTCTGTTAATCCATTGAAAAAATAATTGCTTTCTAATCCACATTCCTCCATCTGTATTGAATACTTTTAACGCAAGTTTTTTTAATGAAAAATGTAGCTGACAGATAGGGCTCTATAATCCCCTTTTTCAAATTAGTTCGAATATTATTCATACTCGCCACAAAATATTCATAGTTTGCCTGATTTTACATCTCTTTATTTGCAGACTTAGTCCATAATCTAGTTATTTTTGACATCATTGTAAATCTACACTTATAAGAATAATTTTTTTAGCCTAATATCCTTGTAACTTTCTAGGTGTTCATTGAGAAGTTCAAGTATGATGAAAGCCACAGACTTATGGATGGCCGTTTGGCGATCTCTGGTATTGCCGTTAGTGCTGCAATGTTTGCGCTTCTTTGGGACTACCTTCATCCGTTTCCAGAGTCGAAACCAGTATTAATATTATGTGTTGTCTCATATCCTTTTAAGTTTTATATTATAAATGTGTAATTTCTTGAAAATCTTCCTTAGTGTTTTTATATTTAGTTTTTAATTGAGTGACAGTTTTAAAGGCTAATGATCCTGATCGACCGTGGATGTCCAAATCAGTCTTCTGTGTTAATCCAATTGAAAAAATTATTTTCCAAGCCACATTTCTCCATCTGTATTGAATATTTTTACATAGGTTTTTTTTATATGATAATTTTGCTGACTTGCTAATCTCTCTAATCCCACTTTTTGAAATTGGTCGACTATTTTGTGTCATTATTTATCGAAAACGTAGAGACTTATAAGTCATATTTATCTCATTAAAAAAAAAACTGTTCGTAAAATTTCTTAAATACAGCTGGAGATATGTGGCTTAAAAATAGTTTTTAAGCCACATTAGGTGGTTCCACCCTTCTTCTATTCATAAAGTTGAATTAATATGTTAGAAAATAGCTAATGACAGCCTATACCTTTCTTCTATAAATCATTGATTAGCAGTTATCACAGTTATAATATTTGTTCTCGTCATATATATTATGATCATAAAGTCAACAATAAATGGCTAGTGAAGTGAATGACTCCTAACTCCTCTTTCAATTTTTTATCAAATTACTATTTACCGTTTGTAAATTTAAATATTATCCAATGATACATAAAAAAAAACTTTAGCCACAATAAGATGTATTTTAAACTTATCAAACATTGTTCGTTTTATTTTCTATGACTGACTTTCTGGAATGTGGTTTAATTTTTTCAGTGGTCACATTTAAACTACCAACTACATTTTAAAGGTAGTAAATAATTTTTAATTATATATAGATAAAAAAAATTAACTATGACATTCCAAGAAGCCTTGTTTAACTTTTTGATGTTTTTTAAAAGTTAATTTCTACTATGAAAAAAATATTTTTCGCTTTAGTTTAATCAAATATTTTATGTTAACAACAGTTAAATGTATTTAATTCTATAATTTTTAAAATTCAAATATGTAAGTCTAATAACTTTATACCTTTTTAAAAGATTATTTAAATTTGGTATTTTGCTGACTCTGAATTTTTAATATTCCTTAACTATGCTTACATACTTCATATTAATGGGATTGTTAACATTGTATACGTCATTTGTGGAGAAGGGAATATTTCTAATTGCTATAGACAAGGACCCTACTGGTTTAGATCCTAACCACACTTGGCAAGCTAGCTCTTCACTAAAAAGGTATAGATATAGTTAAAACTACTTAGTTATGATCTTAAATTAAATTTGTAAAATAAAGGATACCCTAAAATATAGGCTCACCAATTGAAATTATGTTAATTATGCTTATATAGCCTTTTCAAGCTTAGACCCAGCTTTTTCTGTATTTGGTGACTGGTCTTTCTTACAATAACCACATAAATTTCAAAATTTGTGAAGAAATAAATTTTTATTCGGAATGTACTTTTTTCATTTGAAAATGATTTTAGTCTGATATTAAATGCTTGCAACAAACATTTTAACCAAGACAGTGTTGCACCTCATGGGGAGGGGGAAGCCAAAAAAGTTTATTTATTGATTAGTTATTACCTCTTTCGTTGATAGTTACAGTATTACCCGGTTATAGCATCATTCAAGTGTCCACAATGTTTATGACGTTATAAACAAGTTTGGATTATGTAGGAAATCATGTAAAATACTTGATAGAAATATTATTAAAGTTATAAAATGACATCTATTCAATATTTACCCTAAGTGTTATTAGTAGTAGTTTCATTTCTCATTCTCTAGCCAATAATTTTTCAGGTGGGGAATATATTTTACTGAGGCGACTTTTCGCATCATTTGGCAAATAAAATTTAAATAGTGAAAAGATTTTTCTTTAAAAAGTTGGATGTCATAAACATGTATTTTTAGCGTTATAACCAAGGATTTAATTTGGAATTGTCCTTATAAGCAAGATATTATAAGTTACAGGCCTCGCAGCGCTCCTATATTTCCTATAATTCCTATAAATTTGAAAAAGTTCCTATAATTCCTATTTTTTCCTATATTTTAGACCCTTACTTTCGTTTTTCTCCCCCTTTTCATCATTACGATCTTTACATTAAAACTGTTTCTGTGATCACGACTCACGGACTTAAGCGGCAGAAAATTTTCTTGGCCTGAACCGGAGCTACACAAGTAAAATGAGACACCCTTCCGATCAACCGAAGGCCAAAATCTGCCCACCATTATAAGGCGATGCGACGTCATCGGTGGATTTCGTCAAAATTACTAGGCTGCAAAATAAGTAAATCAAGAAGCATTATTGGACTGCATATATTTGGTCAGGTGTTGATGATCCTCTTCTAATGAGGGGGGGGGGGGGGGTCCGCTGGCCGATATTTGAGGATATCTTAGTGCAATCTAATCTTAATTCATCTTCGATTTTAATTATATTTTTTAATCTTTATTATTAAAACTTGTTCTACATTGAAATTTAAGTTTAGTTTTCATTGATATAGAATAGACCAAGAATGGAGGAGACTATTTTTTCGGTGGGGCTTTAACGTTGCGTAAATTTTTAGGCGTCCGTCGTGTAAAAGTCAACCCTTTTTTACAATTCGATATTTTTTGTGATAAATTTCTCGACCGAGATATACGAGTATGAGTGTGCGGTATTTATTGACTATATAAAACGAACGGCTGATTAAGGAATTTTGAAATTCATTGTTAAAATCGAAATCAATTGAATATTTTCTATCAAAATTTCCCCAAATTGATAAAATTTTCATACGATCTAGGATCTCCGGATCAGGCGTATTCTGCATCCGTGTGATTGTCTATTTTTCCTTTTGTATGATACTCAGAGGTTTTCCCGATTATGGGATGAGTTTTTCTGTATTTGGATCGTCAGATATTAGGATCAACAGAGTTTTGGGATATTAGGATCGTCGGAGTTAGTGCAAAGGAAGAGAAAATTCTAGCAAAACAAAAGGCCTAAAAAAATTGTAGCCAGCTCTTATACTCAGGGTCCTCAAATGTTTCACAACATTAACACCCCTGAAAAAACTGTTTCCTCCATTATCAATCTATATTAATGAAAACTAAGCCTAAATTTCAATAAACTAGCTTAAATAATAAATTCTAACAATAAAGTTAAAAAATTTAATTAAAAGTTGAATATGAATTATAATTAGACTATACTAAGATGGTTTCGAAAATCGGTTACCTGCCAGTGCAATCCAACAATGATTCCTGATTTACTTATATTGCTGCCTAGTAAATTTCACGAAATTCGCAATACTCGCAATGCCTCATAATGATTGACAGTTTTTGCCTCTGCGTGATCGGAAGAATGTCTTCTTACTTATGTAGCTCCGGTTCACGCCAATCGGACCAACCAGAATAATTTCTTTTGATCAAGTGTCCGTGACCTTGTGATCACAAGTACAGTTTGATTGTTTAAATATTATTTTTGTTTACGTTTGAAACTTTTCTCCCCAGTATTTCTACTTTGATCTATTCTGGGGTTTCTGATTTTATTGGAAATTTTTTTTTCTACTATGCTGGGGTTTCTGATTTTATACAGGTTTTAATTTCAACAAAAATAATTGAGGGACGGCTTATAACGCTTTATCTATTCCGATTTTATGATTTTAGCAATTTCTATTTCTTGAATTTTTCTGGAAAAGTACTTGGATTTTTTTTCTTCGTAATAATTTTATGAACCAAGTGAAACTTTAAAAAAACAAGTAGGTTTGTAACAGAATCTGTCACTTAACTCGCTTCCACATATTTGTGTTTACCAGGAAAAAACGCGCCAAACACAACATTAATTATATATTTAACATTTACAAGCTAAATTTGGCTAGTTTCATTTATTTTATTTCGAAAATTCAATAATTATTACTTATCGTTTGCAAAAATTCATTTATATTTTAAAGAATAAATATGTCATATTCCTCGCTTTTAAATAGAATGAAAACATTTCATATCAACATACAAGGATTCCGTAGTGAAATATATTTGACGTCATTTCAAACTGATCGATGTCGCAAAAATAAATTTATTTTAATTTATTGTCTAAAAGAATTAAAGTTTCTCGAGCGATTGTTGCGAATGGAAAATGTGATTTAATTCTAATAAAAACAGGGCCTTTAGCTATTTGTAATTCAAATTTTTAAACGCCAAAATTAACTATTTTCATTAATCTTCTTTCTCAGATTTAATAATTAGACTTTATCGTTTGCTAAATTTGTTTGAAGTTCGAAGAATAATGATGTAATCTTTTTTAATAATATTTTTGTCGCCACAATTTCCCATTTACATTTCTTTCGAAAATTCACTTTTTTATAGTTTGTTAAATTAATTTACAGTTCAAAAAATTTATAATTTGTACAATTGATGCTTTAAAAATAAAGCGAAACTTAGCATATTTTTTTTATGCCAAGTTAGAATTCTATATGCATCTTTCTACATACATATATATAGAACCATTAAAAGAACTCTATTGTGATAATACAACAATCCAAACCGAATTATATCACATAAATAAATATTTTTTCAAAAGCGTATTTTTATTTTAACAAAAGTTTCTCGTACGTTTAACGAAATGGCAACAGTGAAAATATTGAATAAAAATGGAATTTGCATGTTATTTCAATGTAGATTAAATTTTTAGTTATTTAAATTTTAAATAAGCTTCTAGTTTAAATTTTTTAATGAAATTTGGCATGTAGCCTAATCTGATTTTTTGCTTCAAAATGACGTATCCCACTTGTCTGTGGGACTTGTGGATGACAACAGTGAAAATATGAATAAAAATAGAATTTGCATGTTATTTCAATGTAGATAAAAAAAAAATTAGTTATTTAAATTTTAAATAAACTTCTAATTTAAATTTTTTAATGAAATTTGGAATGTAACCTAATCTGATTTTTTGCTTTAAAATGACGTATCCCACTTGTCTGTGGGACTTGTGGTTCTTTCTGTGAAAGTGGGTGACAGACAGACGGACAGACAGACGGACAGACGGACTGAACGATTATAAAACCTTCCACTTTTTACGTTATAAACGTAGTGTGGAAGCTAAAAAACATGTCGTAAAATTGCGATATACAGGGAGTCATCAAGAATTTTTTTAAACTTTTTTCCCTGTTGACACTATGATTAACTGTATGCAGTTATTTGAATTTTTTTTTAAAATTATTTTTTTAAAAATCCTATGTATTCTTAATTTCATTTCTCAATTTTTAATTTGTCACTCCCCCCCCCGCCATAAGACGCATCTTTGGTTTTAGGATTTTTCAATGGTGGGCAGTTTCACCCCTGGATACACGTTTTAATTTAGATTTTATGTTGCTAGTAAATTTCTAGTCCTTGGATATTTCTGGAAAAGGACTTGAATTTTTTTAACAAACGTATGAACCATGGAAAATGATATGCATTAAAAAAACAAAAGTTGGTGATTTCAATCTCAGAGGGCAGTCAAGTTGTTTTTTTTTTGCAAAACCCGGTGCCTAAATTTCTAGCCTTATGAAACTGCAGAACGACCAAAACTTGACGGTAATGCACCAAATGAACAGCAAAGCATGTTCACACACACATAGACAAATCTGATGAAGATTGGAGATGACCCCCCCCCCCCCCCCCCCAATATAATTATAAAGAAATTAAAAGTACATTTAGTAGTATAGTATTATATAATTATATATAAAATAAGGTCCTTAAAAAAAAATTTAAGTCCTTTAAAACTACTTAATTTTTACTTTTTAAAATCTGTATGAACCCTGTAGAAGGTTTAAGTTAAAAAAAAAAAAAACCTGTTCGGATTATAGGTGCCCAGATTAGCGGTTTTGTAATTGTTTATGGATCGCGGGAGTTTTTTTTTTGAATAAAAGATAGCTATAGTTTTTTTAATGATGTAGGATCACTTTAGTTACCGATAGTAACCTAGTGAAATTTATTGGAAATTAAGGGTATTTCAGGTCCTCTGGTAGGGCAGCAAGCCCTATCGGATCGCTGGAGTTATATCATATATTAGGTCCGATCCCTATCGGATATCGGTTAAATAAAGCTAATAAATCTTATATATTGTGCATTTATGTATAATTTTTTATCATAGTTAAAATAATTGGCTCATTGCCATTCATTTTATCCATATATTTACTCGAAAAAAAATATATATATATCGACTTGAAAATATTCCTATAAATTCCTATATTTTCTTTAAAAATTCCTATATTTCCTATTATATTTTTGATAAAAGTCATTGCGAGGCCTGAAGTTATAACATTAGGGTCTGTGGGTAATTAAAATTACCAAACATTTATTGTAATGTAAACGAGTTTGTCGGTGCTACCGTGTTTGACTATATTTGTTATTTTTTTCTAGGTTTGACGACATGTATCACCTTTACATAACCTTCACAGATGGAGTCACACACAAAACAAGGGAAGCCGAGTTAGAGAAGTCAATCAGTTGCTGGTTCGATTCCAACGGAAATCTCCTTTACGATCTTTTTGAGCCTGAAGTATCAAAGCTGCATTCCAGTCTGCAATCGGAAAAGAAGAAAAAATAATGGAACAAGGACTTAATTGTATTTTATTTAATTTCTATTAAACTTTTTTCGTCTATTTCTATCAGTCTGCTTTTTTTAAATGCTTTAAATTCATTATATTCCGAGGGGGCTGGGGAGCCCAGTCGGTTAAGACGTTCGCCTTGCATGCGGAAGGTCCCGGGTTTGAGTCCAGGCATTGCGAAATAACTGCTTCCCTATAAACGGCCTGTGCAGCCAAAACTTCTGACAATAATACCCATGTAGAGGGAGTGCGTGTTAATTATGCTCCAAAGTCCAAAAAATACGTACGAAGTCGTCGTTAATGGTTGCGTTGGGTGCCTACTCAGGTGTTGGCTTGTCACTTTACAGTGGTTCGAATTTACGACGATCGTTGCCAATAGCCCTGATGTGGTTCTAATGTGACAATATTTCAAACTAACCTATCCTTATACTGCACAAAACGATTTTTGAAATCCAGGTGTTTCACTTGATTAAATATAGATGTATAAAGGGCTCAAAATACAAGTGAACCAAGTCCCTAAAAAATCTTTTTGTGTTAGAGGTTTGAGGTTAAATTTTTATAACAAAATTACCTCTTAAATTTTTTTAATTGCTGCTGCCTAGTGGATATTATATGAACTATGACTTTTTTTCATGAGTGCACCGAAATTCTACTAGTGCATGCAAGTGCGCTGCTAAATCGAAACTGACAAAAAGTTTACTTGGTCCACTTGTATTCTGAACTCTCATATATAAATTTGACAATGTGACTAGACGTCCCATATGTGGAGGGACAGTCCCACTTTTTGTCTCCCTCCTGCCTAGCGTATGTCCCTCCAAAACCTCCAATCGTGTAGCTCTAGTGTGACGTTTATTCAAACTAAAACCTTAACCTCCCACTTTTCTGTTAGTCATTCAATGTCCCAAAAAATAGAAAATAAAAAAATTTGAATACTCTGTTAAAAACGCTAAAATCACCTTAAAGTTATTATTTCTATATTTGATTGCTCAGAGTACTGGTATTAATTAGCTACACAATTGCCTGAGGGGTGGGGTGAATGTTCTGATTTTTGAGTTTGAAAATCTGGTCTTATATTGAGGTTTCATGACATGTACCATTTTTATAGCGTTTTGGTCCCTCTGTTAAATATAAATTAAATGAGAAAACTGCTTTAAAACTAAACTTTTATACCGCAGTTACACTGCCTTGGGCAGCGCCTTGAGCGATGCCTTGGGCAGCGACCAAGGCTCCGCTCAAGGCAGTGTAAACGCGGAAATCCAATGTACGGCAAACATTGTACGGAGCAAGCTTCCCAATCCGATTGGGAATCTTGCGGCGACTTCAAAGGAAAGGGTTACCATAGGTAAAGAGCAGCCATCTTGGCGGGTTTTCTCTTTTTTAAGCGATCCTACATGGTGAAAAATTATATTAAAACTTCAGATTGAATTTTATGAGTTTTTCTCAGAGGTTTTACTTAATATATTTTGATTTAAAACAGGACGCATTTATTATTTTGAAAGTAAAATTCAAATATATATGAATGAAATTCAAAATTTAACACTGTAAAATATGTTGATAATAAAATGCTTCTATGTTAATAAAAGTATTCGTTCTCTTATAATCATCACCCGTAGTCAATAAATTTAATTTTTAAACCATATTTTGCATTAAAATACTAAAACCTGGTTGGAGTGGATAGCTTAATCAGTTATTTTTAATACTAATAATTTCGAAATTTTTGGCAGACACACTTTACTATAAACACTTTTTTGCTTGACTTATTTTATTCAGTAATACTCCGACATTAAAAGTTAAAAATATAATTACGGAAAAGAATAGTCCCCGAAAACAAAAACAATCAAGAAAAAACACTCTCCTACACACTTAAAAAAAATTCCCGGTAAAATAATGGGCAGGAACCGGCAGCAGAGATCCCAGTCATATCCCGCTAAGAAACATTCATGACCCGTTAAAAAAAAAACAGTTACGCCCATTAAAAACATTACAAACAGTTAAAAACTAAAAGTACGGAGATTTCCCTAAATTTCTAACAGTCTATGGGATCCGGCCGTTTATTTATTGGGTCAGACTGTTTTCTACCAAATACGGCTGTTGCACTTAAAAATTAAAGGGACTGTAAATTTACAGGGTTTTTTTTTGCAATGTATGGTATAAGTAATTTATTCCAGTAACGGTACCTCTAGATAATTATCTATTTCAAACAATGAATAAAATCGAACGCGATATAAAATCACTCGCCAATTTCACCGAAAAAAACCTTTTGGAAATCCTTGGCAAATCCAAGGTCAAATCCAAACCGCGGCTCTGGACGTCGCTCAAAGCAGCGCTCAGGACAGTGTAACTGCGGTATTAGGCCTAGGTCATAAAGTTTATAATGCCTGCAGGTTTTGATGTCCATACAAATGAACGCACTTTCAGTCAAGTTTTGTATGTAGTATATATTTTTAAAAAAGTATTTCTATACTTTTATTTGAACATTCCTTCTATTTTTTCTCTTAAAAACGTACTTGATGCAAAATTTTAACATTAAATTTTACTGTTAAACGGCTTTAGATATTCGATCTGCCATTGTCCAATTTCTTTGTGTCTCACGATATCGCTATATTCCTCAAGTGGCAGCACTTGACTGTGGTACTAAATTATGACGCCCCGTCGCCAATAGTCCTCGGGTACCGACGATAATTCAAAACTCCACTCTCCAGTGGCATCCATTATCTCTAGCTCGGCGTCATTTCAGCCAAGTCTCTATAGTGACTAGTCTCTATAGTGACTATTTCACCTCTACGAATCTATCATCACATCGCTTGCATTCTCTTAATATTTAGCCGCGGCCTGTCTAATCAACGATTCATCGAATCAATTATAGATCGTTAAAAGCGCTCTCAAATAAATCAATAAGCCCACGCACCCTGCATACAAATTACAAACTTGCTTTTACTTGAGCATTAAAAAGCCCTTAATTCAATAAATTAGTCTAGAAAGGTTATACGGATTTTCGCTGATGGATTTACGAATGTCATTTATAGGTCCAATTTAAAATAGAGAAAATAAATTATTTTTAAATAGCAATACCTTCAAACTACACTTTCACTTTTTGGTCATTTAGGTCCAATTTAAAATAGGGAAAATAAATTATTTTTAAATAGCAATACCTTCAAACTGCACTTTAACTTTGAATTCGCTCGTGCTAACAACTTTCTTTTTGGACATGGAAACTTAACTATTTACTAATCAAACCTACATATTAAACCTTATAAATAGTGAAAGTAAAATGGAAGACCGTAAAATGAGCTGCTTCAGTTTGTTCTCCCTGTTCTGCTGTCCGCCATGCCCAAGGCATATAACCGAAAAAATCGTCTTCCTACCGCCAAGGCCGCCAACGTACGAGATAGGTTTTGCAGAAAGCAGGGCCGTACGGTACGTCTTCTCACTGTCGCCAGACGTGGACACGTCATCGCTGAAAAAGATCGTACACCAAGAAGCAAACTTCTGCACCACATCTCGCGGTAACAAAGTGGCACTTTTATACATGAAGACAACGGACAGAAACAAGAGGACTATCATTTTCAGTCATGGAAATGCAGTGGACGTAGGGTTGATCCACAGGTATTTCATTGTTCAATGCATGGAAACAGCTATATGATAAAATGGCCGGTTTTGACTTGTCCCAAGCAACGAAAATTCCCAAACAAATGTGGTAAAAACAGTCCACTTCGTATTTCATACCACTCGATAAATAAAAAACCTTATATTAAACTTTCAAGCTCGCCAAAAGTCTCCAAAACTACCCATGTATTCCTACGCCACAGCCGTCAATTTACAATCGATTGCCATGTTCCATTTTCTCTGCCATACCAGACGTGAAGGACGCGCCGCGCCCAGATCGTCCTAATAGATAAACGTTAGTTAAGTATCCCAAACTTTATTTATACTGGCCTTATGGCTCCTTCTTATCCCTTTTCACGTTTCGCCCCTATTAGGGATGTCTTCGATGTGTAGAAAGGACGCTTCGCGTCGATACTACAAATTGTTTTTTCGATCTCCGAAGTCTCCAAAACAAGGCAGGCAAGATGTTGGTTCTGCTTAACATGATTGCCCCTTAGGTGGCTTCTCTTCGCTATTTTCTACAAGTCTTGCGGCTTCTTCTGAAACCCTGAACATTTTCGCCCCTGTTTGGAATATCTTCGATGTGCAGAAAGGACGCTTCGCATCGATGCTGCGATAGTTCTATTTCGATCTTCGAAGTCTCCAATGTTCAGACCCAGCCATTATATCATAGCTGTTGCAAGGCATGCAATTAAGATGGGAATCGTATTAATTTTTCTTTGGAAGAGTACATTTCGCAATCATTTTTGAAATGGGTACTTTATCAAGACAAAAAAAAAAGTTTGAGTAAAGTGTACTAGATTACTGGAATTAACCACTGATCTGAAGTTTGAAATGGATCACTCTTCCCCATACCCCGCTCTGACGCTTCGCTTTTGAGTTGACCTTGTTTTTAGAAGTGCCAGATTGACGCGGTTTATCGCTTTATATTTCGATTTAAGTTACAAAGTGTTGATATGTATTTTTTCTTCTTAAGGGGACGTACATAAATTGCGTCAAGCTTAGATGCGGGATGGAGGGGTATGCGCTGATGTGATGGATCGTGACATGGAGGGGGTAGGGGAAATCGCTTGCCTGACGTAACGATTCGAACCGATATATATAGAAAAAAAAATTACAATATTTACCCAGATAATATACCTAATAAAGGTTTGAAGTTTTGGTAGTTTTTATTAATATTCATTCATGTGATATATTTTAATTAAATATAATTCCTCTATTTCAAATTTTATAATAAATTACACCAATTTAATTATGTGATGATATTTAATCTATTAGCGCCGATTGGTAAAAAATTTACCGTGCGAAAATGAGCTTTATGCTAAAGGTTATCTAATAAATAAGACAAAAGAGACCCGATCAATTTATGAAGAGCAAATTAAGTTACCCCCCAAAAAATGAAAAAATTTAAATTAGAATTTAAACTTAGAAATGAAGGTTCAAATGGTATTCACACAGTCATCGTAAATTGGTTAAGTATTAATTAAAACCATATTTAATTAATTTAAATTATACATAATAAATTCTAAGTAATTTGTTATGCATAAATATTTAATTATTTCAATTTATTATACAAAATAAATCTTTAAACAAATTTTTTATAATTAAAAAGAAAATCATCCCAAAATTAAAAAAAATTAATTTCCTTTTGTAAAAAAAGTTACACAAAGATATAAAGTAATGTATTAAATTATTTTCGCATTTTTTAATAACAGTCAATTATGTCGAAAATAATATGTCATTATTGCAATACATTTAAATTCCCCCGAAAGTATTAAAAAAATCATTATTTCTAATTTTAATGCATGCCTTTTTTATTTTTATACTATGTTTTTTTTTTTTTAAATCATTAATTGTAGCTTATTTCCAATGTTAAATACCACAGTTCGTCAGTTCCTCCATATCATAAAAAAAAATCATTAAACATATACTTTAAATATAAAGCATTCAATCATATTTGTCATCAAAACAAAGATTTATCTCTGATTAATAAAATTTTTAAGAAAATAATAATTCCCTAAATAAGACATGCACACAAGCACCATAGCGCAAAATCAAAAAAAGACGTTGACGCACGTCAAAAGTCTTATTTACGGTCAACCCCTAACCGACGGCGTCTTTGGGGGAAGACCGAAACGAGAAATTCGCCAAATTTGGCGAAAAGTAGAGCCGCAATTGGTGGTAAAAAAAACACATTTTAACATAGATAAGAACCCAGAAATATTTTTTCCTACGATCTACAACATAAGTATGATTGTTCAAACGTTACAGCAGATCTCTAAACAAAAAACTCAATGCGCAGTAATTTTTTTAAAATGACAAATTTCCCATAGAGTCTCATTGTAAAACGAAAATTTGGGGAACACCTGGGAGAAAGAGATGCCTTCAAACTTTCCGTAGTGGGGGAGAGCTTTCCGCGATCCATTAACCCTAGAGATCAGTGGAATTAACGCAGTGTTAAATCAGCGCCGTCTAGCGGAAATGTTATTTTGAGGTTGCAAATTTGGCGAACCGCTATATGGTTACATAAATGATGTAATTGGGCTATATTCTTTCTCGAACCTCAATTTTGCGATTTTCATCATCTTATTACTCTCAAGTTTAGTTCTCCTTGTCGAATCCTTTAAATGATAATAATTAGTTAAAGGAACTTCTTTGACAAATATGATGCATTAAGTGTAATTATCAAATCACATAAATTATGCTTTCTTTTTCTATTACAAATTTTCTTTCATAGGTTTTGCGTCGATTTGGGTCTGTCGACTGGTTGCGATATCGTAGTGTATGACTATTCAGGATACGGACAAAGCGATGGAAAGCCTTCAGAAAACAACTTATACGCCGACATAAAGTCAGTTTGGGACTACACGTTGACTTTTTTGGAACCGGATCCGTTCAATATTATACTATATGGTCATAGTGTCGGCTCAGTGGGTACTGTGGACCTTGCATCAAAGGTTGAATGTGGCGGTGTGATTTTGCATTCAGCCTTCACTTCAGCTTACCGAGTGGTTTGTCCGGGAGAAAAGAAGCATCTTTGCTGTGATACTCTGAAAAAGTAATGGTTTTTACGATTACAATTTTTTAAATACAGTTCCTATTTTTTAGGTTTTATTACTTGAAATTATCCATGGTCGAACCCTCCCGTGCGCTTCCACTCCTGTTCCATGGACACATATCGCGAATCGTCACTTATAATCCAAATGCATCTCATAGTGCGTCGATGATTCAAACAAACCAAATAAAATAAAATTAGTGTCCTAGTGAAAAGCTCCGCTTTTCGTAGACATTGCTGCATCTGCAAAATAGTTATTCTTTCTATATTATTTGCAGTTCCGTTTTATGTTTACATTAGTAAAAAAAAAAAGTAAAATGTGTTGATCCATCAAAAAAAAATATGTGGTGAAATCCGAAACTCCAAGCTGTGTAAATCATTGTGTCCGCGCTCCAAATCATGTACTGTCCCAGTTAGTAGCTTACTGATCCTGAATTAATTATGTAGTAATTGTTTGCGGGTTTGCTTGAATGCTTTTTGTTCTGCGATGCGTGTGAACCTCCAAGAACAGTCCCTCCACTAAACCAAAACAGAACTTAACACTACAGCATGCCAGGTACGATCTCCCTGTTTATCGTCTGCTGCTAGGTCCAAAGTCCTCCACTTTCGTGTCTACCCACTAAAAAACCCCAACCATGCCTCGAGGATCCAGCGAACCCCTCAAGTTCTACGAACTCTGCTGCCTCTTCTGTTGTCCTCCTTGTCCCACTCACATTGCTGCTAAGCTGGCCTTCGTTCCGCCGGATCGGACCTACTCTTTGATGCAACAGCAGAATCAGCAACAACAAACAGCTGAGGACCAAGAATCCAAGCCCGGCTACGAGCTGATCCTCAATCGCTCGGCCGAGTGGCAGTTCACCAAAGAGGAGCTGAAGCTGATTGAAGTATTCTACACCAGAACCTCAAAGGGGAACCAGATCGCGTGCATGTTCGCTAAATGTTCACCCATGGCCAAACACACCATCCTATTCAGCCATGGGAATGCCGTGGACCTGGGACACATGAGCAGCTTCTACGTGGGCCTGGGATCGAGGATCAACTGCAACATCTTCAGCTACGACTACTCTGGGTATGGCGAGAGCGATGGGAAACCCTCCGAGAAGAACATGTATGCCGATGTGGATGCTGCATGGCATGCCCTGCAGACGCGGTATGGCATACGCCCGGAGAACATTATCCTGTACGGTCAGAGCATCGGTACGGTTCCGACAGTGGACCTGGCCTCAAAGTATGAGGTGGGAGGCGTGATCCTGCATTCGCCGCTGACGTCTGGGATGAGAGTTGCCTTCCCGAACACAAAGCGGACATGGTTTTTCGATTCCTTTCCTAGGTGAGATTAACAAGGTTTCTGTTTATTTCTTTAACCTTTGTTGTTTTAACTCTTGCTTGTTGAGACAGTACATGACCTATAAGTTGTTGAGTCCTCTTTTATCTTTTATGTAAAAGTTCCTTTTTTGTTAGGGGACATTGAAACACATTAGTTTGGGCATAAAGTACCTTCTGGGTTAATATCGGTCATTTAAAAGGCAGCTTTTCAAGTTGGGTAGAAAATCACTTTTCCGAATCCTGCTTTTTTATTCTTTGGTAAACCTAAAACTAGTCTCAATCAGCTTCTGTATCTGTGTAACATTAGTTTTTACCTTCCTATCTTTTGAGTATTGCTCTTTGAAAATCAACAAGTTTTGTAATTTGTGGCATGCCAGCGACTAGGATTATACATATCTACTTCTTGACTAGAACTATTGGCTAGTGTCTCCCCAGATCTATTGGTTGAATAATTAGTACCAAGCATTGGTCCCAAATATGCTTCTAGCATGGGGTGGCTTTGATCAGTAGGCATGACATGCCCTGTTCTATGTCATGCGTTCGGAGAACATTATCCTGTATGGCCAGAGCATTGGACCTGGCCTCAAAGTACGACGTGGGAGGGGTGATCCTGCACTCGCCACTGACTTCTGGTATGAGAGTCCCCTTCCCTAACATAAAGCGGACATGGTTTTTTGATTACTTTCCTAGGTGAGATATTAACGAGGTTTTATTGTGTTCATTTCATGTCCTTTATTGTTTTAACTCTTGTTTGTTGCGAACAGTTGTTTTAACTCTTGACAGTATATGAACTCAAAACGTTGAGTGCCCTTTTATGTTTTATGTGAAAGTATGTTGAGGCTTGGAGTATCTTTTTCTTGAATAGTACTTTTAAACTTTTCCCATATCGCAAGCATTGCCATAAATAACACAAAGCGGACATGTTTTTTCGATTCCTTTCCTAGGTGAAATTAACAAGGTTTTAACGTGTTTCCTTCGTTATACTTTGTTGTTTTAACTCTTTTGCTGTGGACGGGAAACTGCAGCAACCACAACGATCAGTTGGATCATTTTTCTTTCAGTATATTTTCTTATAGGTTAGAGTTATTGAGTGCTTGCAACAACTGTTCAAGTCAGTGTGTTAGTTACTGCAATTTACCTGCCCACGGCAGTCTTCCTCTTTGAGACAGTACATGAGCTTTAAAACGTTGAGTCCCCTTTAAGTTTTATGTGAAAGTATGTTGGGGCTTAGAGTACCTCCTTCTTGAATAGTACTTTTCCTATTTCGTGGCGTCGCTAAAAATTTACAACCAGTGCCAAACTGAATGTTTACAATGATAACGTTTAATTGTGTACAATACAGAAGATTCTGTTTGTTGCCAAAGATTCAATTTGGCGAGATATTTTTTTGTGGTTCTTAAATACGACGCCTGTCGCCAATAGCCCTCGTGTAGCTCTAGTGCGACGACAATTCAAACTAAACTAAACAAGTTGAGTTTTATAAACAAATAATACTTAAGTAACCCTTCACAGATCAAACTTGTATTCTGGTTTTTGTTACTCTATGTTGTTGTTTGAACTTAAGTTTGTATTACTTTGAATACCAGGCCTCGGAACTAGTCTCTTTTCTAGCTATTAGTATCTATTTTTTTTAAGTGTCTCTAAAAGTATCTTTTTTTAGCCCAAAGTCTCTAAAGTCTTTTTTTCACCAGCTCGGCTAACTTTCGCCGAGATTTCACAAGAACATTGTTGACAAATTAAGAACTTTTTTATCTCGTGCAATTACGTATCTTTCAATTTTCTAGCGGTGATGTTACAACTCAAAGCTGCGGGATTGCAGCGTTTTGTTTTGTATTTTTCAACGGGTTCTCGTAATGACATCCGTGTCCAGCCATCGGGTAAAATCTGGAAAGTCAGGAATTATACTTGGATTTTTTAGCGCAGGGAAAATCGGGAATTATGCTTGAATTTGTTGAAATTCTGGTGTGCGCCGGGAAATTTCGCCACTTTCTGCAAGTAGATTTATAATTTTGAATTAATTGCTCGAATTTTTAAAAGTTATTTGTTATGTAGGTTTTTATGGTTCTCCGTTTGTTTGCTGATTTTCAAAGATTCAGGATTTTCCGTCTTTGCAGTTAGCATAGATTTATTATTTGGGCGTAATTTACGATTATGTGATATGCTAATTTTTCGGTTTGTTTATTTTCAAGAGTCTTCAATTTTCCAATTTTTGAAGATGCATGATTTACACATTTTCAGTTACACGATTTAAATATTGCTTATTTGTGATTTTGTCGTTTTTACTGATATTTGAGGATTTTTTGATTTGTCGATATTCAAGGTTTCACGATTAAGCGATCTTCGAGTTTTGTTGCAATTTGTCTATTTGTAAATCCTTACAAATAGACAAATTGCAACAAAACGTGCTTTTTTTACTTCAAAGTTTTGAATTGCAGTACAAAACAAGTTTAAATAATAAATATAAAAATTCAATTAAAATTTGAAGATTAATTTCGATTTGATTACACTAAGCTATCGTCTTCGAATGATGCAGTTTAACCCGGAGTCGCAGTACACATGCTACGAAGAGCTCCCGTTCGCTTTTTAACTCTGGTTTTTCAAAGAAACCAATACCGCTGAGTCAATTGTTCTGAGTTATGTGACTTTTGTTAGGTATAGATATCGAAGAGCCTGTTACTTTTTTCCGTTTTTAAACTCTTTGGCCACATATTTTTCGCTTCATTATGGTTATGTGCTTGTTAGGTTATAGACAGTGTTATTTTTTTAAAACTATTTTGCCATATTTTCTTCATTTGTACATTGTGGTTGTTTGATTTTAGGTTTCTGAACTGTATTAGCCAAATTCCGAAAATTCGCTACATTACTGATGTTTAGTTTTACGTTTTATAAATTCGTAATTTATGGATTTTCAAGGTGTTGTTAATTGCAATTTCTGATGAAAGTTTTTTTTTTTTTTTGCTGAAATAGTTTGCAAAACGCTGATTACTATAGTCTACTTTTAGTCTCTATTTTTTATTTGAAAGTATCTTTTGTCTACTTTTTTTAGAGCATTCCTAGTTCTGAGGCCTGGAATACCTATCTAACCACTTAAGCAGATCCTTAAGTGGTTAGATTTCTTAAGATTTAGATTGACATCCCTATACTAATCTCACGTGGAATTTTTTTGTGCAAATTCATTGTATGTTTTTTGTAAATGCAAAGGATTATTTTCGAAAAGCACTACTTGCATTATTATTTTTCCCACAAGGCTTGAACAGGATTTCAGATTATAATCTTATCTCTGTTCTCTAATTTGGATAGCCACAGTAAAATTATTATTATCAAGTTAGATTTTGCCATATATTAGACATAAAAATATATTTAATTTGAATTTTACTCAATTTCCTCGCAATTTTATGCTTTTTTTCAGGGAGGGGGAGGAAATTATTTAAAACATATACTATTATGTTTCCATATTATTAGTTAGTTCAGTTATAAAATGGTATCTATTGAATAAATTTTAAGTTTTTGTGCTATTAGTATTTTAATCAACATAATTTTAAAAGAGTAATATTAAATAAATAGGATCTGAACATCACTTTTACAGCATTTGTTTCTGCCATTTTAACTGCTAGCTTAAACTCTGTGCAATAAAATACACATTTAAATAAATACACAAATAAATTTCACATTTTACAAATAAAATAGTTAAATTTTTTTAAAGAATATTCTTTAAGAATGTATTTTGGACATCATATCAATATATATTTTTAGCTTTATATTGAGGAGTAAATTATTGTTGTTATAATTGCACGATATTATGACTTTAAAGATCTAGGGCAATGCAAGGGACCAAAAGTTTGTACGATTTGTCCTTGGTAAACAAAGTTGTTGTAACCAAGTATATATTTAAATTGAATAATTTAATTTTAATCTTAAAAAAAAGCCATAATTTTTGCTCTAGAATCCCTTAAAAAAAACCTTATATCTTCCTACTTCTTTCAGCATAGAAAAAGTGCCGAAAGTGACATCCCCTGTATTGGTGATCCACGGGACCAATGATGAAATCATCGATTTCTCCCACGGGCAAGCCATCTATGAGCGCTGCCCGCGGGCTGTGGAGCCCTTATGGGTTGAAGGCGCGGGCCACAATGATATCGAGCTCTACGGACAGTACGTGGAACGGTTAAAGAAGTTCATCAATGAGGAGCTGGCTACTTAGGGTCTTTGGACACAGGGTTGTCACTTGAAATGGGGAGTCAAGTAAAAAAGTAATTTATAAGTTTTTAATTCATATTTTATTTTAATTTTAGAAGGTCATTAATAGGCTATGTTTTTGAATGGATTCAGCCTAGAGAGAACAGTTTTAAATGGGTGGAAATGTTTTACATTAGTATTGCAATTGTAGTTTCAACAAAACTAAATGAACTTTATGTTTAAAGCAGATGACCAACATTTATGAACTCTGTCCTTCTGCTGTACTAAGCAAATCTGAACTATAGGGTGAAGGGATAGGAGAAATAAATGCTAGCCTGTGGGTCGGCATACTCTTAAATCCGGTTCTGGTAATTAATATTTTGTGTTTTTGCAATGTTGTTGTCGACAAACTTTCCCAAACTGTTGTCTATAGACTTTGTCCAGATAAATGAATATTTAATTTTGTAATTTTTGTTGTTGAAAAACTCCTGTTGCCAATATAAGTTTTATACTGAATTTCACAAATAGAAGCATAATACATATTTGCTAATTTAATTTTTTAATGAAAAAATATTCACTCTTAATTAGTTTTAATTAAAATGTACTACATTTGGGGTTAAAATATAATTCTTAAATGTCAAAATCACTGCTAAACAAATTACATTTAGAAAATAATTAGTTAATTGAGCTTTCCAGTGTATATAGGGTAAAGCCGGTTAATCAAGGTTTTACCATATATGTGTGTGTGTTTAGATCAGCTTTAGTATTCTCATTAATTACTTTCAAGAAAAACTGCTTATTTCCCCTCAAAAAATTAGTTAATTGCTTCTTTTCTAGTTCAAATGCTGAAATATAATTTTTACCTCAACATGTCATGTTCAATATTGCACAAGCTACAAATTATAAATCAAATAAAGCAAGCAAAACACTTGTAACTCTAAAAATTATCTGTGGTTTTGTCAATGAAGGTGTAAGTTTTAATAAAAATAATTAAGTTCGTTTTTAATCTGATTTGATTTTATGATTGACTACATAATTTTATTTAGTTTATTTGTGTACAATTTGGTCTTTAAAAGTCCAATTTTCATAAACTGATTTTTTTTAACACTGATACTCGGTAATTGTTAAAATAGTTAGTTCTACAATTAATGCAAAATTCATTTTTAAAACAAAATTTTTTACAGATTTGTGTCCTAACATTATTAATTTTTTAAAAAACATTTTAACATTTCAGGAAAATAAAATGTTGAAAGAGAAAAGTTGTCTGAAAAAGCTTTTTCTGCTGACATTATCCCTAAAAAAGAGTACAACTTCAACAATTGTTCAGAGTGGCAACCCTGCTTAACCGTCTCACCTTTTCTCATGAACGGCATATCAGGATATCATGGCTAAGTACATACTTTACGGATGGAATGTCTTAATGTGGCTCTTTGCCCCTGATCACCTGCGATTTCTTTCTTTAATGTTTGTGAGTTGGACTAACTGTATTAATGACTAATATATTATTAAAAGGTATTTAATTAAGATGGCAATGAGTTTATAATTGTTTTTAAAAAAATTCATGTTTCTTTTTTACGAGTAAAATACTTGTGAGTAAAAAATATATATATTTATGGTGAAACCTCCTGTGTTTAGTCCACAAGTAACTTGGACCCTTAATACAAGTGCATCCAAAATTGTTTTCTATCATAAAAAAAAGTCGTTTTTATCTAAATATAAATCGAAATAATATTTTGGTGGGGGAGGGGTTGGGTTGAGTTTTGTTTTCATTTCAAAGAATGAAATGTTCTGGTCCTAAGTGGTTTTTCTTAAAATATTTGTTCTTTGAAAGGACTTTTAATTTGAAGAAAAAAAGTATATAATTGTTAGTAATCTTCTTGATGGTTTGTTTGAAACTTGTTAGTTTTAAGCCTGGCTAATTGGCTATTGGGTCCATTAAACTAAGATTGATTTGTATTTGATTTTTTATATGTATTTTTATTTATTATAGATTTTATTTGCAGTATTTGAAAATGAAATTAACATTTTATTTGTGAATCCAAAAGCTTTGATGAAATTTGTGTTTGAATATCTATATTTGTACTTGTTTTTTTAATTGTTGTGGATTTGATGTACTTATTAGATACTTATTTTACTAGTAACAGTAATTTCAATAGTACAGGGCGAGATTTTCATTCATAATATTTTTGCTTTATCTCAAGATGCTTCACTTTTAAAATGCTCAATAATTTCATTCTGTTTGTAATTCTTTTGTATTTTGCATTATTATATATTTTTTTTTCATTATTTTTAGTTTCGTTCCTACTTTTTGTTCCTATTTTACGGACAAATTTTTATTTACTTTTCTATAAATAGTTTTTAAATGTTTTTCCCCCTGTTTGTTAATTTTTTGTGAGATTAATCTTATTTTCATTGGTAAAATTTTTCTTTTTTTTTTTTAAAGATCAAGTATCAAAACTAAGTTATGCTATTTCATTGATATGACTAAGAAAGTTTCATTTTATTCGAAGGGTACAAAAACGATTTAAAAGAATAATCACTTTTTTTTTAGGTTGATATCATTCAGAATGACCAAAAATATCACTGACGATGAAACGAAAAAAGTTTAGCCTTAATTAACAATTCTTCAGTTTAAAAATAGCTTCTCTGTAATCGAAATTATCCAAAATCAAAGTGATTTCACAAATAAAAATAATACATTATGGAAGAATAAGTTATTGGTCAAATTTAACAGATGACATTCATATGAGATTCACTTTTTGAGATATTTTGACAAAACTGGTTGTGTTTTAATTTACGTTTGTTCAAAACACCATATTGTCAAATGCCGGAAAAATTCATCTCTTTCACAAAACAGAACGCAACTTTCATTAAAGTATTTTTGTAGTTTTAATTTTCTATGCAAATTTATGTTTTATGATAGGATCATTTTATGTTTAATCATTGTTTATTTATTCAAATGTGTTTTTTTAATAAAAAAATCAATTTTCAATATTTGTTTTGTGGGCTGCTTTATTGTAAAGTGATTGTTTGTATTTGCTTCGGAAAATTCTTGTGTTTCTGTGTATTTTTGATTGCTAGTGATTTAGTATTTATTTTTTTGTAACCTTAAGTGTGAAAAATTGTAGTTAAAACCAAGATATGTGAACTATAAACCATTTATTTGGAAAGTGGATTTGTATACTGACCTAACTTCCATTGAAAGAGTATATAAAAATTGCATGTGAAATATAATTTTGCAACTTAATTATTTATTGCTATTTTTTTAAAAATTATTATTTCAAATATGTGTGTTCAATGTGCAAGGATGTGTTTGATATGTTTTTTTTAAATTAAAAATGACAAAAAGGTTTTAGATCTTTTTGTCAGGGGCTTTAAAAAAACCACAAGTCCAGGAGAAAAACCCTTTGATTGACTAGAAATCTTCCCATATTCAGGTCTGCTCGGCGGGCATTGGCGACAGGAAATCAGTTTCTCCCTTGGTTTTCTCGCAGTACAAACGTGGGACTCGTGTCTCACATGAATGAAGTTGCCACGAAGAAGAACCAAGTGAGAAACCGGTTTCCTTACACCAGTTTACGCAATGACTCTATTGTCGCCAATGAGGCCTGATACAGACTGATATAATGTTGGTGAAGGGTTTTCTTTCCCCTATACTATTCAAATATTTTCAGTCAGCTTATCAACCGCAATTTCAAAAAAGGCCTATAAATAAAAAATAACCTCATGTAATACATTCATCTGTATGTTCATACGAAATCCTGCCCTTTATACACTGTCATCCATGAATTTTAGTCAGCACTGCATTAGTGTCAATTGACTTAACTGTTTTGTGACTTAATGTGGGATCAATTGACATAATGTTTACTATCCTTTTAGAGAATGTTCCATTGTTTATAAATTTTCTTTTAGAATCAAACTTTTCTTTTGAAAATAAAATCTTAAAAAAAGAAAAAAAGCAATTGATAAACAGCTGATTTGTAAATAATAAAATTAAAAACACAATAAAATGTGAAAATTGTTCTTGATAAGGAAATTATTGTTGAACTTAATAATAGTGTTCTTTTTTCTACTTGTAATACTTATTTGCACTAAATAAAAATTTCATAAATAATTTAGGTGTTTTCTCTCTATATTAAAAAAATAGTAAGCTCTTTTAAAGTGTCTGCAGCCATAACAGGATGAAATATTCATGTTACAAGTCAAAAAAAATTCTGGAAGGTATGTCTTCCTTATGCCTTGCTGCCTTTTTTTGTTTTTCAAATTTCCAATTAGTTTTTTAATTAAAAATAAAAATTAGTCTCTATGTTAAAGTATAGGCTTTTAAAACGTTTACAGCCATAACAGGATGAAATATTGATGGATATTGGGTTATTGAGCGATAGCGAGCGGCCGTGAAGCGGTCCAATGGAATTACGCATCAATTCCCGGGGGTTGGCGAGCGATAGCGAGCAGGGGGCGGAGAGGAAGAATGCGAGCCTAGGGGAGAAGCCCCTAGTAATTATAAAAAAAAATATTTAATGCACAACAAAATTATGTTGCACATGAGGCAACTCTTAAATTTATAAATCTTATGAAACATATTTTGACCTAACCTATCATTTAAAATATAGTCAAAACTAATGTTATAAAATTATTAAAAACTAAAAATCTATTTCAATTCTTTATCAGGAATCACAAACTAAAGGTCCCCATTTTAAATAGTTTTTGAAGCTTAGAAGAAAATTGTATCATAAATAGATTTTTGAATTTTTTTAAAAAAAAGTTCAACATAAAACTGAGATGTTAACTGTGAAATTTTTAAGTAAAAAATATATTCGGTTTTAAAGTTGATTAAAAAAATTTAAAGTCTTACGAAAAAGTATTAGTGTAAGACTGTATTATACAGTTTTGTTTTCAATTAATTTTATTTCTAATAGGATTTAATGCATGCATGGAGTTTTTCCCTTGCATTGCCTATTTTCCACCGCCTTTTACATTCAAATAATAAGGGCTCGATTTGAAAACCTGATGTAACTGACTTTTCTGAAATTATCATACTAATTAACAGCTTAGCACATTTTTCAATCATATTCGCAACAGAACCATTGGATATATGTATATAAGAGGTACATTAGGAATCCATTTAAAGTAATATGTCCTGGAATAGTCCAGTAATAGTCATGTATATAAAAAAAAACCCACCTTAGTGCTCACAAACCAAAAATTTAAAGATTATTCTATTAATATAAAAATATAGCATGTCTAACAGTGTATGATTAAAATGTACGAAACGGTGAAACTTTGAAATTTTGCAAAAACTACGAATTTTACTCATTTTGTACTACGTTGCGTGGGCCGAAGATCCGACACAAATGTATAATAAGTGCATATATATTGATTTGACATACTTTTAGAAGTTAATTCATGAAATAGCAATTAAAAACACCTATCGTGTTTTAAAAAATTACGGTTTTTGACGATTTTTTGCCAACTTTGATGGCATTGTGTGACCGGTAGATAAATTAATAAAAAAATAATAATATTTAGTGCATTTTTCATGTCTTTACCAATGGCAACTTTTCCGCACTAGCGATCCGAAATAAAATAAAAAGTTTTTTCGGCCCACCCTATTATACACGGTGACAACTAATTAACCGTCAATTCGATCGGAACGTTAATGAAAAAGAGTTCAAGATTGCTCTTTGTTGGAATATGATAATTATATTTTCTGATAAAAGCAATTCGAGAATTCGCCGCCAGATGACACTTTTTTTTATAAATCATAGGCACCAGCCATTTTAATTTTAAACCATCTCTTAGTGTAGATTATGCAAATCGGACAACAATACAGCACAAAAATAGCCAGTATTGGTTAATTTTAGGTTTAATTCAAGACATCACAATGACGTTTGTATATAATGTCTTTTCAGTTTTGTTTGTTACCTAGGTATTAGCACAGCAAGTTCGGATTAATCCTCCTCGATTTAGATCTGATTTTTCCTCAAGGTGGCAGCACCACGAGTTTGAATTATATATTCTCGTTTCCTTCTGTTTGTCCTTTCTGCACTCAAAAACACGTTAGAATGAAAAATGATTTCTCCTTTTACGTACGATGGTATTAATTCCACATTTTAGGTGGTATTTAACTTATACACTATGCTTAAGTGGAACTTTATAAATGCTATGTCCTTCCCTTATTCATTTTTATAGGCCAAGGTATATTTTAGAGAAATCATTGCATTTCCTATGAAAATGTGTTAGCCAAACTTTTTATGACTCTTCAAATTATTACAGATAGCGTCACTAAACAAAGCAGCACCTCAACCACTTTGCTTTATCAGCGCTCTCTGTCGGGTGTCAAGTTTTTAAAAATGGGTTATTGAGTGCTTTTTATACACTATTCCTAGCGTTTCAGTGGCTGAGAGGTATGAGATGGTGATTGGTGCCTCAGAAAAATGGCTCTCAGTTCTGAGGAATATGCCGTGTCTGCCAAAGGCTTACCGCCAATAAAACAACCCCGTTGGGAAAAAAATCCCTTTTAGCCACTATAATTACTACTTCAAAGCAATCGTTAATTTTAGTTCATAAACTATGGAGCTTACTTCAATATGTGGAAGCTAGAAGTTTACCGGACAGGTTTAAACCAAGTGTAAATTACCTCCATTTACACGGTCGGATTTATAGATTTGCCGCCTGTAGGCTACGATCGATTTGTCGTCAATTTCACAATATTCTTACCTTTCGGGGAAATATAGCTGGTTAGCTGCAAAATAGGGTGGTATATGTGATGTTTAAAATTATCACAACGAATATAAAAGAGGGAAAATAGGTTTATTTGAAATACAACTTCTAGTGGACTTCTAGTGAAAATATATAAATAGAAAATCAGATATTTTTATTTTCTAATAACTGATCACTTTTTTTTCTGTCTACATATTCGACTCATTTATAAAAAAAATTATGCTGATTGCCGCTTTAATTGGTCTAAATATTTGCCGCCCCAAAAAATTCGCCGCTCTAGGCCTATGCTCTAGGCTACAGCATACTATTATCATTTCCATTTAATTAAATTTTTGTTTAGCTTGAAAATACAAAGCGCCCTCACGCGCCACCAGATGCGTAGGGCAAAGCCTGAACTTGACAGGGACGTTTAAAGAGTCTGGAAAAATTTTCGGCCAGCGAAAAGTATGCGGGTATGCATACACTAAAAGTATATGGAACCCGAACCTAATCCGATACATTTCATTCGTGAGAAAATAACTTAGGTCTGGGGGCCGTGGGACTATTGGATAATGAGAAAGTTGGCCATTTGGTTCAGTTTTTTTTTGTTAGATTATGAATATGCGAAGATAGTTATAGGCAGTAAAAAATTTGGAAAGGTCTTTTTTTAGCAATTTTATGAATTTGTTTCTATATTAATTAATTTTTAGTTTAACCCTTTTTGTCACACTCGGGTGAGTTGGAGTGGGTAGACTTCAAAATTTATGACTCGAAACATCGGAAACGTGCTTTGTGAGGGTCCCGGGAGGCCTAGTGATTAAGATAGCTGACCATTACGCTAACAGTCTGCGCACTATACCAGGTATGTGTTTGATTCCCGCCTTCGCCCTGGTTTTATTTTCTCTCTGTGGGTCGGTAAAAATTTTGTCTGTGTCTGTCTTACTTGACGAAGGTTTATAAGCGGGTCTCTGGTCAGGTACACAAACCAGAAAATACATGTATACCAAAACCTACCTACCTACAACGTGCTTTGTTTGGGTTCAATACAGTATTTGACATAAAAGGGACGTCAACACAGGTGGGGCTGCTAATTGTTTGAACGAATTGAAGGTAGTTAGAAAATACATCGAACAAAGGCTGTCGTTTGTGACAGACAATTTCCAAGCGTTGTTGAGGGTAACAGGTTCTCAGTAGGCGCGTTTACATGAGGCATCGAATCCATGGAATGTCAAATCCTCCATTAGGGGAAAAAGTGGTCGAGTAGGATTTCTAACCCAAACTCCGCAATCAACCCCCCTTCGTAAAATAAGGTGTTTATATGGGAACCGGGAGTTGATGACGTAGAAGCGCGGGACATCTGACATTTCTTGACAAATACACATGTATTAATTGTGACTCGTATATATTTAGCTAGCAATACTTTTCTATAAAACCTTCATTTCATAATGATTAGCAATATTTTGATGAGCTATATAAAAATTAAGCTTAAGTTATCTAAAACAAATTGAATAAAAGTTATATAAATTAAGAGCTTGAGTTATATAAAAATTAAAATTTAAAAAAATATTTAGGATGGTTACATGCTAAGGTGTTTATGTCAAATGTTTTTTTCCGAATTCTCAGACAAGAAGTCGAAGTAGAAGTAGAAGTTGCGAAAACCATGGAATGAAACGCAAACCCTCCTTGATTTGAGGGTTTGCGAAACCCCCCAATGAACCCTGCAATTACCGGTCTGCCGGGCGAAAAATCCCCAAGAGGGAAAAATTGCGGAGTTTGCTCTTCATTCCATGGATTCGATGGCTCATGTAAACGCGCCTAGTGAGAATGATTTCGTGGACAAGTAGTTTAAATAGTCTGCCATAGAAGTAGCATTGTAGAATCATGTGCAAAAGTCTTTTAGCACGTGGGTTGAGGGTCATAAACATGTAATCATTATTACTATGACATAAAGAAACTTAAATTGTATGTTTCTAAAAAGTAAGTGCAATGCAGATATAATTTTTAAAAATTTAATGAAAGCTTCTACTCGTGATTTATCCACTTTAATACGCCTTCTATCGGCACATGCGAAAACTACGCTAATACGAGATATAGTATGTTTTCATAATCATTTATTTTGATATGCTATTTTAAAGAGTTTTATACTTCAACATTGTTATTGTTTCCACTATAAGTAGAAAGTATCAATTTGCTCTATCCGATTTGCGCAGATTTCGTTTATATAAATCAGCGCTATCTGGCGAATGTTTGAAATGCGAATTTATTTTAAATTGTTTTTGTTCTGTAACCTCGAATGTAGTTGTAGTGCACCATTAATCTGTCTTGACAAAATATTAGTCAACTTTCTGATGATCTGATGAACTATTAGTAACAAAGGCGTCTTTACCAGAGCCGCCACTGAAATACAGGTAGAATTGGGTAGAATATACCACTCATTTTTGCACCAAGATCTCGACGATCTCACCTGAGCTCATTTGATTTCGAATTATGTACACATTTGCTTACACACACTTGATTTACACTTTATACTATTTTTTGCAAACCAACCAATCTCCTCCGATTTTTTTTTTTTTACCATAGAGCTATAACAGGCTTTTGATATTTCCCGGCACGCACCGCTTCCTTGAAGGCTGTCATCTGATACAGCTCAATAGTAGTGAAGACGTTGTAATGTTAAGGTGGGTGTAAGTAGCGTGATACCCCGTTATGTAGCTTTAGTACGACGTTTTTAAATCAAACAATTAAATGTATAAATTATTATTGACATGCGCATTCCCTCTCTTTAGATAAAATCAGCTATTTATAAACTTGACTGATGTACTTTCTTGAATTTATAGTAGGGCGTTTTCCGTATCTGAAAGATTTGAATTCAAAGCCGACATCGGTTTGAGGTAAATATTTTGTCTACTATTTTTTTTTTTTAAATTTATTGTTTTTTCTATTTTGTTCAAATAAAAAAAAAGTAACGTACGTCAATATGTAGCTTTTCTTTTGTAAGTTTTTCTCATCTGATGTTGGCTCATTATTTGGTGAAATTTCCGTGTTTTACTTATTCTTTTCAATCATTGAATCGGAACCTTACGCGCTTCAATCTTAAGCTGAGGTTATGCATAACCTGCATAATCTGTTTCACATGGTGCCATACAAAGATGGTCGTTCTTCTAATTGGAATTCAGTACAACGCTTTTATAGATATGTCAGCTAAGAACTACTGTTCATTAGTATGTTTTTAAATCCTATAAGCATGTACTATGTCGTTGAAATTTTTTTTGTAATGAACTTTATTTTTGTGCTGCAATAATCGGGTAACCATCGATCGAAAATTAAAAATGATTGCAGAACATTTCTATGTGGTTTGCAAGGGGTCTCGCATCTGCTAAGGGTGCATCTGGCTGGCATATTTGATTACCAGCCATTATAGGTACTTGGATCTGCCTATTTGTATTGTAAACAATGAGTTGCCTTTGCCTCTTTTCAATTTTAACTTCGTAGAAAAATTAACATAAGATTTCATTCATTAAAATGCGATTTTTTTTTACTTAAAGTGCACCAACAATAAAAATGCGATTTTACTCGAAAGAAAATTTAAACATCTCATAGGGTTAAAAATCATTTAATGGAATATTTATTTCAATAAGGTATTTAACACTGTCATTGCTGATCATGCCTGAACAAAACAAAATAACCGACCCATCAAGACATGAAAAAAACAAAATAACAGACCGAAAATGAAGTAATATTCGATAGTGATATTCCTAAAATTTCAAATGTTAACATTAGTGTTAGTAATATATTTTCCTTTTCCAGTTTCTTGGATATAACCATGGCTGAGAAAAGTATATGCTCGATACATTTGGATACTGAAAGTGTTTCTTTCGAAGCCGAAGCTGAAATTCCTTCAATCTCTGACCTATCTTCTCCAACCTCAAACTCTGAACAACTTGAGGAACCACCTGAAGACATGAGAACTGCAAATACTTCCAAGGACGTGGGTTTTGATTCTCCACCAAAATCTTCACTTCCGCCACCGTCGACACATCAAAGCGAGCATTCTTCGCCAACAAATCTAACAGTGGTAGAGTCTGAAACCAAGAAATGTCCAGTACAATTGGAGCTTGAAAGTGCTGAATCGTCTGAGACCGAAGCTGTTGTTCCTGTGATACCCAAGAAGGCTCCGCTAACAGTTTCAATCTCAAGCGAAGAACAACCTGCGAAATTCTGTACAGAAACCATGCCCAAACTAATAGAAAATACTTCAAGTGGCATTGCAGATCAATTATCTTTACTTTTACCTCCAGTTCATCAACATGGACAGGATATGCACACATATTCAGATACGGAACGCACGCCATCAACTTCCAGAAATGAATCACCAAGAAAAGTGGAACAGTTTGAAGGTTTGGATCAGCCATTAGTTGAACAATTTCAAAGGCTTGAATTAAAAGCGAACACTGAAAGCTCAGAGGGCGAGTCCAAAAGCCCATCAGAGGGACTCTACATCAAATCGAAAGGAAATAATGACAAAACATGGGAACTTCCTTTTCGTGTGCGCAAAACCGGATTGGTAACTGTATGGAATGAACCCGATGAGGATTTTGTTCCAAATCTAGCAATAAGAAAGGGTGACCCAGTCCCTTCATTACCACAACAACACGAGGAAACATTTCAGAGAACTCCCTTAGTTTTGCGGTGTCCGAAATGCCAGATGGCGATTCCAGGAGACTCCCCAGGACTTTTATGCCAGCACTGTCTTTTAGGACTTCGGAAACTAGCCTCAGAACCTCAAGAACCTGAAGGAGCATGTGGTGGGGCTACTTCAGACCCGCAAGGAGCAACTGCAGCATCCTATGATGAGGGATTCCCGATATCTTACAGTGATTTTAAAGCTACTTACGAAAGAAGGAGTTCTGTGGAACAATACGTCAGGATGCGCCATCGCCAACGAGAGGGGCTGCCTCCATACGATAAACCTCACCAGGAAACCACCAAACAACCCGATGTTTATGAAGATTATGAAAGAAGCTATTCGGAAGAAGAGTTTCATATGCTGCAAAACTTCCATAGAGATGTTCTACATGTGTTGTCTCCGACGCAGCAAATTATCTTCGAACAAATGCGACAAACCGAATCCGACATCTTTGCAGCAATGAATCGACCTGGCGAAACTTTTGAAGATCTACGAAGTCCTGAACAGGAGATCCGGGAAGTGGAATACTACGAACGTCAGATGGCCATATTGGCGGCCAGGTATGGCGGAGCCCCTTTAGAAGAGACCACTTTCCCTTGGACGCCGCAAGAGTTCCTCGACCAAGCAACTCTGTATGAGATGTGGAGGCCGCCAGCGGATTCTGTGGAAAAGAAAGAACTGGAAGACATGTCTCCAGAGACGCGAAGAAGACACGAATTGGAAACGATGGCCCTGATGAGGAAACCGAGGGAACACTTGGAGGCAATGCTTGGCAACAAAGAAGAGTCGGAAGAAAGTGGGTCAGAAGATACGGAGTACTCTGAGGTGTCCACGCCTTCTGGATCGACTGATTGAAACCTCGTACAATATTCTAAAACTATTTTTATCGTCAGACGTTTGCATGGTGAAGTATTGAAAGATAGTTTTAAGATGCATAGTGAATTTAAAGTCATTTATATATATAATGCTTCTATTTATGTGTATTTGTCAACATTTTTAGCATTCATTTTTTAAAGCTTTTTTTGTGGTTTCTTTGTAGTAGTTTTGATAGTATTTTGTATTTAATGCAATATTTTAAGACAACAGAAAGTTTTAACTTGTTTTAATTCCTGTCTACAAAAACGACTTGTAAATAAATTATATTTCGATATATTTGGAAAGTTTTCTTTATCAATAAATGTAATTTTCCCACTTTCATTCGCGCGTGAAGGCATTCTAAACTAGTTTGATGCTATACTAAGGAAATAAACACATCCCGCTATACAGTCATTCTTTCTCGCACTTGATACTTAAAACTCCTAAGTTTGAAATATAATTTCTTCTTTTTTTGTATCAAATACATGCTAGTTTAATTCAAAAAAATTTTTTGGTTACTTAAATAACCAAATTACTTAATTTTGTTAATTAACATCTATTTAAATAGGCATCCTTAGATTTCCAAAGACACGCAACATTTTTGTTCGCTAATAATAAATGATTACATTTAATTAGTAAAGGGTTTAATTGTGTTCATTAATTGTTACTAAAGTTAATACGTAGTTAAAATAATTATAATGAAATTAATTTGGATTTCTAATGAAGATTAATCTATTTAAAAATTTATTTTAATCGTTAATAATTAGTCCTTTCAGTTAATTGATTACAATTAACTAGCCTTTTTTTTTAGTAAATTAATTCAAATTAATTAGCCCTTGAGTTTGGCTAAACCAAATCAGCAACATCGAACTTTTGTACCCCCCCCCCCCCCCCCCCGGAACAATCCTGGCTATGCCACTGGCCCTTGTGAATTAATTCAAACTAACTTTAAGTATAGCAAGATTAAAAGTATTGAATTTCGCTATATGGGTCAAGGCAGTCTTATAATTAAGGTAATTATTCAGCTATGGTAAGTTGAAAGGTCTGATTATATTAAATAAATTTTAATTTGTAAAGAAGTTACTTCGTTTAAAGGAAGTGGACGTTAAACATCCTCCAAAGTCAAAAACCGTAAAAAGTTGCGTTAGGCGCCTACTCAGAGGTCGGCACGTCACTGACTGTAGTTTTAAATTACGACGCCAGAGAAGCCAATAGTAATAGTGAAGCCCTTAGTCTCTAGTACGATGATAATTCAATCCAACCCAGTTTATTTTTATATTGAGTCGTGGTTAGAGTTTACATCGCATGAGGTATATATGTGAGTAATGGTTGGAAAATGCTTGACAACAAGTGAATGGTTTTTCTAGCTTGATTTTGGTTAAAGGAGCGTCGCGCTAGAGCTGCACAAATTCTATTGACTGCGTTTCTCGTATTTTTAAATAAACCTAATAAGCATAGTTTACATGTATTTAGTGCTGAATCAGCAATTAAAAAAACGAATTCAACGATTTCAAGTAATTTGGCCAATTGAAGATAATAAATCCTAGGTTTTTTTTTTTTTATTCTATACAGAAAATAAAATTTATGCAGTGAAGGGTTAACATGATAATCAAGGCGGCATGACTCAAACCGTGATATTTTATTAAACCTCGCGTAGCTCTAGTGAAAATTCATTCAATTTAAACTAAAAGAAAGGGAAGGCTTCTTTTGCTCTTTCCTTATAGCATTGACCATAATGCTATTGGCTACGATCAAGCATCAGTTGACCTTTGATCGACTCCTGGTTGCCCACATAGCTTACCAATAAACTGAAAAAGCAGACCAAAATAACCAAAAGTACTCCAAATACAAACTTGCTCGTTAAACATGGAGTGTTGTTGTTGTTGTTGCATGCCCCCGGAGGCCAGCAGTGCTAGACCAGGTCCATAACATCGTACACCCTCAGAAAGTCAAATACCATTAAAGGGTCGTCGTCAAAATCCTGCTTGGAGAGCCCCAGGCACGCGAGTATCTGATCAGGCGAAGCCTGCTCAAAAAAGCAGTTAGAACAAATTTCGAAGCTCCTGGATCCCTCATTAAATTTCAATGTCTTAAGGTGGCCACTTCGAAAGCGGGCAAGAGCAGTTTGATCCTGTCTATTAAAGCCAGGAGCAAGGGAGCCTCCAGGACGCGAACATTGATACCAATGGTGCACTGGGGGGACAATCCAAGTAGTCCTGTTCTTGTGTTTAATCTTTGAGTGAATCTCCGAAAAGGTGAGAGGCGCTGACGGAACAGAGGCCTCGCCAGCACCAGCCTTTGCTAAATTGTCCGCAATCTCGTTCCCCTCAATATCGACGTGGGAGGGGATCCACTGCAGATGAATCTGATGCGACATGGAAAGCCGTTTTAACTTGTTAAGAATTGTCACTCCCACATTGTCTCTCACACCCTGCCAATCTCTCAGGTGCTGTAATGCGCTTCTGCTATCAGACAGAATCCAAATCTCGTTTCCATGGGGAAGAGACGCAAGAAGACCAAGGGCTTCGTCGATGGCTATCAGTTCACTGCGAAAAACTGAGCAGTAGTCAGGATTTTTCCTCTGTATCCTTAAGTCATGGCTTTGAAATTTGATGTAAATTCCACTGTCAGATCGGTTATAGTCATCTCTGCTGCCATCCGTGTAAACCTGAATGGCATAATTTGGAATCTCTCCGATTCTCTCAAGAGCAAGTTGCTTTAGAAAGACCGGAAGATCTGTTTGTTTATTGACATGTACTGGTAATTCAGTATGGAAAAAGACATCACCAAGATCATCAACCGGGTCGAGGCTCTGTGCTAGGTGATGCGGCTCCACTGCACCATCAACAAGATTAAAAGTAACCAATTGGCTGAAGGGACTGTGTCTCTTGAGTCTCTGATTATTACGCCAGTTTTTGAAGTAGGTGGCGGTGCGATTGTATGAACCTAGAGCACTTAGTTTGTTGTAGTATTTTGATAGGCAGTCATGTCTCCTAAGTTCTAGGGGCTGTAGGTCTGCCTCGAAAAGCACAATGTCCCTGGGGCACGTATTTCTTAGCCCAGTGATGATCCGAGCAGCGCAAAGCTGGACCTTTTCAAGTTTCTCAAGATTTGAATCTGAGGCACAACAATAAATTGGAATGCCAAATTCCAAGATGGGTCGAATTAGTGAGATGTATGTTGTTCTGAGAGTACCAGCGTCAGCACCCCAATCACGCCCTGATATATACCTCAAGATGCTGAGCCGCTTTCTTGCCTTCAGCACAAGATGATCGATATGTTTATTTCCCAGAATCTCAGGATCTAACACAAAGCCTAAATATTTTGGATGTTTATCCAGAGTCAGTTGTTGATCGTTCAATAAGATATTAGGATGGAAATTATAAAGCTTTCAGTTGGTTGTGAAGAAGCTAACCGAGGACTTAGTTGGATTAAAGCACAGTTTGTGGTCTTCAGAAAAATTCTGGATGATCTCAAGGACTAGATTAATATCTCTCTCTAACTTCGTCACGTCGGCATCGGACTTCCAAAGGACAATGTCATCCGCAAAAGCGCCGACCTCGCATTTTCTTTTGATAATACTCTCAATGCCTGATAAGTAAAGTGTGAATATAGTTGGGCTCAGAACTGATCCTTGGGGAACCCCGTGAAAGATCCTGAAACTCCTTGAGAGGGATTTGTTATACTTCACTCTGATAAGTCTGTTACGCAAGAAGTTGTAGATCCAGGGAAGGGCCTTTCCGCCAATTCCAAACGTTTTAAAAAGTTTTATGACAAGCAAATTGTTCCAAACTCTGTCAAAGGCCTTAGATAAGTCCAGGAAAACCGCGACAAATGCATGGAGCGACAAATGCTAGACCGACAACAACATGGAGTTCAAAGTCTAGGTGCCACCTGCGATGTTGATATTTGGATGGGTTGTGTGCCAGCTCAGGTGTCGGCCTCATCACTTAACCGTGATTGCTAACTTCGAGGCCCGTCTCCAATAACACTCGTCTATCTGTAATGCTGCTTTATTACAACCAAAACAGAACAAAACGTCGATAGCAATGTTTCGTTGTGCCTACTGCAGACAATAAAAAACCATTAAATCTAAGAGTAATCGGCCTGCAAGGAATCATGCGTACTGGTTAAATCTATATATAGTACGAAGTTCCGATAGCATAAACGTACATCGGTTAGCACATATATATTCCTATTTGTGTACTTGATAAGAGACCCGCTTATAAACCTCCGTCAAGGAAGACAGACACCGACAGAATTTTTACTGACACAGAGAGAGAAAGTACACCCAGGGCGAAAGCGGGAATCGAACCCGCACCCGTTACAGCGCGCAGACTGCTAGCGTAATGGTCTGCGCTGCGATACAAACCAATAGGCCATCCATGCCCCTAGGGTTAACGTACAATGTCGCTTTAAGTTGTATTTGGATGCCAGCTCAGGTATGAAACTCGTAAAAAAATAAAACAAACATTTTGCCATCTAATTTTTTTTATCCATTTTATTGCACAGGACAACAGCTACTTTGGTGACGATGTATTTGGAGCTGCTTTCATTTGAAAGTAATGCTCAATTGCCTAGGAGCTTCTCAGGGTTTGTTCGTATCATCTAACTGTGTTTCAGGAATAAAAGGCATTTCTCTTCTTGGTCTTTCCTTTTGCCAAAATGTCCAATTCCTTTTGCCAAATGTCCAAAATTAGAAACGAAAGTTCCAATTACTCCTGATAACGCACACATTTTATGAATGAATCGACACTATAGTAAAAGAACGACATCTAGCGGCAATCCGTAAAAATTGCATTCGTGTACATATTTCATGTTATGTATTCGTAAAATTCTAATACGAGAAAATAATAAATGTATCATCGTTGAAATATCCCTCAATCTCGTGATTTGCTCACTAGGGGGATACTTTAAAGGTTTTGTTCGAATCGATGTGATATGTTACTTTTAACACTTCCCCTTAAAGAGGATAGTCCATTTTGTAGTTCTAGTGCAACATTAAGCAATAAACTAACCTATTTTTAAGGGTTGTTAATTTGGCGAGAGAAGTTTCGCCTGATTATGGGTTACTGCATTTTATGTGTGAATTGTATTTTTCTCATAGATGTAGGAAGGGGGTGTAGAGAGGTCCACCAGTTGAGAGAAATTGAAGCAGCGTTGTCAGGTTTTTCGAGCTACTGCGCTTAACATACTGGCACCGAGGTATCCCAAGATGCACCGCTCTAGCCTGCTTCATTTGTGCGCTACTGCGCATATACAAGGACCTCTCTATTCTCCTTCCTAGCTCTATGATTTTTCTGATGCTCCTATTTTGAAATTAACTCGGCCAACGCCAAGTCTCTTCTCGTGATGGTAGGACTATACACTGGCTTATAGTGCCGCAGGCAGGTAAACTCGATAAATAGGGAAGACAATACTTGTGTTCGTTCTAAATTACGACGCCTTCGCCAATAGCCCTCGTATGACGATAATTCAAACTAACTTAACTAGTCCGTTCTTTTATTTAGGATTTCTGGTGCAGCAAAAACAATGCATTCCAAATAAAAATATTCAGCGGAAATCAATATAAAAAAAATTCTGTGCCTAACACAATGCATGTTGCCCAAGAATGGATTGGCTGGCCCAGTGTTATACAGTCCTGCACAAAAGTTTAGACACAACACAAATATGATGTTTAACAAATTAGTATTTAAATAGAATTATTATTAAACATTATTATTAAACATATGCACATCTATATTCAAAAATATAAATTTAGAAAATGAAAAAAGAAATATATGGCGAAGTAGCCGCAAAGATAGAAAAAATGACAAAAATCCGTTGCACATAAGTTTAGGCACAAATATATATTTTTTAATTTTTGGAAACACATGAAAAGTTTTAATAGTTGATAAAGCTTTCTCGTTTTTTATCAATTCCAAAACACGTTTTTTCATTGAAAGCACAAAGCTTTTTCAGGGTTGCAGGCTTGATATCGTACCATGCTGCTTCAATAGCTTCTTTAAGTTTAGAAACTTTGGTATACTGCTTTCCATTGGCATGTACAACTTTTGTAAGAATTCCCCATAAAATTTCTATAGAATAATAGTTGGGGCCATATGTAAGCCAATCGAGAACCGTGATTTTTGTGGCTCGAAACCAATATTTCGTTGAGCTGGATGTGTGGATAGAGGCGTTGTCTTGTTGAAATTTCCAGTTAGGCCCACATAAAAACTCCCCCAACATTTTCAAATTACTCTCGAGGGTTTCCTGGTTTTTTTCAGAGTTTTGCTTCCCTTTTGTAAACGCTGAGGAAGTCTGGTCGTTTACAGAAAATCCTCCTCAAACCATCACTGACCCTCCACATTGACTTCGGCTAAACTAAGTCACAGGACCTTTACGAAGATCATGCCAGTAGTAAGAAAACCTGTCGGAGCCATCCAGGTTCCATTTTCTTTTTCATCACTAAAGATTTTTTTGATGATTACCTCTAGCCATTTATCCCTATATGACGTGTGCTTCTGAGCCCATGAAGTCTTGCGTCTTTGTGATGAGTCTGCAACCGCGGCTTACGTTTAAGTTTAGATTTTGTTTTAAATCCACATGCCACAATTCTTCTACGTATAGTTTCTCGGGAAACCTTGTTGGCAATTTCAGTTTTAATCTGGTTTGCAGAGCAATGTCTGTTTGCAGCAAGTTTCCTAATTTGCCTTTCATCTCGTTTGCTGGTCGCCAGGTTCTTCCAGACCTTGCTTTTGCCTGGTATACATCATCACGTGCGTAAAACTATATAAATACATCTTTTGTATCGGTTCAGTTCAAGTGAAATATCAGAAGCTGATTTACCTCGGCTTTTTAATTTCCAAATTCTTATAATCTCGGCAAATGAAAACTGCTTTGACTTAGGCAACATTATAAGCAGTAAAAAATATTCCAATCCCTTTATAGCAGCTTTAAGACACTCCCCTTTGATAACACGGTCACTTCCGCTCAAGAATTTGCATAAACATTACATTTGTGTCTATACTTTTGAGGCATGACAATTTTGCAAAATTTCGACTTGTTGATGTTAGACAATTTTATTTAATTTTTTCTGAATTTCTTTTTGTTACCCTTTTTTCTTACGAGTTTAACAATATATATTAAAAAGAATTTAGTGGGAATTAATGAATACTATCGATATTTTCATGAATTGCTTCTGTGTCTAAACTTTTGTGCAGGACTGTATACAGGGTGGCCCAAAAGTAGGCTTACAGTTAGTTAGGTATACAGTTATTTATACAGCAACAGTTATTTTCCGAAAGCGTGTCTGGTTGTTCAGTCAGTTGATTGCGCGTTATCTCACAGAACTGTAATTAGGATCGTCCTCAAGAAAGCCTCGTAACTGGGCGGTACGGTTTAACCCTTTCAGTCAAAATGACAATTTGGCATCATCATTTTAGAAAAAAATTTCTGATCGTCTATAGCCATTTATGATATCAAAGAGAACATCATTCGATTCTTCTAACTTTTTTCTATTAGAAAATATTTTTTATTAATCCCAATAGATGTCAGCCCTATTATATATTTTTTTTAATTATGATCAGAAACATGATGATGCCAAAAGGCATCACTGGGACTGCAAGGGTTAATTTTCAGCTGGTTCATCAGGCGTTTCCGTTGTAACGTTGCTTTAGGGATAATCAGCTCCCGAGACGCTAGTCGAGTGGACTCCTTTTTATGTTTATGAATGTTATGCTACGCACTGTCTCCGCAATTTTCATACTTTCAGTTGTCTTAAGGATCCACCGTCGGTGCTCCTCACTAGGCGCGTTTACATGAGCCATCGAATCCATGGAATGCCAAATCCTCCATTAGGGGAAAAAGTGGTCGAGCAGGATTTCTAACCCAAACTCCGCAATCAACCCCCCTTCGTAAAATAAGGCGTTTACATGGGGACCGGGAGTTGATGACGTAGATGCACGGGGCATCGGACATTTCTTGACAACTATACTTGAGTAATGTATTAATTGTGACTCGTATATTTAGCTAGCAATACTTTTCTACAAAACCTTCATTTCATAATGATTAGCAATATTTTGATGAGCTATATAAAAATTAAGCTTAAGTTATATAAAAACAAATTGAACAAAAGTTATATAAATTAAGAGCTTGAGTTATATAAAAATTAAAATTTTAAAAAATATTTAGGATGGTTACATGCTAAGGTGTTTATGTCAAATGTTGGTTGGTTGGTTGGTAGACATATATATTCAGGTTTGTGTGCTTGGTCAGCGACCCGCTTATAAACCTTCGTCAAGTAAGACAGACACAACAGACAACACACACACATAAGTGGACCCATCTAATTTTTAGAGACAGAGGCCAACTAGAGGATCCCCATAATTGGCTTGTCACCCCCAGAGGTATTGATTTGGTATGGGAACTTAGAGGACTTTCGGACCCAACAGATTTAACGAGCACGTACTCCGCATATACTCGGTAGGTCTTCAGTGGTACCGGGACTCGATCGCAGGACCTTCCGATCCCGAGACGCTGACCACTAGGCTCACTACGGCCCTATGTCAAATGTTTTTTTCCGAATCCACAGACAAGAAGTCGAAGTAGAAGTATAAGTGGCGGAAACCATGGAATGAAACGCAAAACCTCCTTGATTTGAGGGTTTGTGAAACCCTCCAATGAACCCTGCAATTACCGGTTCAGCCGGGGCAAAAAATCCCCAAGTGGGAAAAATTTTGGAGTTGCTCTTCATTCCATGGATTCGATGGCTCATGTAAACGCGCCTACTGAGATTCCCAGCAGTGGTTTTCACTTACAAACAAAAGCACACATTTTCCACCAGCACAAATCATTTTATAGGGTAGCTGGCAGATGGCGATACTCTGGAATACATTGTTTGCTTATTCCTCAAGCATCAAATAAATATTCCAAAGCTATCTCGAAACTAAACCAAACGAAGTCCACGAATCGTTACTCTTGATTTTTTTAGTTTTAACCAAAAATTCTGATCGAAATTGTTCCAAAAAAGAGATAACTTTATCAGGAATCGAAATCAGGACCTGGAAGGTCAGCTATCTGAGGATCGAAGAGAGGAGAGCCGACACCTATCAGCCTTGGATGTGGTGGTAGCAAGGGCTGTTACTTTCCTTCAAGGTCTCCGAAGACGTCTGCGATGGCGTCTCTAACTGTCCGAAGACGTCCAGTAGCTAGGTGGCATCCTCTGCATCCTAGGGGGCGGGACTTGGGCTGGTGCTGCTGCCTGGCGGCACTCTCGGGTAGCTCCCTTTTGGGAGGCTTTGGTCGGTCCGGGCAGGTCGCCGAGAAACTGAGATGAAGCCCACCGCATAAGGTACAGCGGTGGGTTTGGGCATCATCGTGGGAGGGGCAGGTTCGGGAATCGTGACTGAGGCCGCAATACGGACACCTGGGGCCCATGTGGCAATGACTACTCACATGGCCATTGTAACATTGGGGGATTCTGGCAATCTATCGGAAGGGCTCGAACGAGACCTTCTTAACCAGACGACTGCTCTACTTGAAGATGGCTTTGTAGTTCTCCGTCCTCACTACAACGACTTGATAGACGACTTGATAGGAGGGGGGCTTTAGTTCGGGTTCTGGTAAGCTGGGCAATTTTTCTACGATGTAACCCTCAGCGGCGAGCGCGATGGAGATGGTCTGGGAAGCGATGTCGCTGGGTTAGGAGAATGGCGTCTTGAAGTTAGCAGAGCGGCGAAAGTAGCCTGTCTTGGAATCAGCCAGAATGGCTAGGATCTTTGCCTCCTCTTCCGGTGTCCGTGGGAAGACTTTCACGAACTTATGGAAGGGTCTGGATCCGATGTCATCAGCCACGGTCTCGACAATGCGAGAGAATTGGTAGTGGCTTGGGTGCTGCCGGGCATGGGGCATCCGGGGTCAGCTCTGGGGACTCGGTCAAGAAATGAAATTGGTTCGAAACTGGGATGTTGACCACGACTTGTGGCTCGTGTCCCCTTAAATATATTTTTAGAAAATTAAGATTCCCCCCCTCTGTTTCTTACTATTTCATTCTGGATGCATAATGAATATATTTCACAAATATTAGATTTTTAGAATATTAAATAAAAAATTGGGAGTGAAACTTAACAAAATTTCGTAAAGTGCTCCCCTAATTGTTTTGAGCAGTGTATATAATGCCCTTATAAGAATATTTCAGGGTCGAATGCCAGATGATTGGACGAAAACATTAGCAGAAAGAAAATTTAAAAGGTCTATGTTTTAGAAATTCCCAAAGAAAATATATTCTTTCTCGAGCATCGATTGACGAATCAATGTCACGTGGGACCAAAACACCACTCGGAGTATCGATCGAAGGAACAGCAGGAATGAAAGCTTTATGGAATACGTCACCTGAAACCAGGCAATTACATACGACATTGAAAGATTTGGTAGAAATTGATTGTTTGGTCTGTGTCACAAGTCCATAAGCCACTAAAACCAATATCTTTATCATTTTTCGCTATGTATAGTGATAGAGTCAGTGTGCATCAAGGCTTATTACGCATGCTTATGCAAAGTTTTGGCCATATTTTCCAATAGTGCTATACTTTTACTACGGAATCATCTTAATTTTGCAAGATTTTTAACTATTTGTCTTTTGTCCTATCGGGGTGGATTCTATATCATCGAAAATAACACAGTTACAAGTTAACAAAACCAAATCCTAATGCTCTAAAACGCATCAGGATTTGGTTTAGTGTTAAATTACGACGCCCGCAGCCAATAGCAATAGTGTAGCCCTAGTCTCGAGTACGACAATAATTCAATCCAACCCCGTATGCAGCAATCCAATCCACTCAACCCCCGTACTTTTATGGCCGGTAACAACCGAGCTCTAAATTCAATTATTGAAATTTTTGCCGAATTTAAGTTTCATTTTCAAAAAATACCATTTTGTTTAAAGTTGACCGTCAGTACGGTGTTTTAGATGCTATCAAAATGTTAAGTAAATATTTTACAATTTATCTTCCAAAGTATTGAAACATGCGCCTTCATCTTAGAAGACAGAAAGCTAAGCAAACTTTTATTTGTCTCAGCATACAACAGACCTGCCAACATATTCAGCACCCAAGATCTCACTACAATTTTCAGCACTAGCTTCCCTACTATCCTTGCAGGGGACCTAAATAGCAAAAGCACAGCCTGGGGCAAAAGTGTTACCAACCCAAACGGCGAGATCCTACAAGAAGTTCTCCTTAATGAAGGTATCACCATTCACGCCCCTGACGAACCAACTTATTATGCAAATTTCATAGGCCACGAACCTGACATTCTCGACATCGTCCTCACCAAAGATGTCGAATGCAACCCAAACGTAGGTATAAAGAACTGCCTCAGATCTGACCACCTTCGCATCACATTTACACTCTACAGACCTGAAAATCCGCTCGCCAAAACCCCACAAATTACAGACTGAAAGAAGTTCCACGTCCTGTCAAGCCAGAACATTGCCATCAACCCACCTCTCTCCACACCACAAGAAATGGACCATGCAGTCCTCGCCTTCACCATGAAGACCATTCAAGACATCAAAACCTCTACAAGACCTGCTAAAGAACACAAGCCCCGACTCAAGGCAAGACGTGAAGTCAACGCACTGCTTCTCCAATATAGGAAAGACCAGTGGGAAGAAACAGTTACCCACCGCTCCACCATAGACAACTCAGTTTGGAGCATGAGCAGATCTTTCAAGAACCAACCCCTTACTATCGGAGTACCAGTACAAGGACCAACCGGTTTAACATATACTGAGAAGGAAATTACCGAAGTCTTCGAAGTGCCTCGAGAACCAGTTCCAGCCGCACACCTATCCTGCAAATCCAGATCAAGGGGCCCTTTTGCGCCAAGGACGACACCAACCAGCATTGATTTAATTTTAATTTGGATTTTTAAAAATTTGTCACATAGTACAATTTTTTTCAATTAAACGGTTCCACCAGCCCCATGTACGCACATAGTCGTATTACACATTTTGTATCTCAAGAACTACTGTTTCCAATTGCAACCAACCAAAAATGTTCTTTTCACAATGAAAAGGGATACAACTTTGTTGTTACACGTTATTAGCGAAGTTTTATGTGTGTTCAGAAAAATAAGTAAACGCGTTAAAGATTACATGATTTTCTGAAATAAAGCAACGTCAACATTTGCAATCACTTCAAACCAAATTTCATTATATTTGGACAAGTGGTTTAGGAGTTATGATCCAGAATAGATTTTCCGCCATTTTTCAAGATGGCGGTCAAACGGGTCCGATTAAAAACTGATCATCATGTTCTAGTGTACAAACTCATAATTCACTCACAAGTTTAACAAGTTCACAAGTAAACTCACAAGTTTCATAAATGTTTCTCAAAACGCATAATTTGTCACAATTGTTGCTTTACTTGACTAAATTGACATAATGAACCACAGTCATTTGTTCAAGTAGCTGTTAGTGATGATACTACAATAGATGTGCGGATAGTAGGGCGGCGACGCACAGTGGAGTATTTTGGTCCAAATCCTGGCCAAAAAGGTCAACAACAAAATTTTTAAGCTACGATTTCGAAATTAGTGATTTATATTAGCTTATTAACTAGGGACTAGGGCATTCATATTCATGAATTTCCGAAACACAAATCATATTTATATTCTTCAAAAATTCCGTCAAAGACAGATTTTTATGCTGCGAGGCTCATTTTTTTTCATGTATTTCAGCCTTTTTGTTTGAGACCATATGATATTTTTCCTTCGAATTGTTTTATTTTGTTGTTATGATGATTCGCATATCTGGCGAAAAATTGCTGACATTTTAATACTTTCGCTGTGTTTGTTATTTCAATACTAATGCATTAGCTCTATGTTACTAACCACGTCTCATAACGAAATCAAACTAATGCCCTCAACAATACAAATACAAAAATTGTCGACCAACAACAGGCCAGAGGCCCAGCAAGGTTGGTCCAAAATAAATCTAATACATTACCAGTTTCCAATGTCCGTCAAGTTTCTTCTTAAAATCTTCTACTCTCTTCGAATGGACAACATAATCTGGTGAAGCATTCCACTCATTGACAACTCTATTGTAAAAATAATGTTTTCTTACCTCCCGTCCCCAATGCAGGGTGATCGGTAATAAAACACCCTATACAGCGAACTATTCAGAGTAAAGACTAAAAATTTGGTAAGCATGCTATTCAAGACATGGGAAAACGGTAGCTGGATGAAAGTTGCATTATTAGTAAAATGTAACATTTGTCTAGGTATAACTACTAAAATTTTGCCCCTAACTAAAATAGTTAACTCATAGGAGCAAATTAGAAAAAAAAAATGAAAAAATGTCACAACCGACGCCAGCCCAGGGGCGGTTGTGACAGGTTCAAAAAGACATCAAAATGGTATAAAATGACTTTTATTGCACCATTTTTAGTTATTATAAATTCAATTATTACAATAATAATATTTAATTTATTATTATTTCAAATTTAATTATTAAATTTAATAATTATAAATAAATTTATAATTATTATTACAAAGTCTAGATATTATCACATATTATCACAATCAGTCAAAAAAAAGTTAACTAAACAAACATATGTAAATATACATTACGGTAACTGTGTCAAAATACAAAAATATTAAAATCAGTTAAACAAAACTCAGAAAATATCTTCTACATCAAAAAATAAAAAAAATCATACATAACACAAAAGACAAGAAATTTATTGGACGGTAGTGACGCCTGTTTCGTTAACATTGTATATATCCTGTAGCTCATAGGTGTGTCTGTCCATAAAAATTTGCAAATTGTCATAAAAAGATTGCACATTTGTTTTATTGAAGCTTGTTGCTTTGGAAAGGCTAGTAGCTTGAGCTACACGAACAGACAGTGAAGGATTTCTATTAATGAATGACCGAAACCATTCTTTGCTAACTATCTTATTCTCGTCCCAAGTAGCAGGTCGTTTCAAATTATTTTTATTAGTAAGTTCAAAAGCTAACTTCCGTACTACTTTAGGAGAAAGGCCAAAATATATTTCCCCGCAACGTGTTATTACGGCTCCATCACAATTACGAATGTATCGTAACAAAGATATTCGATTAATTTGGTGATTTTTCGTAACTCCCTGTAATAAAATCCTGCGTTTCACTTCTATAAAAGCGTCTTCATATTTTCTTAGGTCACACTGTCCCCTTTCTGTCTTCCTCGGGCGTTTCTGGGAATCTAAAAGAGAAAAAAAACAAATTATACTTGTATCACAACCGTACCCAACGCACTCCTTTGTAAAAAAACAATCGTCATGACAATACAAAATAATATACATTCAAAGTAATCACTGCTATTTCATTATTAAAGTCTAACTTATAACAAGAAAAAACATTCATTACTCTCTGTACACATATAATAACAATTATTTAAAGAAATTGAATAAAAATACTTACTTTTGACTGTCAAAAAGTAATAAATTCCTCTGCTGGCGTTAATATCGTGCTATGACTGATGGTATACTGTGAAACATGTTCAGACAGGCAAGCTGTTCCTTTCCCCCTTTACACCCATGTAGGTATTCCTTTTGGTTTCGCTAATATGGCGACTGTCACAACCGTACCCAGTCTCCCCTATGCTTACCAAATTTTGAGTCTTAACTCCGAGTAGTTCGCTAAATAGAAAACTTAGAGTACGGGTGTTTTATTACCGATCACTATGCTGTCGATGGCAGGTAAACTGCAGTAACTTCCATAATGACTTGGACCATTGTTGCAAGCACTTAATTGTTCTAAACTATAAGAAAACATACTGAAAAAAAAGTATTTCAGAGCAACAATGGTACAACTTATTGTTGCGATTACTGCAGTTTACCTGCTCACGGCTGTATGTATTTCAAGGTTGAATGCATGATTAGGTAATTTAATCGTTTCTGGCTGCCTATTTTTTGCCTCCTATTTTTTTTATTACGCCCGTCTAAACTCTCTCGAGCATACGACGTCTTGCAATCCAATACAGATGAGAAGCCCCAGAAGGTGGGAGAGTCACAAAAGTATCTGAAGAAACAACATCCTGCAAGGCAGGACAGGAGAGAAGATGTTCACCAAGCATAGGAGCGGAAGCGCAAAAAACACAATCCGGGGAGTCCGCAAGGCCAACCCTGCACAGGTGGGCCTGAAGATAATCATGTCCAGTCTCAAGTCGAAAAAGAGCTACACCTATAGCTCTGGGCAAGGAGGTACATATTCCCCTATCCAGGAAGGAAGACCATTTCCTCCCGGAGGCAATATCCCTGTAGTTGCAAAGTCTAGATTTATGAACGTGTTCTCGAATGGTCCGCTTAATGTTTCGTAGAGGGGCACATGTTATGGGTTGGTCAAGAGAACAGCCTTCTTTAGCAAGTTTGTCTGCATGCTCATTGCCAGGCACATCGCAGTGGCTAGGGATCCATTGAAGAGTGATATCCTTCCCTAATTCAATCAAGGAGCTAATTCGTATTTTACACTCAAATTCAAGGGAAGTAAGAACTCTAGAATAATTTGTTATTGTATGAATGGCGGCCCTAGAATCCACAAACAGAACAACTTTTTCTTTATCAATGTTTTCAATTGCCCTAAGAGCCATACAGATAGCATACAACTCTGCATCGAAATTATCACGATAATGACCAATTGCCTCCCTCAGTTGAAATGCGCTCGAGAAAACACCGGCACCTGCCATTCCATCAACTGCAGAGCCATCAGTATATACATGTGTCCACTGTTCAATAGGAGAGTTCTCGTAAATGGTAGTTAGGCATTGGCAAAAGCAAGAAGCGGTCATCTTAATGTAATGTAATCGATTCCGGCTGCCTATTTCTAGCCTCCTTTAAGAGCTTTAACACAGCCAATTACGCCTCGTAATTTAGAACCCTGGTCAAGAGACGAGTTTATTTTTTTATGATTCCATTCTTTCTCCCCCTTCTTGATTAGTAAGTGTCTCGATGTTTGTTGCATTCGGATTATTCATTCAAGCTACAGATCTCTCCGAATAGCGAGCGTTATTTAACCACCCGGTATATTATTACTATTATAACTAATATTTTATATTATTACTTCGAAGCATCTTAATTTTGCAAGATTTTTTAATTTTTTGTCTTTTGACCTCGAATATTATTTAATTTTTTGTTAATTAATTGTTTAATTTAATTTTTTGTCTTCTGAATCATTGAACAAAACTCAGTTACAGACAGGGACCGACTTACAACTTGTTGGGCCCAGGGCACAAGCAAGTTTGGGGGCTCCTACAACATACTTAAATCTGTTTATGAACAAGATTTTTTTTTCATTTTAAATTTGTATAAAAACGTAACCTTTAGCAATTATCTTATTCTTAAATACATGTATATGCATGTCCTTGAAGTGCTGCCCTGGGATCCTGCCCCGTTTGCCCTGCTGGAAATCAGGCTCTGGGTACAGAATGATATAAGTTAACAAAAATAAATCCTAATGCGTTTTAAAACACTTGAGGTGGAAGATTTTGTTGCTGCGTAATTTATGTTAAATATAGCATCGAAGATTCTAGCTAACATCCATCCAGAACATGTTAGCAGGTTTAGTAGTTTTAGTGCAACTTTATCGACTGAACCCTCACTTTTACAAAAACATTAAATTCAACCATGCAAATAACCCGATTATGATTCAGCGCAAGCGTGTATATTTATTATACGAAAGATGAATGTATATAAAAGGGTGTGAAGTTTTTACCTTCCACTTTTAGATTTTGTTTGCTTCGGAAAACGGGGTACGTATAACGAGTTTGTTAACTCATTTTTATTATATGTAAATAAACTTTTTTTTCGAATAAAGGTTTAGTTAAAAATTATAGGTCGCTTTCATGTGTATCAATAAAACTTTTGAAATATCTGAAATTTAATATATATATTATAACTAAGTCTAAAAATACTTTTCATTTGGTAAATTATTTGCATTGCTATCCAATACTTAACTCAAGCATAAAATTTCTCCGTCTTTTGGCCAATATGCCTATACTTAAATATTTTAGGAAGCATTTTTTTTATTACAAGCTGATTCAAAGTTCCTTCATTACTTCCTGACTTCTTAAAGTGAGGTTCCACAGCGCCCCAACATTTGTTTAAAATGTGCAAAAAGTCTTCATATATGGTAGAGAACTTTTATACTTTGAATATGATTTAACTCTTTCAATCGTATCTTTCAATGATGGATCAATCTTGAGAACTTTGGTTTTGGTATAGCCACTGTAGTTTTGATAACTGTTTGATCGCACCTCTGTTATGATAAAAAAATTTCACCTCTGTTATGGCAATACTACATAATGGCAATACTACTTGAATTTCTGGTCTATTATGGCGTGTAGTTACGACTTGCAAAGACATGTTCGTTATATTTATGCATTATTTATTCCTTCAATTTAAATTTCTCTACTCAATATCTAACTTTGAGTAAACATAATGATCTAAAACTAGTTTCAATTTCAGCAAAAGCATCATGTCCGCTCCCAACATCTACAACATCTCACTACCAGACGATGATCCTGCACCCAAAGACAAAGGCGCCGTGTCGCCCAGGGTAGGTGTTGTCACCAGACGGCAAGCCAAACCGCGGACTCCACAGTATTCGTCCACTCCAACCCTAAGCGCCAGCTCCAGCACCAGCGGAATTAACAGCATAAGCAGATCCACGGATTCCGATCCAACAGCTTCGCCTGCAACCCGCCGGCGCTTGAGGTCCAGGCGTGCTAAAGCAACCTCAAGGACGGTCAACTATGATAACTATGAAGACAGGGCGTATGCGTCTCTAGCGACGTCTCCTCAAGAAGCTGAGGATTCGGAAGACACACAGTCGGAACAGACTCCTCTGATGGAAGGCGGTTCGGTTGACATCCCGATGTCTGACGACACCGAAGATGACGATAGAAGTTCCAGGGAAGGTTTTGATGTCCTCGTGAAAATTTTGGCTAGTATCGGTCTTGGAACTGTTTGCATTGCTGTGTTTTTGATGGCTCAATCTTATTGGTATAGCGACGTGCCACAGATTCCGTTGGGATTTGCATCTAACACCACCGAGGTGATTGATACTGATGCTAACATGGATATTGACTGATGAATGTGTCTTGTATTTATTGACTTGACGAAATCCTTGATTATTTTATCAAGGATTCATTTGTTTTTGATATACAATAAAACATTTTAACTTGTGGTTGAGTTTTCTTATTGCGTAACTTAACGATACTATCCACCTTCTTATTCGATGCCTCTAATTCGTCGTCTTTTTCTAGACACTGACAGCCGTGAATGATATAGTAGTTTCATGAACTAGGATGTCTGCTGTAATGACGGTTTGATGCTTTTTATGAGAAACCAACTTATAATTAAAAAAAAGCTTTGTATAAAGAGTGTAAAATAACGCAACCTCCAGGAACGATTTCGAGCCATCAATATATCAAGCGCAAGTATTTATAGACATGACGAAATCCTTCATGTTTTCATCAAGGAATAATTTGTGCTTTTGATCAAACAATAAATACATTTAACTAACGGCTGAATTTTCTTATTGCGTTACTTTATGATATCCGATGTTCTTATCCGATGCCTCTAATCCACCGTCCTCTTCTATACATTGGCAGCCTTGGTTGATATAGTGTTTCATGAACTAGAACGTCAGTGATGAGTAACTACTAAATGGTTTGATGCTTTTTACGAGGGACCAACTTTTGATTTAAAAAAAACCTGAGAAAAAAAAGGACTAAAATAACTCAAACATAAAGGAAAGATTCTGAGCCATCATCAGTATATCAAGAGCTCGAAATATTAATAGCTTCGAAAACAGAAAAGCCAGAGACATAGGACAGGTGCGCTGTAGTGCGATAGATCTCTACATGAAATTTATAGGTAGGAACACTAAATGAGATTTAACAGCAGTGACGTCCAAGGGGAAAATAAATCTTAGTGATACTAAATGCTGCCACCGCACATGATATCGCTATAAGACAATTTTAATTTGTGTTGAGTAGCAGCTCCGGTATCTGTATCGTCATTTGACCGCAGATTTAATTCCTCGAGTAGCTCTAGTGTAAAGTTATTTCAACTAAACCTAGAAGGGAGAAAGCATTAATTTTCTACTATAGCGGTTGCTATAGTTACTGTTGTAAATATTTATTCAAGTACGGGGCCCGGATGGCCGAGTGGTTTGGACCATTACGCTAGCAGTCTGTGCGCTGTAACGTGTGTGGGTTCGATTCCCTGCCTTCTCCCTGGATGTACTTTATCTGTCTGTGTCTGTCTTACTTGACGAACGTTTATAAGCAGGTCTCTTATCAAGCACACAAGCCGGAATATATATGTACCTACTCTACCTTACCCTCAAGTACAATTTGCCTTACTTTTTCACCTGCAACAAGGAACTTGAGGTCCAGACGTGCTAGAGAAACCTCAAGCACGGTCAACTATGAAAACAGGGCATATGCGTCTCTAGCGACGTCTCCTAAAGACGCAGAAGATTCGGAAGACACACAATCGGAACAGACACCTCTATGGAAGGCGGTTCGGTTGACATCCCGATGTCTGACGACACCGAAGATGATGATCGAAGTACTAGGGTTTGGCTAGTATCGGTCTTGGAGTTGCATGCATTGCTTTGCTTCTGATGGCTTAGTCTTATTGGGTATAAGGACGTGCCACAGATTCCGGTGGGATTTGTACAAAACACCACCGAAGTGATTGATACTGATGCTAACATGGATATGGACTGATGAATGTTATTTGTATCTATTAACATGACGAAATCCTTAATGTTTTTATCAAGGATAAATTTGTGTTTTTTTTATTATAAAATAAATACTTTTTAACTTATGGCTGAGTTTTCTTGTTGCGTTACTTTATGATACTGACAGAACGTAATCGTTTCCGGCTGCCTATTTCTAGCCTCCTCTTATGATACTACATTTCACGTTCTTATCCGATGCCGCTATAATTCGTCGTCCTCTTGTATACACCGATGGCTTTGGTTGCTGTTTGTTTCATGAACTACAACGTCTGGTGTAACTACTGTGGTATGATGAGTAACTACTAAATGGTTTGATGCTTTTTACGAAGAAACAACTTAAGTTTTTTTTAAAAAGAGAGAAAAAGGTTTCAAAATAACCCAAACATAAAGGAAAGATTCCGAGACATCTATAATAATAAAAGAAAGAGTCTGTCTGTGTGTCTGTTTTCGGATCGTAAAAGACCTACTTATACTGCCCTCAGAAATTCGAAATTTTTAAGATAGATTCCCTTTAATACCAACGTGTGCACCTGAGGCTTAGATTGTTCATATTTGTTCCATTTTTAGAGAAAATTCGAATTTTCTGAAAAAAAATACACCACTTTCGCTCAAATCCGATCATTTTTTTCTCTTTCCTGATGCCATCGGCCGAAAAAAATAAATAAAACTTTTAACGAAAACATTTAAAATTCAAAATGTTTATTTTATTCTTTTGCCATTACTTTCAGAAACTAAATTCATTAAATAAATGAATAGTTAAGCTATTACTGAACCATGATGGTTAATAAAGGCCATCACACTATAGCTATTAGTGTTTTTGTCTTTATTTTTTCGCCAAATACGTTGCCAAGTTCGCCAAATTATTAACTAAAATTCGCCAAATAGGCAATTTCTTTTATAAATAATTTATAAGCTGGTCGGTTGTTCGAAGGTCAATGTGTTAGAGCTGTATAATGGGTGTGGGTAGCTATATCTATTTTCTCGCCAAATTATCTCCCAAAACGCGCCAAATGAGCTAAAAGGTTTTATGTATTTATGAGGGAATTGTGATGACATTTATGAGCGCATTTTATAGCGTATTTTTCATTTTGGAATTTTAAGGCAATGAAATGGGATTTTATAATTTATAACGAGCGGAAACAATAATAAGTTTATGGTCCTATAACAGGTTATATGGTACACATATTTGGAATCTATTTGATATTTTTTTATTCCGTGCGAAGAACGGGTATAAATTTGCTAGTCTGTAATAATAAAAGAAAGAGTCTGTGTGTCTGTCTGTTTGTTTTCGGATCGTAAAAGACCTACTTATACTGCCCTCAGAAATTCGAAATTTTTAAGATAGATTCCCTTTAATACCAACGTGTGCACCTGAGGCTTAGTTTTTTCATATTTGTTCCATTTTTAGAGAAAATTAGAATTTTCTGAAAAAAATACACCACTTTCGCTCAAATCCGATCATTTTTTCTCTTTCCTGATGCCATCGGCTGAAAAAATTAAATAAAACTTTTAACGAAAACATTTAAAATTCAAAATTTTTATTTTATTCTTTTGCCATTACTTTCAGAAACTAAATTCATTATTTGAAAAATAATTGACATGTTTCAAGTGACGTAATTCCGCCAGTCTTCATTCCCGGATTTTATTGTGGGTTTATTTGATGATTTTTCATTGATTTTGCTGTTGACTGCATGTATGCATATTTAAGCAATAAATGTATAGTTAAGCTATTACTGAACTATGATGGTTAATAAAAGCCATCGCACTAGAGCTATTAGTGTTTTATGTCTTTATTTTTTCGCCAAATACGTTGCCAAACTCGTTAAATTATTAACTAAAATTCGCCAAATAGGCAATTTCTTTTATACATAATTTATAAGCTAGTCGGTTGTTCGAAGGTCATTGTGTTAGAGCTGTATAATGGCTGTGGGTAGCTATATCTATTTCCTCGCCAAATTATTTCCCAAAACGCGCCAAATGAGTTAAAAGGTTGATGTATTTATGAGGGAATTGTGATGACATTTATGAGTGCATTTTATAGCGTATTTTTTTCATTTTGGAATTTTAAGGCAATGCAACGGGATTTTATAATTTATAACGAGCGGAAACAATAATAAGTTTATGATCCTATAACAGGGTATATGGTACACATATTTGGAATCTATTTGATATTTTTTTTATTCCGTGCGAAGAACGGGTATAAATTTGCTAGTCATTAATACATCAAGCATTCTTTCTTTATTAATAGCTTCGAAGAAGGAAAGGTCAGACATAGAACAGGTGCGCTCAGCCGATCCACAGGTTTCGATCCTACTGCTTCTTCTGCAACCCGAGGTCCAGGCGAGCTAAAGCAATCTCAAGCATTGTCAACTATGAAAACTTTGAAGACAGGGTTTATGCGTGTCTAGCGACGTCTCCTCGAGACGTTAAGGATTCGTAAAACATACAATCGGAATAGACACCTCTAATGATGTATATAAAAAATTCGAAACTTGTGTTTATATTGGTAAATAAATATTTAAATAATGTTGTATGTTATTTAGTTGTAAAAATAAATGTACATTTTAAAAGTGTATTTGCTAGATTTGAATATAATAAAAGTATAATTTATATTTCAAAGAAAATTTTATTTCCATCTGATCTTTATTAATATTTTATAAACATTAGATACTATAGTTTTACATGCATGTAGCTGTAAAAAGCTGTGTTCCAAAAGCTTTACATCTATTGATTTGAATCCGCGGTGAGATTAGCATTCAAACAACAACCGAGTGATTATGATTTCTGATGCAAACATGGATATGGAATGGTGATTGTTAATTTGTATTTATTAACTTGACGAAATCTAATGTTTTTACAAGGATCAATTTGTTTTTTTTTATTATCAAAAAATACTTTTTAACTTATGGTTGAGTTTTTATATTCGTTACTTTATGATATTACAGTGCCCCGTTCTTATCCGATTGTATCCAAAACCACCAAAGTGATTGATACTGTGTACATGATAGACTGATGAAGGTTATTGTATCTATTAACATGATAGAACTGATGTACATGTTATTTGTATTTATTAACATGACGAAATCCTTAATGTTTTTATCAAGGATCAATTTGTGTTTTTTTTATTATAAAATAAATACTTTTTAACTTATGGTTGAGTTTTCTTATTGCGTTACTTTATGATATTACAGTCCACGTTCTTATCCGATTTGTATCCAACACCACCAAAGTGATTGATACTGATGCTAACATGGATATGGACTGATGAATGTTATTGGTATCTATTAACATGACGAAATCCTTGATGTACATGTTATTTGTATTTATTAACATGACGAAATCCTTAATGTTTCCATCAAGGATTAATTTGTGTTTTTTTTTTATTATAAAATAAATACTTTTTAACTTATGGTTGAGTTTTCTTATTGCGTTACTTTATGATAGTACAGTCCACGTTCTTATCCGATTTGTATCCAACACCACCAAATTGATTGATACTGATGCTAACATGGATATGGAATGATGAATGTTATTTGTATCTATTAACATGACGAAATCCTTGATGTTCGGAAACTTGATGACGGAATCCTTGATGGATATGGACTTATGAATGTTATTTGTAGGTATTAACATGACTAAATTCTTGGTGTTTTTATCAAGGATTAATTTGTGGCTTTGATTATACAATTAATACATTTTAACTTATGGTTCAGTTTTCTTGTTGCGTTACTTTATGGTACTACATTTCACGTTCTTATCTTATGCCTTTATAATTCGTCGTCCTCTTGTATACACCGATGGCTTTGGTTACTGTTTGTTTCATGAACTACAACGTCTAGTGTAACTACTGTGGTGTGATGAGTAACTATTAAATGGTTTGATGCTTTTTACGAAGAAACAACTTAGATTTTTTTTTAAATAGATAGAAAAAGGTTTCAAAATAACCCAAACATAAAGGAAAGATTCCGAGACATCATTAATATATCAAGCATTCTTTCTTTATTAATAGCTTCGAAGAAGGAAAAGTCAGACATAGAACAGGTGCGCTCAGCCGATCCACAGGTTTTGATCCTACTGCTTCATCTGCAACCCAAGGTCCAGGCGAGCTAAAGCAATCTCAAGCATTGTCAACTATGAAGACGGGGCTTATGCGTCTCTAGCGACGTCTCCTCGAGACGCCAAGGATTCGTAAAACATACAATCGGAATAGACACCTCTAATGATGTGTACATAAAAAAAATCGAAACTTGTGTTTATATTGATAAATAAATATTTAAATGAAGTTGTATGTTATTTTGTTGTAAAAATAAATGTACATTTTAAAAGTGTATTTGCTAGATTTGAATATAATAAAAGTATAATTTATATATCAAAGCACATGTTTGGTTTCCATCTGATTCTTATCAATATTTTATAAACATTAGATACTATAGTTTTACATGCATGTAGCTGTAAAAAACTGTGTTCTAAAAGCTTTACATCTATGGATTTGAATCCGCGGTGAGATTTGTATCAAACACCGCCGAGGTGATTGATACTGATGCTAACATGGATATGGACTGATGAATGTTATTTGTATTTATTTACATGACGAAATCCTTGATGTTCGAAATCTTGATGACGGAACCCTTGATGGAATGTTACTTGTATTTATTAACATGACTAAATTCTTGGTGTTTTCATCAAGGATTAATTTGTGTCTTTGATTATATACAACAAATACATTTTAACTTATGGTTCAGTTTTCTTGTTGCGTTACTTTATGATACTACATTTCACGTTCTTATCCGATGCCGCTATAATTCGCCGTCCTCTTGTATACACCGATGGCTTTGGTTGCTGTTTGTTTCATAAACTACAACGTCTAGTGTATCTACTGTGGTGTGATGAGTAACTACTAAATGGTTTGATGCTTTTAAGAAGAACCAACTTAGTTTTTTTTTTAAAAGAGAGAAAAAAGTTTCAAAATAACCCAAACATAAAGGAAAGATTCCCAGATATCATTAATATATCAAGCATTCTTTCTTAATTTAAAAGATTCGAAGAAGGAAAAGTCAGACATAGAACAGGTGCGCTCAGCCGATCCACAGGTTTCGATCCTACTGCTTCATCTGCAACCCGAGGTCCTGGCGAGCTAAAGCAATCTCAAGCATTGTCAACTATGAAGACGGGGCTTATGCGTCTCTAGCGACTTCTCCTCGAGACGTTAAGGATTCGGAAAACATACAATCGGAATAGACACCTCTAATGATGTATATAAAAAATCGAAACTGTGTTATATTGGTAAATATAATATTTAAATGAGTTGTATTTATTTTGTTGACAAAATAAATTACATTTTAAAGTGTATTTGCTAGATTTGAATATAATAAAAATATAATTTATATTTCAAAGAAAATTTTATTTCCATCTGATCTTATTTGTATCCAACACCACCAAAGTGATTGATACTGATGCTAACATGGATATGGAATGATAAATGTTATTTGTATCTATTAACATGACGAAATCCTTGATGTCGGTACCTTGATGACGGAATCCTTGATGGATATGGACATATGAATGTTATTTGTATTTATTAACAGACTAAATTCTTGGTGTTTTTATCAAGGATTAATTTGTTGCTTTGATTATACAATAAATACATTTTAACTTATGGTTCAGTTTTCTTGTTGCGTTACTTTATGATACTACATTTCACGTTCTTATCTGATGCCTTTATAATTCGTCGTCCTCTTGTATACACCGATGGCTTTGGTTACTGTTTGTTTCATGAACTACAACGTCTAGTGTAACTACTGTGGTGTGATGAGTAACTATTAAATGGTTTGATGCTTTTTACGAAGAAACAACTTAGATTTTTTTTTTAATTGATAGAAACAGGTTTCAAAATAACCCAATCATAAAGGAAAGATTCCGAGATATCATTAATATATCAAGCATTCTTTCTTCATTAATAGCTTCGACGAAGGAAAAGTCAGACATAGAACAGGTGCGCTCAGCCGATCCACAGGTTTTGATCCTACTGCTTCATCTGCAACCCAAGGTCCAGGCGAGCTAAAGCAATCTCAAGCATTGTCAACTATGAAGACGGGGCTTATGCGTCTCTAGCGACGTCTCCTCGAGACGTTAAGGATTCGAAAACATACAATCGGAATAGACACCTCTAATGATGTATATAAAAAATTCGAAACTTGTGTTTATATTGTAAATAAATATTTAAATGAAGTTGTATGTTATTTTGTTGAAAAAATAAATGTAATTTTAAAAGTGTATTTGCTAGATTTGAATATAATAAAAGTATAATTTTTATATTTCAAAGCACATGTTGGTTTCCATCTGATTCTTATAAATATTTTATAAACATTAGATACTATAGTTTTACATGCATGTAGCTGTAAAAAGCTGTGTTCTAAAAGCTTTACATCTATGGATTTTAATCCGCGGTGAGATTTGTATCAAACACCGCCGAGGTGATTGATACTGATGCTAACATGGATATGGACTGGTGACTGTTATTTGTATTTATTAACATGACGAAATCCTTAATGTTTTTATCAAGGATCAATTTGTGTTTTTTATTATAAAATAAATACTTTTTAACTTATGGTTGAGTTTTCTTATGCGTAAACTTTATGAAATTACAGTCCAGTTCTTATCCTGATTTGTATCCAACACCACCAAAGTGATTGATACTGATGCTAACATGGATATGGAATGATAAATGTTATTTGTATCTATTAACATGACGAAATCCTTGAGGGATATGGACTGATGAATGTTATTTGTATTTATTAACATGACTAAATTCTTGGTGTTTTTATCAAGGATTAATTTGTTGCTTTGATTATACAATAAATACATTTTAACTTATGGTTCAGTTTTCTTGTTGCGTTACTTTATGATACTACATTTCACGTTCTTATCTGATGCCTTTATAATTCGTCGTCCTCTTGTATACACCGATGGCTTTGGTTGCTGTTTGTTTCATGAACTACAACGTCTGGTGTAACTACTGTGGTGTGATGAGTAACTACTGTGGTGTGATGAGTAACTACTAAATGGTTTGATGCTTTTTACGAAGAAACAACTGAGATTTTTTTTTTTTTTAATTGATAGAAACAGGTTTCAAAATAACCCAATCATAAAGGAAAGATTCCGAGATATCATTAATATATCAAGCATTCTTTCTTCATTAATAGCTTCGACGAAGGAAAAGTCAGACATAGAAAAGGTGCGCTCAGCCGATCCACAGGATTCGATCCTACTGCTTCATCTGCAACCCAAGGTCCAGGCGAGCTAAAGCAATCTCAAGTATTGTCAACTATGAAGACGGGGCTTATGCGTCTCTAGCGACTTCTCCTCGAGACGCTAAGGATTCGGAAAACATACAATCGGAATAGACACCTCTAATGATGTATATAAAAAATTCGAAACTTGTGTTTATATTGGTAAATAAATATTTAAATGAAGTTGTATGTTATTTTGTTGTAAAAATAAATGTACATTTTAAAAGTGTATTTGCTAGATTTGAATATAATAAAAGTATAATTTATATTTCAAAGCACATGTTGGTTTCCATCTGATTCTTATAAATATTTTATAAACATTAGATACTATAGTTTTACATGCATGTAGCTGTAAAAAGCTGTGTTCTAAAAGCTTTACAACCATGTATTTGAATCCGCGGTGAGATTTGTATCAAACACCGCCTTTGTGATTGATACTGATGCTAACATGGATATGGACTGATGAATGTTATTTGTATTTATTAACATGACGAAATCCTTGGTGTTTTCACCAAGGATTAAATTGTGTCTTTGATTATATACAATAAATACATTTTAACTTATGGTTCAGTTTTCTTGTTGCGTTACTTTATGATACTACATTTCACGTTCTTATCCGATGCCGCTATAATTCGTCGTCCTCTTGTATACACCGATGGCTTTAGTTGATGTTTGTTTCATGAACTACAACGTCTGGTGTAACTACTGGGGTGTAATGAGTAACTACTAAATGGTTTGATGCTTTTTACGAAGAGCCAACTTAGGTTTTTTTTAAAGAGAGAAAAAGGCTCCAAAATAACCCAAACATAAAGGAAAGATTCCGGGACATCATTAATATATCAAGCGTTCTTTCTTTATTAATAGCTTCGAAGAAGGAAAAGTCAGACATAGAACAGGTACGCTCAGCCGGTCTACAGATTTCGATCCTACTGCTTCATTTGTAACCCAGAACTTGAGGTCGAGGCGAGCTAAAGCAACCTCAAGCACTGTCAACTATGAAAACTAAGACGGGGCTTATGCGTTTCTAGCGACGTCTCCTCGAGACGCTAAGGATTCGGAAGACATACAATCGGAATAGACACCTCTAATGATGTATATAAAAAATTCGAAACTTGTGTTCATGTTGGTAAATAAATATTTAAATGGATACGATTGAAAAAGTGATAAACCATGTGGTCCAGAATTAAAATCCCGATACCGAAACTGATGATTTATATGAAAATGGAGAGACTTTCTTTCTCGGAAAGGATGGCAAAACAAAATGGATGAAAGGAAAATTTCGTTCAAATGTGAGAACTCCTGCAAAAAACATTATACTAAAACTTCCTGGAAATACAAAGTATGCCAAGAATATATCAACTCCTTCACAAGCATGGTCTATAATACTGGACGAGGCCATGCTGAATTTACTTGTAAATTATACCAAAATTTACATCGGCATTGTTAGAGATAAATTCCTATGTGAAAAAGATGCAAAAGATATAACTAAATCTGAGTTGAAAGCTTTCATTTGTTTGCTATACCTCGGTGGTCTTCACAAGTCATCCCATGTAAATGTGAAGGACTTATGGTCAACAGATGGAACTGGTGTAGAAATAATTTGAAAAGTGATGTCATTTTTATTTATTATGCGATGTCTGAGATTTGATGACTTGAGAACGAGGCAAAGTCGAAAAGACATTGACAAAATTGCCCCAATACGTGAGTTTTTTGAGAAATTTGTAGAAAATTGTGAAAGAGCTTACACTGTTGGCTGTTGGTGAATACGTAACTATTGATGAGAAATTGGAGCCTTTCAGAGGAAGATGTCCGTTTAGGCAGTATATTCCCAATAAACCGGATAAATATGGTATAAAAATTCACGCTCTTGTAGATGCAGGAACTTTTTATACTCATTAAATGGAAATTTTTCGAAATTCGGGTTCCAAAAACAAACTACAATTGTTTCATATGTACCGAAGAAAAATAAATGTGTTGTACTTTTGTCGACGATGCATAATGGATGAGGCCATTGATGAAAGTTCAGGAGAAACAAGCAAACCTGAGATTATAACTTTCAACAATATGACTAAAGGTGCAGTTGACGTCGTGGATGAAATGGCTTCAGCTTATTCTACAGCAAGAATCTCAAAGAGATGGCGGGTGGTTGTATTCTTTTCCCTTTTGAATGTGGCTACAATAAACTCAAGAATTCTACTTCTATCGGTCAAGGAACCTCCATTAAAATACAAAAATAGAAGACACTTTCTAAAAGATCTGGCACTTCAACTCATAACGTCCCATGCAGCAGATAGAGAAATGGAAGTTTTGCGGCATGAAGAAAGTCTAAGAAGGAATTTTGCAGATCCAGGACCAAGTGCAAAGACACAAAATGTATCATGCAAAAAACGATGTTATTTGTGTGCGCGTGTAAAGGATAGAAAAACGAATAGTTGTTGTTCGAAATGCTATAAAAATATTTGTAAAGAACATAACCATGCCCTTTGTGCAAATTGCATCGAATAACATGTAAGTACTTTCTTAAAATAAATTTTTTTATTGTTAACTTCTCCATAAATACCTTAAATATTTTTTAGAAAATAGCTTTTAAGTAAAAATTATGCAAGTTTTGGACGTAAAAGTGATATTTCAACGAAATTCAGAGCTGGGGTCTAAATTACCCCCTTGTGAGTGACGGTATTATTCTTAGGAGCGCGAGTGCTGCCGGGTTAAATAGGACGAAACCCGGCAGCTCGGTAAGCCCGGCTCTAAACGATTAAACTAGAACTGCAAGCCGGAATATATATGTATTAACCAACCAACAAACTAGAACTGACCAAACAACAAAATTCATATGCTCAAAAATGACAATGCTAAACTCTCAAATAAAGAATAATAATCTTCAAATTAACGAAACTAGAACTATCAAAACAACAAAGTTCACATGCTCAAAAATCACGATACCGAACTATCAAATTAAGAATAATAATCGATAATCCTCAATTTAACGAAACTAGAATGACGAAATATTTCTTTAGATTTGACGACATTCGTATCCTCATAAAAATGACGAATCAAATCCCCTCACTTTGAGAAAAGGGAAACTATGTCGGAGCATTTGCCAGTAGTAAACCGTTTCGTTGAAATTAAAGAAAATTTCGTCGTTTTTGAGTATCCATTTCTGAGAGGGTGGCAGTGACTCGATTTGGTGGAGGAAGGAAACACTTCTATAACTAAGACAAGATTAATTGAATTTTTTTTAAGCAATCTCATTCCTGAGTTCAGTATTTTCGGTGCCCATAAAAATTTCCGCATCAACAGAATATTTTCTTTTAGGCATTTCCTTATAATAAGTCGTATAGCTTTTTCGCATTGTAAACTTTTTACATGTTTAGTATCTTGATTTTAAAATATTCTAAGAAAAAATTTGTTGCTGGCGATGCTCAAATTAACCGACTTTTAAAAACTATTTAAAAATGGAAAAAAGAAGAGCAGCCGCATTACAAGTCAGAACTAGTAACCTAGTTCTGACTTGTACTAGTTATAAAATAAACAATTTTCTTTAATAAAAAACAAACTGAACATTTCAAAATGTAAATAAACCAACTTCGGCGAGTTAAAACAAGATTTTTTTTTTATTTGGCTATTTCAATTTTGCCAAAATGACGTTGAAGATTTTATGTGGGTTGGTTATCTGCCTCTCTTATCAGAATTATTTCGTGGTCAAATTCCAGTGGTCAACAAAATCAGACCAATTCATCGAAACCGGTCCTCCATGTTATCCTATGGAAGATCCAAGTCTACGGAGCACCGTGTGAAATGGGCTTTACCACAGACAATATACCCCTTCGCGTTAATATACACCGTTAGCGTATATTATTTGTGGGCTTTACAACTCATATTTGAGCATGGTGGGCAGGCTTTAGAGAAAAGCTAAACTATCCTCAACATCTTTGGTCATGAAAGTGAGAATTAAGCATGAAAGTGAGAGTGAAAGTGCTATTAAGCGATTTATCGGAAGAGCCAATATATGTGCCGTGGCCATTTAGTAAATTATCTAGGAGACCTTTGTAGAGAAAATTATCTAGGAGACCAACGCTCAAGCAAGTTTTCACTAGGGGCCATGGTAAGATCAATTGTCTGTTAGAAAATAGCAAAATAGTTCAAATAAGCTCAAAACTAAAAACAGTTGGAGCAAGCTCCCAGACCTGTTAATAGTGCGGCAAATAAATAGAAGATACTAATCTTGACCAGCCTAGAATAGCAGGGTCAAAGGAAAACAATCAATGAAAAATAGTTGGAGCAAGCTCCCACGCCTAAATTCCAAGGAAATGAAACAGATGGAATGTAAATAAACCGCTAGGACTAGCGAAACGGCGGCAGCTGGGAGAATAGGGAAGCGTCCGGGCACTGCCGCAGCAGTGGGGCAGACCCCGGCAAGGAGGTCAAGGCGTCGGAGGGGTAGGGTAAGAAGAGCTAGGCCTAGCGAAGCGGCGGTCACGTGGGAGTGGTAAAATCGGCCGGTGGGCTGCGGAAACAGTGGGTCAGACTTCCGCGAGGAAATCGAAAAGTCGGTGGGAGTATAAAATACTCGGGTAAATAAGAGTAAAACCAGGGAGCAAAAGCGTAGCGAGTGCACCAAGGCAAACACCGTTTCAATTACTCCCTCCGAGGAGAAACAAATACAGGAGGACCTAGTCTCACGACGTCGGAACTCCCAAAAGTAACTCACTGTGCAGAAAGAAAACATTGCTGTACAGCGACGCCATGCGGTAAATATTTGTAGCAAAGCTTGAGAGAGGTGTTTAGTTGTATATTGAAATCTTCGCGTTCGAGTTAAATCTATCGTAAAACTGGAAACAAAACTACCAAAACAATCCGTTTCGTGTAAAACTGTAAACTGCAAATGATTTTGAATAAACAAATTATCTAATTAAAATAATTAAATGACAATGTAAAATTTATAAATATTTATAATTGTATTAAACTAGAAAAATACAAAATTGTTTTCCTTTGTGGTAGAAACTTTTAATAGTTTTTTGATAGGTTTAAATCACTGAACACCTGGTTCATTAAAATTTTAATTAGATTTCAAATTTGACAAGTGGATATATACGGGAAGAAGAAAATATAAATGCATTTTAAAGGTAATTTAATCGAAGATATCGTATTGGTTTATAGTAATGCTTGTCATGATTTTTTTTTGTTTTAAATTTTTAGGATTTTATATTTAAATAATTTTAATTAGTATAAAAATTTTACTTTGTAGTGCTTTCTATATTTACTTAACATAATAAAGCACAATTTTTGTAGTTTAAAGTACAATTTTTGCCGTTGAAGTTGTCTGAAAGGTGCCATAGACTTAATGTATGTAATATGCTAAACATATTTTTTCCTGGTTTTGAAAATAATTGATGTGTCTTTCATTTAGCTTATTATTGTTTGTATTTTACTTATGAAACACATGTTGTGTCGTATTTGGTTGAAAGTTTACAATATTTTGAATTTTAATAATTTATTTCTTCCTGAAATGTGGAATACCCTTCTGAGACCTCATCGAAATCCAACACATATATTCTTGTAAACATATGTTTTAAACATAAATATATCTGAGAGTCTATTGACCATTGTGCTAGGTCATTTTTTTAACATAAATAAAGGCCCAATACCTGCAATTAAAGTCTGCAAAGTGATTTTCGGACCTTTTCCTGTGGAACCATTTCAGCTCTTAGAGTTTAAAATAAATACTGCAGTAACAGGAACGTAAAACCAAATATCCATTTAAATAGATCTCGGGTCTCAGGAGGGTACTCAATTTTCATTTCCATTAAGAAATTAAGAATTGACACTGGCCATAAGACTTAAAGATTTTCTTATCTAACATAACTTCAAGTTTTAATTGTGCTTGCTCAGTGTGGACTAAAATTAGCACAGATCAAAAAAAAAACTCAACTAAATAAGATTTAAAAAAACTTGAAAAGTAGGGGTTGCATCAATGCAACGGTATCAATACATTTACCTAAGCAAAGATGCTGTGTTATATTGTCATTGCCTTAGAAACATAAGACTTTCCCCGTTTGAATTTTCTTGTAAAAATGTTAAATCTTCTACTAATATTGTAGCTCTAGCGCAACAATAATTGAATCCAACTTTGCACACAAGTGTACTCCTTAGTTTGAAATGAACTCATGATTTAATTGTAACTCAACTATGTTATTTAAGAATGCTTCTTAAAATTAAAATAAGGCAGAGGCTACACGCACGGGCACCGTTCACGCATTTTGTGTATGGGTATTAACGCGCATGCTCAAGTCGGGGCTTACTGGAACCGTGCTTACATTGCGTGCAGGGACATGATATACTTGAAAGTTGAGATAACTCTTTTTTGGGACCCGGGCAATTTTGTTTTCTCTATAAAAAAAATCAGTATCCAACATGGGCATTATTGTAGGGCATATTGAAAGCCTAAACACTCCTTTGGGGCCCCGGGAATATTGTTTTCTCTAAAAAAAACCATCAATTCTAGCCATTTGCAACGAAAGTTAAAAAAATAGAAATTAAAATACTCCATGAAAAGGTTAAAAATGCTAGTAAACTTTTCCAGGACAAATTTGAAACGATGATCTTCCAGGGCAAAAAAAATCTTATAAAAACAATCTATAATTCAGCCGAAAGCGTGTTTTGAACCCGAGACCTTTTGTATACGAACCTTTTATGCTACCACTAAACTACGGTGGTCAAGGATGAATTGAACTAAAACTGTTAATAAGTTACTACCCATACGCACAATGCTTGTACGGTGCCCGTGTAGGTAGACACTCCGTTAAAATACATCTTGTAACCTAATTCAAGCTGATTTATATTAAAATCCATCCCAATTAGCACAGTTACAAATATTTGTTAAATTAACCAATCTTAAGGACATTTAATTCTTGTGACAATCTGTAACTGTCTAGGTATACTGGTAACCGCTCAATCTCATATAGCTATCTTGTCCTTAGATGAGAGTAGATAGTAACAAATAACTTTGGTACTTTTCCAATTTCTGGGTACAAGAGATTAAGGTGCTTAAAATGTACAACCGCCGCCAAACAGAATATATTTCCAATGGTAATCTTTAACTACTACATTTTCAAAGCAGAACATATGTATGTGTTTTGTATGCAAAAAATTCCCTTTCTCGCCAAAGATTCCATTTGGTGAGATTCACACCCTCAAAATGAAAAAGTACCATATCCTTCATTGGTGGTTGAATAAGTAACTTTTTCTGCTCGTCCTTAAGCATAAAGTTTGTGAACACTTTTGTTTTGACGTAAATCACAAACTATATTGTTGACCCAGCTTGACAAAAAACTTTACTACCTTGATTGATCAAAGATCTTATTCGTCTTATTATTAATATCCTTTGTTATATAGGCGGCTCAGTGGCTGAGAGATATTATGTGTCCACCTCATAATCCCAAGTTTGGGGATTCAAGCCCCGGCTGAGTTGTCAAATTTTCTGGATGGGAAAATCTTGGGCACGCATGTCATATGATTATGTGGCATGTAAAAGATCCCTTGAGTACCCATTTGGCTTGGGTTCTCTTGGCAAAATTAAATCTTGGCATACTCTAACATCCACAGAGAGCTCAGATTCATTGTAATCTGATCATCAAAATTGGTAGTGAGAGCCGCCTAGATGGTACCACAGAAAAATGGCTCTTAGTTCCAGGGAATATGCCAAGTCTGCAAAGGCTTGACCGCTAATAAAGCATTATTAAATAGATAATCTGTCAGATAGATAATCAACGGTTGCTGAAGACCCCAACAACAACACTTTTCTGGTCGACAGAGAGATCTTATATCTGTCTTACTGTAAATATTTGTTATTAATAAATATCTGTTCTCAATTACAGGTCACTCCTAAACTCTGACTATGAACCGTGAACCAGTCACAATCACCCAACCGGTGGCTGTACGGCCAACAAGTGTTCAACCAGTCGAAGCAGCTGAACCAGCTTCAGCAACAGTTGCTGAAGACTCCAACAACAACACTTCTCTTGTCGACAGAGAGCGAACTGCAGATGCAACCAGTGAAACAAACAGTGCAAGTACACAGCATTCCCCTTCTGTCAGAGAGATTCATAAGAATAGTTGGTTGAAGAAGATGCCCTGTATCGATAAGTGGTCTGGGAAGTTTCCTAAGGTATTTGAGTGGCATCTTTATGATATTGTACCTTGTTTTTATATCTATGTGAAATGGAATTGATTGATTTTTCATAGTAGACACTTTTTTTTACAAATCACAAAGTTAGCCCTCTCTCTCCTCCCTATACAGACACACATAATCTGTAGACTAAATTCAGGTTTTCTAGCAACATGCATGATTTATGATTTTTTTTAATTAAATTAAATGTAAAATATTCAGAAGTCATTTATTATATCTCCAATGGGAAATAAAGTTCTATAGAATTAAAAGAAATTAAAGTTCGAGTTACATATACGTTAAAATTTTATTTTCATGCACTGAAAAAAAGTTTACATTTTACTCTTTAGCCAATTTGCTTATCCCTTTGGTTCCCAACAGGTGGTCCGCGGACCCCCAGGGGTCCGCAAGCTATGGCAAAGGGGTCCGCAAGATGCTATTAGAATAAAAAAAAAATTTTTTTTTGTATAATAACAGATTATTTGTTTTGGCTGCTTCCTGCATGAGCAGAGTCTAGCGCAAAACTAGAATTATATAGAGGCATTATTTCTGCTGTATGCAAAGGCCTCACTGAAGAAGAGCAAGATCAACTTGTAGGTCTGTCCAGCTGGGGTACGATGAAAAAACATTTTCATTGGTGATAAAATTACAGACTTCTGGGCATCAGCACGCAAGGACTACAAGAAACTTGGAGATAAGGCAATGAGAAAGATCCTTTTATTTGCAACCACATATCGGTGTGAGCAAGCATTTTCTTCCATGTGTTTCATGAAAAACAAATCTAGGAATCGGCTCTACATGCGGTCGGATTTCAGAGTGAAAATTTCAATTTTGGAACGTAATATTTCAGAAATAAGGGGCTCAAAGGACAGATTTAACTCATCTCATTAAGAACTGAAAATTAAAACTAACTTATACTGATGGAGTACTCTGTTGTAACTGTAAAAAACGGATAAAGTATAAAACACTCTTAATTTGGCTCTCACTTTTTAATTTTAGGATTAGGTATTAATGGGGGTCCTTGTCACAATAGCGGCTCGATGAGGGGTCCTCGATAAAATTTTGTTGGGAACCCCTGCCTTAGAAGATTAACAGTGATGAGACAAAAAACTTTTCTTGTTCTAAGATCTAGACAAATCATAAAAAGTTGAAACTTGAAAACTTCTTCATCAAATAACTATATTTGAAGACAAATTAAGGCTTGGAAGAATAATGATAATTAAAGGTTAGGATTCTAAATAGTTTTATTAGAAACATAAATAATTTATAGGTTTGTATTTAAACTTTCAAAAATTGCAATATCTCAATAATCTTTAAAGCATATAAGAACACACAAATAATTTTAGATATTTTTTTAAAGGATGCTAATCTAAAACCATTTCTTTCAACAGGCCCAAAAACTAGAAAAATTCTGGGTAGTCTTCTGTGTACACGACGATATTGAAGCCTTCCTGGAATTCTACGAAAACCGTCGAAGTGCTTATTCCCACATCCCCTTATCCAGCGTATCCCTGTCCAAATGTCTGCACATATCTCCGACCATAGTCGCTCAGGGAAATGATCACGAGTTTGTTATTACGCTGGATACTCAAGTGATCAGGCTGGCTGCTTCTACAAAGTAAGTTGATTGAAGGATTAACACAGAAATAGAATATAAACACCACCTAAAACAGGGATTTTCAACCGGTGGTACGCGTACCACCAGTGGTACGAGGTAAAATTTCAGGTGGTACGCGTACGCGTGAGTCATGTGAGCAACATGATGCTATTAATAGCTTCTGTACGAATGTATGTGCAGTGAGCACGCAAACATATAACTGATTATTTTAAACATTAACATTATTTTAAAGAGAAATCTTTAATAATAATCTGGATCGGAAGTATAAAACCTAGCACCCTTTGATCTTCCGGCAAGCTCTGCTCTATTTGATGCCATTTGTTACAAGTTGCTTGTGTGAGAGTTGATTTTCTGAACTCTAGTACATAAAAAATAAACATAGAAGCATAATAAGTGTTGAAGAGTACTTAGTGAAAATAAGTCCCATTACTCCTAATGTTGACTTTTTAATCACAGGCAAACAACAAGTTTCGAACTAAAGACTAAAAAAGTACATTTTATAATTACATTAAATTTTTGGTAAGTTTGTACTATACTTTTATTTAAGTATGATTTTAGAAATATGGATAATAAATAAAACTGTAAATTAATACCATTTTAATCTTTTTATTTCTTCTTTATTAATCGCATGTTATAAATAAACAAATATCTAACCATTAAGTATGAAGTTTTCTCAGGAATTTAATTCAAAGAGCCTTTGAAAACTTTTAGAAGAGTAAATATTATACGTTTAATAAAATATATTGATTTGGTGGTACTCCAAAATTTCTCAAAAAGTCAAGTGGTACGCAGGTACAAAAAGGTTGGGAACCCCTGACCTAAAACATGACATGGTCAATTCGGAACTTTAAATCTGTCAGCCCATAGTCTCCTACATCATGATACATTTCAAGTTCGAGTAATAGTCGTTCTAGTTCTGGTAGCGCCATCTATGAATAGTCTGAGGGGCTATGGCCTACTATCATTTTAAGTTAAATTAGCTAATTAATTATCCATTAAAATGATTTTTAAAAAATTTATTATTCATTATAAATAATTAAGTCTATTTCATCTACTCTTAAAAAAAGTTTACCAGAGCAGAAACCTAGATCAAAAATAAAACAAACATGTGACACATATTTTATATGCATATCACAAAACCACTCAAAAGTTTGCTAGACTTTACTGACTCATGACTCTTACTTTTGCTCGAACTCGAAAAGATCAAAATGTGAATGCAATTTGCTTGCAAATTTTAAGATCTGTGTAAAATTGTATAAAATACAACACACTTGATTTTATGAGTGTAAATATGATTTTTTTTTAAGACTTCAAATTGCTTTTAGTCTCACTTTAATGCTCATAAATATATTTTTTACCCTTGACTGCTAAATTAAGGTTTGCAAAGTTTCCTCCAACTGAAATGTGTTATCTTATTGTGAATATCTTTCCTACTGAGATAGTATTCATACAATATAGGCAATTTAAATTTAGTAAAATATGTTATTATTTTGTTTAAGCTTGAAATTTTCTTTTTTCAGTGAACAAATGCTGGAGTGGATGGATACTTTGTCCACAAAGCTACGTGAAATGGGTGTTCTAGAAGTATGTATTTACGTTACTTATATTTAAAGTGCATATAATGTTTTTCTTGAAACAAATATTTTACTAGTTTGTTTAAAATTTTCTTATTAATGATCATTTAAAAGTTAAATTGTAAATTTAAGATTTGTATTTTCTTTCATCACCCATTATAATACAAAAGTTTCTTTAATTTAATGCAATAATTATGGTTTATACAATACTTCTTTTTATTGACAAATGTTGCCAATAAGAACAAAAGTCTGTTTAACTTAGCTTATCATTCTTTCAATTTATATTGCTTTTTATTAGTTTAACTTTTCAAAAGTTTATTAAAGATAAAGTTAAAGTAATAAGTAAAATAGAGGAAAATTTTAAACTTTGAGTGTGTTTAAGAGATCAATTTTGGAAAACTAGCCACATTTAAAAAAAAAAAATAGAATGAGTATTATCATTAATAATTGTGTTAGAACACATTTAATTTGGAAGTTAAACATATTTTTTTATTGTAGCCTAAGGATAACTTGTACAGTAAGGAACCAATTACTTCTAGACCTACTACTGGACTTGGGTACTCTGATTCTCAGTCAAGAGAGGGTAATTTTTTACTTTGTTGGATTTAAAATGCATCTTTCTTTTTTGTCTTAAACATACTTATTTGCTTCCTTTGTATTTTACCTTATCTTTTTAAGACCTTCTGCAAGGTTTTTTTTAAACAAAATTCAAATTTTAGTAAACTCCCATTTACTTAGTATCGTAGTACGTGTTATATTTTTTTTGTGCTGAAAATCTGACCAATATTATGTCGATTGCAATATTTTGTTCTAATAATTTTTCGATTTGTGTATGATTTCCTTCAAGTATTGATCATTTACCAGTTTTAGTGTGTTATTTTGCTCATCCACAGATAATTGTTTTTACAATCACTAACTTTTGAATCATATCAAATAATTATGTTGTGTGGTTAAATAAGTAAGTAGTCTTAAGTATTTTTGTTAGGTACTTTTCCATTAAACAAACACCAGCCCATAAAAGTCGACAAATTCAGGGGGACCGGAGCCCTCCATTGAAGCCCATGTTAAATTGACCTTTGTTATGTACCTTTTTCTCAGAATCTATTTGATACATTTCAATGAAATTTTTACTAGTTATTAAATGGATGTTGAACTATACTTAACTGGAGGCATTTTTAAAAAATTTGTTTAGTTTTTAAATTATAAATTTTTAAGTGAAACTACATATTTTTGACCTAAAAAAACCTCAATAATATTAAAAAGAAAAAAAAAGTAAGATAGTTATGCTCAAATCCCTCCAGTGAATTTTAGAAACTAACTTCTTAAATACAAATAAAAAATTTCAGATTGATACTTACAGCAGATTCTGAGAGAAAGGTACACGCACATTGAAAAAGTAAGTTTTGAGATATAAGAGTTTAAAGTAAACAATAGTGGTTTCTTCATAAGGGGATTTTACCTAAACAACATTAAAAAAATATATTAAAAATACTTCTAGTACTTGAAATTTTTATTTTAAGATATCATTGTAAAGATAAGATTGCATAGTTTAAGAAACACTAAAAACATTGAAATGTCATTTTTGAAAACTGAGGGGGTCTGGTCCCCCTTCAGTAATCAAAGTTAGAGTAGAAAGTAGCACTTACACACGATCATTTTAATTACGTCAATATATGTTTATGCTTATAAATTAGAATCAGAAGAATCACTTAACGCAAAAGCATTTCAATGAGGCTATAATTACAACCTTACATTTTAATATTGGAAATGAAGCAACTCCCCGCTTTATTTTCTTAAACTTTCTAGGGGATACAGACTTATAAACATGTTACCTGACTGTGTCAATCTTTTCAGAATCACCAGTAATTTTTTTTACACAATTATAAACTGTATTTAATTAAATTTTTAAATTTAAGGAGTGGGAAAAGTCATCAATCATTTGATAAAGAAATACAATTTCAAAAATTTAGTAAAAAATTTAAACATTAATCTTATGCAGTGAAAATAAGTTTACAGTTTAGCCAATTTCCCTATTCTTTAGAGGATTAAAAAAAATATCCCACACTGACTCCGATACAGGATTAGGACAATTTGAAATAAGGCAGATCACCACTTTATTTACTTACCAATAATTCGGGACGGCCATAATATGACAAATATGCCTTGGCTATTTTTTAGTAAGTGTTACAAACAAAACTACTATATTTTCCCCACTAATTTCTAATCTATTCAACCTCTGTTTCTCCCTAGACTTCAGCCGTCTCTCCCTGCGTGACCCCAACTCCCCCCTCCCCCCTGTCCCCTCACAACCACCAGAAGACCCATCTTCCAATCCTACGGTTGTCTATATCCGAAACCCATCTGTTCTACGGGTCACGACTCCAACCCAAGGTTCCACGCGCGGTTCTATTACTATAGAGGCCATGCCTGAACATACAGTCCCAGAAAGGTAACTATGTCTGTCGCAAGCTTAGAGATCACGGTAAAAGTATTAGAGGGGAGGCTCCAATTTCAGCGGCGGGACATGCATGGAACCAAGAATATCACGGCAAACATGCTAGTGTTGCCACCACTTTAAGGAGAAAAATACTAGGGCATCATCAGAAAAATACCATTTAATACTAAAAAATTTTTAAAAATACCATAAAAATACTAAAAAAGCGTTTCAAGTCACTAAAAAGAGTCCACAATGCAGCTATTATTATTTTTTTTGTAATTTTAGTATTAACTGGTATTTTTTCGATGACGCCGTAGCATTTTTCTCCTTAAAGTGGTGACAACACTGGCCTGTTTGCCCTGAAATTCCTGGCTCCATGCGTGTCCCGCCACTACCATTGGAGGTCACATGATCAGCTGCTCTAATACTTTTACTATGATCTCTATGATATTGCCCTAAAGACACATCTGTTTCTGCAGGCCTTGACACAGTATTAGCATCTCAGGTCCTGTATAGCTAGTTCAACAATGAGCTATCTATATAGCTAGCATCTAATTTCTTAGTCAAACATGGCTTTCATTAGCAATTAACATAAATTTAAGTTATTATTCCTTTTTGTAACAAATATTTTTTGCTAATCCAATTTTTAAGTGTGACAATTACTACTGCCGTGGGCAGGTAAACTGAAGTGCATTGGATCAATTTTGCCCGGAAATAATTAATCTTTTGGTATACTTTCTTGGAGGTTCGAGTTATTGAATGCTTACAACAATGGTCCAAGTCATTAATCTAGATACTGCAGTTTAACTGATCACGGTAGACAAGTCTATATTGCCCTATCCAGTATCTCTGTTTCTGCAGCTATTGGCTTAGAATTGTCCTGTCAGGCCCTGTCTTTGCTGTCTAGCTAGTTCAACAATGAACAGTATATCTAATTTCTTAGGCAAAAAATAGTTATATATAAAATTTAGTTATTATTCCTTTTACGAACTAATATATATATATGTTTTTGCTTCTATCCATTTTTAAGAGCTACATTTATTTTTTTATAATTAACATATATATGTGTGATTCTCCCTATAAGTGTATAATTTAAGTCTCTTGGGGTTAAATTTAACATATCAGGGACTTATTGTTCAATTTTTGTTACAAAATTTATTCTGAATTGTTTCTATAATTGTACCAAATATCTTTAAGGGAACAGCTGTAAATATTACTTTGCAGGATAATTTTAAATACTGAAATTGTCACTTTGTCCCTTGTGTTCTTCACTATACACTACTCAGGGGCATTTTAAAATGCAGCTTCTGTGTACAGAAGAGTATTTCTTTCTCTTTGTCACTAATGTCTCCTATTAAGATTTTTTTTATGAAAAACAAGGAAAAATAATTTTTGTTTAATGTTCACACACACATTGCAAAATGCTACATATTCTGAACATACTACCTTTTATATTTATTGCAAAAATTTATTTAAAATGTCACTAATTTTTCACTGAACCGCAGGCTAAAATTATACACTTATAAGAGAATCACTCGTATGTAATATTTTGAATCTAATCTTCAAACTTTTTGACTTAAAACTGTATAATAAAAATAAAAAATTTTTACTTATTGACTAATTCTGTGCAAAATTACCCTTTCTGTAGTATGGTTCATGTGTATTTAAAAAGTTATTATTACTATAACTTTTAAAATTAAATTTAAAAAAAAATTAGCCGAATAGTTCATATGTACACTTACCTCAACTAAATAATGTAACATGTTTTAGTAATTTAACTTTTTTTAAATTCAAAAAGCTTTTCTAATTTGTGACTTAACTTGCACTACGAAAATCTTCAGCTGGATGGAATTAACCTATTAAGCTTTGTAGTTTTTTAAAAGTTGTACTATATTTAAACAAGCATCATATAACTTTAAAAAAGTAATCATCACTATCTTTTCTTCCCCAAAAGCATTTTCAGTTTTGATGTGTCTGGTGATAGACCTGTTTCCACCAGCTCTCATGAAAGTTCATCCCCGCTTCTATCACCGACTAATCCACCGGATCAAGCTATTGCTTCTTCTTCTGCCGATCGAACATCATCAACAACAGAGCAGACGTCTATAACGGCAAAAAGGACGTCTTTGCAGGGTTAGTATGAAGTCTTCATAAACTTACTATCAAATCTGTGTGATATCATAAAATCTGACTGATTTAAAATAAAAACTTTATATAGAGGTTGATATATGTTAAATCCACTTGTTGCCCAATGTCTTTGTGAGATCCACTTAATGAATTTATTTCTTCGTAAGTATATTTTTAAATATATCGTTATGCACTGACTATCAATAAGTATTTGGACACCTGTGATAGAAAAGAAAAACTAACTTTATTCAAAATCAATAGTTGATAGAGCCTCCACGAGAGACAATGACAGCGTGAACCCTCCGGGGCATACTTTCCACAAGTTTTTGTATGACAGCTAGTGGTATTTTCTTCCACTCGGCTTGGAGAAGACATAGAAGTTCCTTCACTTCACCGATTTTGGACGAGTAGTGCACCCCAGAATTCGGCCATGTAACTCGTCCCAGAGGTTCTCGATAGGGTTGAGGTCTGGGCTCTGGGCAGGCCAGTCCATTCGATGAACTCCATTGGCATCATACCAAGCCTTGGTTAACTTAGAAACATGACAACTAGCATTGTCGTCCTGAAAGTAATAAGGGTCCAACCTGTAAAACTGCCACAACGTAGGAAGCACGATCCAAAATAGTGCAGTAGATATCTGAGTTGAGCTTACCATGAATAGGGACCAAAGGTCCCAGTCCATACCAGGAGAAACACCCCTAGACCATAATTCCACCGCCACCGAACTTGACTGTTGGCAGAATGCATTCTGGCAGGAGACGTTCTCCAGGCAGACGCCAGACCCAGGCTCTGCCATCCGAACGGTAAAGGGTGAACCTTGATTCGTCGCTCCAAAGAACCCGTTTCCACTGATCTACGGTCCAATTTCGATGTGCTTTGCACCACATTAACCGAGCAGCGCGGTTGAACTTTGTGATCAAAGGCTTATGGGCAGCAGCACGACCATGAAAACCAAGCAGATGTGACCAGATGAAACTAACTCCTCGCAGATGAGGGCCATCGGTTGGGTGCGGTTCTTCCGAATTTCTCTAGATAGCACTCGTGGGTCTCTATCTCCCAGTTTCGTTGGTCTGCCGACTCGGGGCACATTCCGACAATCACCGGTCACCTTCCACTTAATCACATAGGCCACTGTCGATTTTAGGTACTTCAGATCGCTAGATATGTCCCTTAAGGATCGGCCACATTTGTGATACCCGATAATTATACCTTTCTCGAAATCGGAGAGCTTCGAACTGCGTGCCATCTTGCATGCGACTAATGCCGATGCTGTTTCCTTCACGATATATACCGGCGGAGGCCGTGACGTACCTCAGGACCGCAGATATCGTCATTTGCATAGGTGTCCAAATACTTATTGGTAGTCAGTGTATGTGAGTTTTTGTTTAAAGAAAATATGTCTTGTGATGGCTACCAAGTAACAAGACCAACAGACTTTTAAAAGTTCATTCTATGAAAAATTATTGCCAGAGAACCTGTGTTTTTTTGTATTCATATTTTTAGGAACTTATCAAACTTGTGGTTTGAGCTATGTGATCTTATGTGTTTAGTGAAGTTATATATACAAGGAAATAAAGGTTTTATTCATTTCTTGGAGATTGAATCTATCAAGTAATAAAATTCCACAGTCTCAGTGTCTTTTTAAGGTTATACCAGCTGACAGCTGGTATCCAAATGAAGGTCAGGGCTGGGGAGCCCAGTCGGTTAAGGCTTTCGCCTTGCATGCGAAAGGTCCCAGGTTCGGTCCGGGCATTTCCAAATGAACTGCCAACCCATAAGCGGCCCGTGGAGCCAAAAAAATGCATGTTAAATACCCGAAAAATGTCTTAAAAGTTGTGCTGGGTGCTTACTTAAGTGCCGGCTTGCCACTTGACAGATTCTAAATTATGACGCCCATTGCCAATAGCCCTTCTGTAGCGTTTGTGCGACGATAATCCAAAACTAGCCCTAATTGTCTGCAGGTGAAAATTATAAGTCGCGCTACTTCAAAAGATAATCAAAAGTTACTTAAAATATTGGAAGCTAAAGATTTTACGACTTTGTTCTAAATCGTTATTATAGTAGCAAACTTGAAAAATATTTGGAAGAAACAAGTATTAATTCCTACTAAGATATTAGTGGATTATAAGAGAGAATGAGTCAAATTTTTACTTTATTTTACTGTGCCACATTATTTGTATTCTTAAGTTGATTAATATGAACAAATATATATTTTTTATTCCATAAGAAAGTACCATATTTATTGCTTTGTGCATAATTTTTATACAATTATGAAGTGCCTAGACTATTTGAAGAGATACATTATTAATACCATAAAGGCTAAGAGAATTCAAACGCTGGGACATTTAGAAAGAATGGACAATGGCAGAGGCACAAAAAGTATTTTCAAGGGAAAGTGTCAAGGTGAAAGAAAAATAGGAAGATCCAGAAAAAGATGGGTTGAGTGGAGAAGGATCTAAATTCCATAGAGATCAAAAATTAAAAAGCGAAGGCAAGAAACAGATGACTTTGGAATCAGATTGTTAGGAAGGCCATGGACGGTTCAACACAGACTGTAGTGCCAGGAAGTTAGTTCTTATAAAACTTAATGTAAGGATTTAAACATTAATCCCCCATATTAATATTTTTCTCCCATTTTAATTCTTCCTATTTCCAGGAAAAGAAACAAGCTCAACATCTACTTCAACACCAGAACAAACAACCCTCTATGAACCTTTATTTTACGGTGCATCCTCTAGCGTGGGTCTCAGCATTCGTAGCAACCCTAGCTACGAGAACCCGCCACAGCCAACGCGGCACATCATCTTTAAACCGACACCCGCGTTGCCACCAAGGCCCACAGGAGATTCACGACGGGCCTCTGGGGATGTTGCCAGTATTCCTACTAGGTAAGTTCCGACTGGTCTGTTTAGAGAAAATTGTGTTAAAAATATAATTTGTAAAATTTTTTGAATATTTTAATAAAGTTATTTTTTAAAAAACCTTATTTTGAAAAGACATCATTTTCAATCTTTGTTAAGTCATAAATTTAAAATTGAGTCGCATGTTAAATAACTTCAGAAAAAAAAAGACTATGGACCTTTCAAAGTCATTATTTTGTAACCTTATGTATCCTCATCATTTACAGTGGCAGAGAAATTTAACTTTTACTAATATCCAGGGATTGGAGTAACGCGTTACTTGTAACAGTTACTTTTTTAAGGTAACGTTGGGTAACGCCGTTACATTTTTCAGAAAGTAACTTTAACTGTAACTTAGTTACTTTTAGCGGTAACGAAGTAACACAAAATTTCGTTACTTTTCCGTTACTTTCCGAAGGCTGTCTGATGCTTATTTTGAAATTCCACTCCTAGAGAGAGAAGGGAACATTTCACATTCCCGAAGTACGAGCATTTCTTGGGAAGCATTGTCCACTTTGGCTGAAAGGCGTGACGGCAGCTTTCAGCAAGAATTGTTAAAGTACGAATGTTTCTCTTTGTCTGTTTACCTTTCCAAGTATTACATTATAAGACCCGTAATTACAGGCATCTGACGAAAAGAAGGGTTTTGAAATAAATCCCGCTGACTGTCAAGCAGGTTGTCGTTCGGAAAGTTTTGACCAGTGCAAACCCCTTTGTGTTGCATGAATGGGTTCTACAACAATGACCAACAACACCTTGAAGAAGGGGGGAGGGGGAGAGAGAGGGCACGTTTACACCTATTTCTGTCTACCCGCCCGAGTTTGCTGATGGACGTCGTCGGCTGATTATTAGCGTACAGGACTAAAATTAAATTTTAAAAAAATGTATATTAATTATAATTTCAGCATTTTGTTTGTGTATTTGTATTGTTAATCGTGGTTTTCTTTGAAAAATCGTAAGATGGCTAAATTTAAATTTTTCTTGTAACTTGAAATTTCAAAAAGTAACTGTGAATCGTTACTTTTCGTATTAAGTAACTGTAACGCGTTACTTTTCATATTAAGTAACTGTAACTGTAAGAGTTACTTTTTAAAAGTAACTTTCCAATCCCTGCTAATATCACATAGGGTTAAAATTTATTCAACTGTTTAATAATATGAGTATATAATACATACTTTACATGATTTACTACACTTAATATATAAAGTTTCTCGTTTATAACATCATAAACATTGTGATCCCTTGAATGATACTATAAATGGTAATACTGTGTAAATAATGGTTTTTAAAAAGTTCCATCTGTTGTATCCTTTAGTAGCCGGCTTTATAACCTGGTGTCATCATCTGAACCATTTCTAGCATCTTCTTCTCAATCGCATTTTACGGTGGCAGAACCGTTGAGTAACGTCCTTTGCCTGAGTCCAACCTAAATATATGAAAGTCTTCTATTAATAAATATGTCCTTGTATAAATAACGGTTTTAAAAAGTCCATCTCTTGAATCCTTTAGTAGCCGGCTGAATAATATATAGCCCTTTGAAAGTCCGTATTTTATAACCTTTAGCATCATCACCATTTACGGTGGCAGAACCGTTTTACTAACGCCCTCTGCCTGGGCCCAACCTCTATTACACGAAAGTAATAATAATAACTTAGTATCACAAAAACAACAACAAATTAAGCAAACAAATGCCAAGGGGAAACATGGAAATCCTGTATAGGTGAAATAGAAAAATTATTATTTAATTTAAACATACACACACAAATAGTACAGAGAAGGGATGAAAAATAATAAATAAAGCAACAACAAACACCTTAAGAACATACATATACAGAAAAGTTTGGCAATAAGCTGCATAACAAAAGAAAAAAAATTATGAGCTTCAATAAAGTGAGAAATAAATATCTAAGTCGTCGATATTGATTAGAAGATTGAAAAGTGTACGTTTGAAGGTAGCATAATTATTAATATTTATTAGATCGATAGGAAGTCCATTGTATAATTTCGGAGCAAGGTAGAGTTCGGAGCAATGTTAGGAAGGAAAGAGAAGTATTATAGTAATATATATATATTCTTGTATAAATAACAGTTCTTAAAAAGTCCATCTCTTGAATCCTTTTGCAGCAGGCTGAATAACCTGGTGTCACCATCTGAACTATCTCTTGCATCTTCTTCTCAATCGCCACTTACAGTGGCAAAACCGTCGAGAACTCCCTCTGTCTGATAGTAATCTAAATCTACAGAAGTCTTATAATCATAAATATATCCTTGTATAAATAACGGTTCTTAAAAAGTCAATCTCTTGAATCCTTTAGTAGCCGGCTGAATAACCTGGTGTCACCATTCGAACCGTCTCTAGTATCTTTCTGTCGATCGTTAATTAGGGTGGCAGAACTATCGAGTAATGCCCTCTGCCTGAGCCCAACCTATATATACTAAAGATTATAATAATAAATATATCCTTATCTGTTACGGACATAATCACGTCAAAGAAATAATGTTGACAGAGACGAAATTGCGACAGGGCCGAAATCTTGACAAATCAATAAATTATTGCGGTTATGCTTAATTAAGGGAAATTTAATTAATAATTCTTGCTGTCAGGATTTTGGCATTTTTTACTGTTGTTCGGATTATGTCCCAGACCCATCCTTGTATAAATTAATCAATGGTTCTTAAAAAATCAATCTCTTGTATCCTTTAGTAGCCGTCTGAATAACCTGGTGTCAGCATCCGAACCATCTCTAGCATCTTCTTCTCAATCGCCATTTACGGTGGCAGAACCATCGAGTAGTGCCTCTGCCGTAAGCCCGCCAGTGGCTTTGTTAAGGACCCATTCCCAAGTTGAGCCATCAGAAAGGCCTAGTCATATGCCACTGGGAGAGAGGCATCCACATAATGGACCACGGAGACAGGTATATACTCCTTCTGATTATAATGCAAGCTTTGAAAAAAACTTTTTCTCCCTACACCCTCATGTTGTGTTCCAGGAAAAAGAGTGAGTGTTGCTGTTGAAAACCTACCTTGTTTGAGGCTTTGCTGTGAGATCAATCGTAATTGCTTTGAATCCATCCTAAATCCAAGTAGGGTGCTGTAAAAATAAAAACAGGGACGCTTACGCTGTTTCCTGGAAAACCACATGAGGTGGTAGGGGATGGATGGGGGTCAAACAAGATCTATAATTTTTTTTGTTATAAATAATCCGTTCTAACTTTTGTTTTAATCCAAAATACCTTATAAATTGACCGCTGAAAAAACTTTTGTAAGTCCTCCGAAATCTGCTTGGCATTCTTGCTACGTCATTTTTTAATATAATGAATCACTCAGTTGCTTCGGTATTGGTACTTTTGGAAAGCTTGAACATTATATTTTATAATAGAAACGTTAATATTACAAAAAAATGTTAAATAAAGTTCTTAAGTGAATTGCACTAAGGTCCATGTATGTGTACCATGGAGCGAAGAAGTTGTCTTAATGATCTTAAAATGGTGAAACTTTAAACTTGATTGACTTCTAGCAAACCCATGTTGTGTAAGTGGACATATCTTTACATTAAATGTTTTATATTCCTGATTTAATTTATTTACTGTATCTGCAAAACATGCTAATTAATATTATTCACCCCCCATTTCATTAGTCAACTAGTTCCTTCAAAAGTGGCACCATTCCCGTGGACGAAAATGGCAAACCTATTTCTCTGCGTGAAGCACAGGTTCAGAAACTTCAGTCAGAAATCTCACATAAGAGTGGAGTAAGGTTGATGCTTAGGAAAAAAGATTGTCTCAATGCCATTGCATTTGTGGAGTTCTTTAATCATGTTTGGTAACTAATTTTGTTATTGTCTATAAAGCAATGTATAATTTTCTAGGTTTATAAATTTCTTTCTCAATTTAGGTTTTCCAACAGGGTTGTCCAAAACCCATTTTTTTTTAAATTAAAAATCCAGCCTGCTTGGTTTTTTGTTCGGGTTACTAAGTGCTTTTTCAGGGTTTTAGGTTTTATTTTTTTAGTATTTTAGATTTTTTTCCCCAGTGTCTTGTAGTTTGTTTAGGGAAGTTCAATTATTTAGTTATTTATTGAATTTTTTTTAAGCTAACAGAACATATTTATAGGCAGAGATAATCAGGAATGTTGTAATTTAAATTAGAATAATTCAAAACTAATAACTGCATATAATTGAAATTTATGAATGTATTGCCTTGATCAAGAATTGTTTGAATGTGTGTGTAAAATTATATAACCCAGAATATTGTAACGATAGAAATTTAAATTCGAATTTAAAAAATATATTAATTATATTAATTGTTATATAATTAGTATACATTTAAATTTATAAATGTATTTTAAAAATTGAAGGTACAAAAATTTAAACGTATATTAAGAATACTAAAATATTAACTAAAAATGGTATGAAATATATATTTTTTTGTTTGTAGAAAAAGTTTTAATATTCTGTAAAGGCAATCTTAAGTTCAATTGCACCTTTGGGTTCAAAAAATTATTTTTTTAAAAGAAGCTACCCATGTTTTTTCGAGTCGGGTAAAATCATAACCCAGTTTTCAAATCTTTAATTCTATGAATGCATAGTTGTACTAATTGTCAATAGATATTGCAAATAGTCTTTTTTTTGTTAACATTTGGGGAAAACCGTTACTTTGAAACAAGTGTAAACTAATTTTTTTTTATTGTAGTGGATCCTTAGGAATATTTTAATAGTTAATTAAGTTTTTTTTAAAAATTCATAACCAAAGTAGATTCCTAACTCAAATCTCCAATATCTCTACTTAAATTTTAAGAATATTTTTGCTAAAATTAGAGCAACACCTTCAGTTTGAAAAGTTATCAGGTTTGAGTAAATGTATTAAATTGTCTTATAATTTTTAAATAAATCATTACAATCTTATGTAACAATAAAATTATGTAATAAAACAAGTAGGTTTGTAACAGAATCTGTCACTTAACTCGCTTCCACATATTTGTGTTTAACAGGAAAAAACGTGCCAAACACAACATTAATTCTATATTTAACATTTACAAGCTAAATTTGGCGAGTTTCATTTATTTTATTTCGAAAATTCAATAATTATTACTTATCGTTTGCAAAAATTAATTTATATTTTAAAGAATAAATATGTCATATTCCTCGCTTTTAAATAGGATGAAAACATTTCATATCAACATATAAGGATTCCGTAGTGAAATATATTTGACGTCATTTCAAACTGATCGATGTCGCAAAAATAAATTTAATTTAATTTATTGTCTAAAAGAATTAAAGTTTCTCGAGCGATTGTTGCGAATGGCAAATGTGATTTAATTCTAATAAAAACAGGGCCTTTAGCTATTTGTAATTCAAAGTTTTAAACGCCAAAATTAACTATTTTCATTAATCTTCTTTCTCAGATTTAAAAATTAGACTTTATCGTTTGCTAAATGTTTTTGAAGTTCGAAGAATAATGATGTAATCTTTTTTAATAAATATTTTTGTCGCCACAATTTCCCATTTACATTTCTTTCGAAAATTCACTTATTTATAGTTTGTTAAATTAATTTACAGTTAAAAATATATATAATTTGTACAATTGATGCTTTAAAAATAAAAGCGAAACTTGGCATATTTTTTTTATGCCAAGTTAGAATTCTCTATGCATATTTCTTCATACACATATATAGAACCATTAAAAGAACTCTATTGTGATAATACAACAATCCAAACCGAATTATACACGTAAATAAATATTTTTTCAAAAGTGTATTTTTATTTTAACAAAAGTTTCTCGTACGTTTAACGAAATGGCAAAATATTGAATAAAAATGGAATTTGCATGTAATTTCAATGTAGATTAAATTTTTAGTTATTTAAATTTTAAATAAGCTTCTAGTTTAAATTTTTTAATGAAATTTGGCATGTTGCCTAATCTGATTTTTTGCTTCAAAATGACGTATCCCACTTGTCTGTGGGACTTGTGGATGACAACAGTGAAAATATGAATAAAAATAGAATTTGCATGTTATTTCAATGTAGATAAAAAAAATTTAGTTATTTAAATTTTAAATAAACTTCTAATTTAAATTTTTTAATGAAATTTGGAATGTAGCCTATTCCGATTTTTTGCTTTAAAATGACGTATCCCACTTGTCTGTGGGACTTGTGGTTCTTTCTGTGAAAGTGGGTGACAGACAGACGGACTGAACGATTATAAAACCTTCCACTTTTTACGTTATAAACGTAGTGTGGAAGCTAATAAATCAATAAATACTATCAATAAAATAAACCTAAATTAAACTTGTAACAATAGCCCTGATGAGAGTATTCACGAAGAAAACAACATAGATTATTGGCGCAAATAGTTTATTTGTTGGTAAAAAATTTGCATGTTTCAGCAAATCTCAAAAATCACTCGCCTTTGTTCAGAAAAATACACAAACTAACACCTCAACAGCACAAATTTGTGAAACATAATATCCAGAAAAGAGGTGTAAAGGGAAAGGGGGGAATTTTGTGTGGGAAAAACATTCTGTTGCTATGGGTCTTTTCCAAATTGGGAAGAAACCTGGCACGTTGGATGAATTAACTAAGTTACTCTGGTTTTTAAAGTATATGATAAGCTTCGTAAAAGTCAAGTTTCCACAATTCTAGAAGGTTTATCCAAAATTGAAGCAGAGGAGCCTGATGTTCGTTAAATGTGTCTGCATCTTTCCTAGGGTTGCTGGCTGGAAACAGAAAGAACATCCCCTCTTGCACAACACTTTCCATGTTGGGGACCGAATCATCAGTATTTCTGGTCAACGTATACTTAACGTCCAAGATGCTCACAAAGCTATCAAGCAGCAGCCTTCTACTGTAAGTTTGTTTTGTATATCTTTCTTGTTAAGTTAATTTAAAATAATTTACACTGAATTGGGAGATGGCAGTATCTACACAAAAGACTAGGACACTTTGCATCTTAAAACTCATTCTTTCCTATTACAGGAAGACATGTAACATAAGAAATTGTAGTACAATTTCTTATATGTTGTAAAAATGATGATGTTGTAAAAAAGATGTTAACCTTTAAAACTAAAAATATCACGTGAGAGATACAGGTAATTTGGCTACATTTTTTTAAATCTAAAAACCAATGTCGCCAAATATCACATCTTTATTTACTCAGGCTATCACATTTGGGGGAATGGACTATGGATTGCAATTTTTTTTATAGTAGTATATATATGTACTTGTGTTTTTATAAAATGTATTTTTCAGGTTGAATTTATTGTGAGAAGACTTCCCTATGCGAAAATATTTGCAATTAAACGGGAATATGAAGGTCAAGATCTGGGTATTGTAAGAGAAGGTGGAACAGCTGAGGTATTTATTTTCTCTATTTTTTTTATTTGTGCAAGTAATATGTATTGTTTTGCTCTCGCATCATGTGGGCATGTGCTTTAGGTTGAAAGAAACTTCTATTTTCAAACAAAACAAAGTTAAACACAAAGCAATCTAAAATCTTTTTTGTTTCCCTTATATCTTCCTATCTGGACGTTATCTATTTTTAATTTGGGTACATGTTTTTAATCCATCTTCGTAAATTTCTCTTAATTGTACATGCTTTCTTGTATAGTCCAATTTGTGCCAGGTATTTCAGAGAGATGGTCAGTCCCATAGAGCTAATTGTTAAAATTTAAAAATAGTGTCACCATCTGTCCATAATTATAACCACTTTGAAACTTTAAAAAATTAATAATTAAATTGCCAGACAATCTATTTCCTTCAAATCTCTTTTATTTTGTTGTTACTTCAATTTCCATACTTGGTGAAAAAGTTTTTAAGATGAAAAGAAATGCCTTGACAGATTTTAAGATTTCAAAAAATTAATTGCAGTACGTTTATGATGCACCATCCCTCTTAAATTAGAACTCACCAAAATCCCTTTTATTTTTAGATAAAAGAGGTGAAAGCCAGCGGAATTGCTTCCCGCCAAGGTTTACTTGCAAGGTCTACTAGTCTGGACGGTACTTCTTTCTGCAACTGGGTTTTGACGGAAATTAACCATCGGCCACTCAACCTATTTTTTAAAGATAATGAGGTATATTATCTATTTTTTTATGCAGCTGTTCTCAACCTGTCAAATTTTATTTATTCTTAAAATGCAAAAAATAGGCATAAGTGACATTTTTGTTATGGATCCCCTATCCATATGATGCTGATAAAAACAGGTAAACTGTGTGGAGAGTTTCTGATTTCCTAGTTAAAAAAAAATATTTATAGATTTGTTTAATAAGATGCAACTTATTATGCTTGAATACATTGAATAAAACGATGTGTTGCTTTAATTGTGTATTTATTCATAAGGCAAATATCATCAATATGTATAAATCTCTCAATATATTATTTCTACCTACATTTAAATTTATAACCATACATTTTATATCATTTCATTTCAAAATAACTCTGTCTTATCTTAAACTATAAAATGTCAATATTTCAGATACAAGATAGATTAAATGCAGTTGGTCTGGATATATCATTACTAGTGCAACCAGTTGAATTAGTCAAGGCTCTTAAAAAGCAGTTGAAAACAATTCGAGGCTACAAGGATTACATTGTTCAGTGATTGCCTAAAGCAGCTGCTTGAAAAACCATCCCTGTATAAAACGATCAATGTTTTCCAAGGTATCACATCAATGATTTATATTTTTATAGGGTTTCCACTCATTCCAAACACATTGACTGTGACAGAAAATTTCAAAGATTCAGGTATTATCACTACATGATTTATTTTGGTTATCTTACAGTATGTTTTCATTTATATTAGTATATAAAAAAGCATTTGCAATAAAAAACATGTATTTTTGAGTTTAAAAAAATTTACTTAACTTAACCATTTAATAATAGTGTGTAAGAAAATTTTTTGCATGCGTTTAAATTTTTTTAAAGTACAGTAGGCTCCCTCTTAATTGCACTCTATTTAATCTGATCGCCTCTTTAACAGGATCCTTAAAATGTAAAAATAGCTAAAAATGTCTTGTTTTGTTATTGATACCCCATCCATATGAGGCTGATTTTTTAAAAAAAAATGTGATTCCCGATTTTCTAGGCTTCAACAAAAAAAGTTTATGGATTTTTTACTGGTTATTTATAAGGCAAATATCATATTGTACAGAATGTAACATAACATAAAAGGGTACACCTTTAAAGGACAGAGAGTAGGCTGTGTAGCCCATTACTCTATTCCTTGTATCAAATGTATATCCAAACCATTGAACTTTTCCGGTTTAAACATATTTTCGCTCAACTGGCTTGCCCTTAATGCCATTTAAACTGGCTAAGTTGGGTCTACTGAAAATTTAAGAATATCTTATCTTATTCATTTCAGACATGTCCATAAAACCTGCTGACTAGTTATTTCTTGTAAAGTTTTTCAATGTTGAACTTTTTGTTAGCCATCTCTAATAATAGTCTGTATGAGCTGTTATTTCATTAATGTATTTTTTAATAGTAAGCAGTGTCAGTAAAACATTGCTCACAGTCAATGTGTTACGACATCCTTAATTTCATTCATAGTTGGTCAGGCTTGCATGTCATTTATTTTAAGTTTAATTCATGTGACTTGTAAAAATGCTTCAGGTTCAGGTTAAATTACCTTTTATTAATTATTTAATTAAACATTTTTTTATGGCTTAATCTTGTTGCTCAAATTAATATTGATAGTTGCATATACTACTTCTTCACTTCAGTTGAAAAATATGTATTTCTCCCTGTATTTTTAGGTGTTGAATCATTTTTGAATGGTTTATTGTGATGTTAAATTTTAAACAATGTCTGAAGATTTTTTAAAAACTTTGATCAAAAACCTTAAAATTTAATTTTCTTTCAATTTCTTTTATATTTAATAAATGTTTATATTTAATAAATGAATTTATTTTAAAATATGTCATGGCATATAGTGTGCCCTGAGATAAAAGGAATTTCAATTTAGTGTTCCAAAAAGACATTCCATTTAACTTCAGATTATTGAAGGAGAATAAGCTGTTTCAAAGGAGTATTAAAATATTTGTCTTACGTTAAGTATTTACCTTTAGAATTTCTTAATTATTTTGTAGTACTTTTCCCTTAAGTATTTTGTAGTACTTTTCCTTAAGTATTTCTTATGTGAATTTCAATTAAAATTTCACATGTCATTGTCAATAAGAATCTTATTTTTACTTTTTTTACAAAAAGGCCTAATAATAGTTTAAAAATTTAATTTCATCTGTGAACCGGTGACTTATTTATGAAGTATAGTTATAAATAGCATGTTTTCAAAACACGTGTCTTCTACTTTGATAGCAAAAATTCCTACATTTTAGTTTTTTAAACTTTAAAAACAAATTTAAATAATTTTGTTCCCATGAGGAACAACTTTTTTTAATGGAATTTGTTAAATGAAAAGCTGCATTTTTAAAAAAAATAAGTATTAGCGTTTCATTTTTTTTTAGCAAAATAATTATTTTAATGCTAGTATTTTTTATTAGTTTGCATCTTTTTATGTAAAAATCATTGAGTTATGAAAATTATAATGCCTATTTCAATATCACGGTGGAATTTCCATTTACTGTCTTGTATTATTATATTCTGTGATATATTTACACATTTTTGCTTATATAGGAAAATTCATTTTATAGTGTTGTAGCTGTACTACTTTCTATGTGTTAACAATTCAATGAATTTGTTATATGTTTTAATAAGTGTTACAAACATATTGATTGGTATTAGATATAATTGTTTTCTTGATAACATGTTAATTTTTTCATATTGTTTTGTATAATATGAATTTAGTAAGGATTTAATTTTAAATTTGCTGAGCAAAATTTTAGTGTGATTAAAAAAGTTGTTGTTTAAAATGTGGGTTGTGTGTGTGCTTAAAATTTGTAAGTTTTATTACGGTGCATATTTTATGCTAGTTTCTCAACTATGAATATTTATTATTTTCTAAATAAACAGATACATAACAAAAATACACTGTATAATGTATAATTTTATTTCTTCAATTTTATCTTCCAGGCTATATTTATAAATAATATAAAAATTGGAAGCCTGCTGCTAAATTTAGAAAATAATATTTCAAAAGCATCTTTAAAATTAATTTATTAACCAAAATTTCTGTAAACTTTATTTTAAAATTTTAAATTATATTATTTCTTGTACTATTGTTTTACTTTTTAGAAGAATATATTTACAAAATTTGTCCTAAAATGTATTTGCTAAAGGAAATTAGTGTGCCAAATTTATATTTTCTTTTCTAAAACTTATTAAATTTAATAGTATATATTTTATAGCATAAAATTTGAGAGAATTTTTGTAATATATTAGTATTAGAACTTTTTTGTATGATCTGTCAATTCTGCAAATTAATTATTAATTAATTTATTAAATTTAGACAAATGTATTCAATGCATATTCTATATCATTAAAATAGTTTTTTAGATGTATAAAAAATTTAATATATTGTAAATTTTAACTGGTCAAATTGTATTACATATCAATCTATTACATGACAATTTTTGTTTATAACGAGATAAGTCCAATTTACATTTCCCTTGATTAGGGGTTAATTTTTAGTGATTATGTGTATGTATATAAATGTATAGAAAAGCTAAAAATCAAAATGGTTCAATACTTGATATCTCCATGTGCTTATTGTATTACTGCAGCTATCCTCTTTAAAATATGCAGAATAACACATGAATATACAAGGGCTGTTTTTTAAGAACATACTATTTTAAGATGTAAAAAAAAAAGTTTTCTTGTTGACAAGATGTTTTCTATTTTTAAACAATTTATTTTTATTTGAAATCATGAACTTTGATCTATACTTGAACATAATTGCCACCAATATTTAGATACTTACTATACTTACAACAGCTTCTTTTATCCTCTTAAGATGTGCTTTCATTGGAAAAGTAAACATTTATTTTTTGTTAACATTTTTGAATAACAATTGTAGTATATAATTCAGCATTGAGTGTGCATTTTATAAACAACACTTTTGTTAACATTTGGAAAACTTCCTTATGATAAACAACATTTTAATTGAATAGAAGAATTAAAAATTTTTCCTTTTTACCTTTTTGTTAAACTTTCTTCACCAAATTTTCAGTAATAATTGAAAGTCAGCTGCTTCATTCATTGTCATAGTCATTTGTGCGTCCATTTTTCATTTCCTACTATCATCATAACATTTTCCCCACAAACTTGTGTAATATCACAAGAAATTCTCCAACACATGCCAGATGTATGTAATGCTGAGGATAGAATTACTGGCAGAATTTCTAAACTGTACTTAATAACAGCCCTTGTACTTTGTAAAAAAGAAAATGGTTTTGGATATCCCTAAATATTGAGAGAAAAAAAATCGTATTCAATTTAAGCAGCAAATGCTAGTTTAAGAGGGACTGTCAGTCCCATAGAGATAATGCATTAGTTTTGAAATCACAATTTTTGCAAAAGAATTGTTTTGCCATGTTATCCCATTTTCACCAGATATGGGAACCATCATAACATCAATTTAAAACAAAATTGAATAAAAAATTGCATCAGGTTATTTAACTATTAATTGATAGAGTTTTAAAATAGTGTCGCCATCTGCTGTAATTTTTGGCATTTTAAAAGATCAAAAATATATAATTAAATAGCTAGATAACATTTTCGTTTCGAAATTTGTTTCATTTCGATGTTATGTTGATTCTCATACCTGGGAAAAAAGGGCTAACATGGCAAAGTAATACTTCTGCGGAAGTTGTGATTAGAAAAGTAATGCATTAGCTCTATGGGACTGACAATCCCCCTTAATCTAAAAATATTTTTACAACCAATTAACATGCACCAGCACGTTTCAGCTGCATGATATCAGAGTGGCTTTTTTCTTGTTCACATATAAAATTTTGTGTGTCATATAAAATTTTAAGGTTCCATTCCATGGTTTTCCTTTATTTTACATACCAAAATAATGAATGTGTAGCTCTAATGAAACGTTAATCTAGCCAAAGGCTAGTTCCATGTAACTGAAGTCTTTTCGTAGTGTAAGTCACAAGTTTTAAAAAAATCAAATTAAGTAAAACTGGTTAAACTATTTAATTGCAGCAAGTGTAAATCAACTACTATTCCGCTAAATTTTTTAAAAATTTAATATTAAAAGTTGTAGTGATAGTCACTTTTTAACACACGTAACTTACTCTTACAGAAAGGGTAATTTCTACATGGAATTAGCCCAGAGTGACTCAACCCCAATCCTACTTTTTTCCTCCACAGATATTTTTATTTCGGTTCATTCATTTGGGAAACTGTTGAAACAATTAAGCATTTAGTCTCCGGTTTAATCTTTTAAGGAAACCTTAACTCTTTCAAGTAAAACAAATCTAGTTTTATCAAAAGCATTTTCAACAATGCTCATAATTGACAACATTTTTGATAGCTATTTACACCTATTTTTAAATTTTTTTTTGTCACAGAAAATGTGTCGCATGTTAATTGCCACTTATAATGAGAATTCTTAATTATAGATAAACATAAATAAATTCAACTATAGGGCACTTCCAACCCCTTCCCGTCTTACTACTAGAGGTCAAAACCGGTTTTTGGCATTATTGAATCCCAGTACAGAATTTTTTTTGACAACATTCAGAGACTAATATGTACAGATGGCACTTCCAACTTAGTCAAAATTTTGGTTTTAGCTCGGTATCTCAAATTTTATTAATTAATGAACAAAATTGTCGATACAAAAGTTCTATAAAGCATAAAGAGTTCTACAATTTTTCTACTTAAAGATATGTTCTTACAAGCACTACTATAGAGAAATTATGGATTTAGGGAAATTTTACACATTAAGCCTAATATGACCCGAAATAAAGTTTGTTAAGGCGTTACTATGGTAACAGCTTGTCAGATGATCACATGGTTGGAACGGTTCTACTCCGTAAAATATTAAAACTAAAATTTGCTTGTATAATACTGAGGTATTAAATTATAGGTGATAAACAAAAGTATTACAATTTTACAAAATGTATCAGTTGTGCCCTTGTTTACAGGTATTTGATAAACTATACAAAGCAAAATAAAATTTGAGTGCTATTGTTACTGTTAAAATAAACTTTGTATCTATATAAATCAGAAACATGTACATTCAGTGACAAAATTTTTAATCTGGTCCAAAATGGGTGCTTAATGCATTACAATATCCAAATTGTAAATCATGTATTTTTAAAAATGTATTTATTTTCTCATGATATACCATGTATCTACTTAAATATTTATTTTATTTATACAATTTGTTACATGGTGTAATTGTTAGCTACTAATAAATTTATTATATGCACATGATTGGTTTTATTTATAAATTTTCATTTAGAAAATATATTAACTCTTGTATTGTACATTTTATTTTGAATTCAGGATGTATTGGGAGACTGTAGTAATTACATAACAAATTATTGCAAGTTAAAAATGCTAAGTGAGTGTTGAATTTATTGTTTGGAATATTTAGAGTATCTTAAGCTTAAAGCCGAATCAGCCAAAGAGGTATAGGCATACCCTCTTTTATCCTGGAACTTCTTGCGTGTAAACCAAATACTGAGCCATCTGCGATAAAGTAATTACTTGGTCGCGAGAGCTAGCATTAAGTATTTGTGCTCATCACCACAGAACTCTTTTTTTCAGTAATCTGGAGGGGGAATGATTGAGGTACTGCCTGCTTTGTCTTAGGGCTTAGTTTTAGCTTCCACAATACGTTTATAACGTCAAAAGTGTAAGGTATTATAATCGCTCAGTCTATATGTCTATCACCCACTTTCATGGCCCAAAATATAAATGCTACAGACAAATGCAAAAAATCAATGTCAAAAAATTCAGCGCATCGAAATTAGAAGACATTGAAAATCTCAGAAGAAAAAAATTGAATTAGAAGTACTTCAATTATTTAAAAAACTGTAAAATTTAATGCTCATTTAAAAGCATAAGAAGCCATTTGTATTAGAATTAAATCACCACTGCCATTCGCAACAATCACCGGAGAAACTTTATTTCTTTTAAATAATAAATTCATTTTTGCAACATAAATCAGTTTGAAATGACGTCAAATATATTTCACAAAAGAGTTTTTTTGATTGCATGTTGATTGCTTCTATTTAATAGCGAGGAATATTATATATAAATTAATTTGTGCGTCTTTAGATGGTACCACATTCAATGTCACGTATGATGAGGTCTGGGGCGACCCGGTTTTGATCCCGGTACCTCTTAAATGCAAGCACCAAACTAAACCGTCTGACACAAAGTAATTATTTGGTCGCGAGAGATAGTATTGGTTATTTTGTGTTAACTACCACACAGTAATCAGTAGTAAATTCACTGATAAAACAAAACATTTAAAACATGAATGTTCTTAATGAATATTTTTTAAAGAAACTACCGGGTTGCCCAGCGGGTAGTGTTTGAAACAAATGAAAAAATAAAACCAAATAAGAGACATGAGAAGAATTTAATGATGTTTATTGGATGGACATATTGGGCAGTTAATGATAAAAAGGTTCGAAGTGCCTGCCATCTTTAACAAGGACAGCAGTTAGGCAGTTCTCGAATCCATCCATACTCCTTACCCATACCTTCCTCCATTGTTGGCTCCTTTTGTTTGGCCAATTCTTTTTGTGGAACTTCTCACAAAAGCTAAAAAAAAGCTTCCCACAAAAAGAATTGGTCAAACAAAAGGAGTACGGAGGAAGGTATTTGTAAGGAGTATGGTTGTATTCGAGAACCGCCTAACTGCTGTCCTTGTTAACGATGGTGGGCATTTCGAACCTCTTTATCATAAATTGCCCAATATGCCCATTCAATAAACGTCATTAAATTCTTCTCATGTCTCCTATTTATTTTTATTTTTTCATTTGTTTCAAACACTACCTGCTAGGCCACCCGGTATATCAACAAACTATAGAAAACAAAGAACAGAATTTGCTTTAAGAATTGAATGTTTAATTATAACTATTCTGAATTGGATTTTTAAAATATAAATGCATCGCTCAATTTTTTTTTAGCTATTGCTCATTATAATTATACCATGTTTTATTAACTAGTTATATCGGGTCTTTCAGATGCACCGCATGTGTTTTCTAAAATCAAAAAAAAAATTCATTATTGTTAAAATCACTTCAATGGGAGTTACTTGGAATTAGAAAATTTTAATTTCTTTTAAACTAACACAGCTCAACATCTATGATAATGAATGCAACACTAAAATTAAAGAGTACCAATATGTTATTCAAATTTCAGAATTTATTTTCTTCTGACTTTATACAAAATCGAATAGCACTGAGATTAGAAACAAATATAAAATATCAGTAATGAAAATAACTTAAATAACAAAGAGTCAAACCTTCCAAGTTGTTATACATAAATAACACTTACATAAGTAAGGAATAATATAAATATGCACCTGTAAGACATTGTGCCATTTTTAATCAAAGTAAAATAGCATATATAATAGTAGTTTTCTTAAATGAAAACTTTGTTTTACTGTAAATTCTTAAATTTTATTTGGTATAAGTTTAAATTGCTGTTTATACGAAAAAAATTATAATTATCAACACTTGGTCTGTCTGGGGTTTAGCTTTATCCTTAACACTAGTAACATGACAATTACAATTGCACCAGTATGTAAATTTGTAAAGTAGCATAAACTATAGGGCGAATTGAAATAAAAATACACTTGCAATATTTATAAAATGTGGTTTATCACTTGTTAATAAAAATTTATAATTAAACTATAACTTTGATTAAATTGCGTGGAATAATAAGGATCCATTTAAAATCTTTGCAATGCTTTAAACCTGCATGAACAGATTGCAAGTCCATTGAATCTTAAACATTTTTAAAAAAATTTAAATGAATACTTATTGTAGTTTCTAGCCAATACTCTGTTGTCTAACACGTCAAAAGTAAATGGGGCCTCGGGCATCATATAAAAAGTTATGATGCTTTATAAAATGTATCGATTTTAAGTGGTCCTCAAAACAATATTTTAACTTAAAGTGTTCATTTCATCTTCATTGACACTACAGCCTGTTGGCTGTCTCTCCAAGTCCCCTTCATCTGACTTTGTCCCGTGAAATGGTCCTCCATAGATTTATTCCCAACGCCTTGAGGTCCCTTTCCACCACAACCAACCATCTAGTTGGGGGTCTTCCTCTGCGCTGTTTTCCTTCTTTCTTCGAGAAAGTGACTTTTATAGTGGGGAAGCTGTCTTTGTATCAGAAAACATGACCCAGCCACATAATGCGGATGCCTTTACCAATTTTAGAATGTCAGGATGATACTTTTTGTATATTTCATGGTAAAGTGTTCATTTAAGGCCAGTAAAAACATTTTTCCGCTAAACACCTCACTCTCAGTGGAAATTTTAAGTAATGAACAATAACTCTAGTAATTGCAAAGATACGTCAGGGTAGAGCTTCCTAGGAGCAGGGTTTGGGGGCAGCAAATAAATTTCATTTTAGTTCACCTTTTTGTTGAAGGCTGCATGATTGTTGTCAGGCAGAGAGACTTGTTTCAGGAACTAAACTATACATGGACTAACTTTTTTCTGCATAATGTGGCAAAAATTTATTTGGTCCTTAGAAGTATGTGAAAATTAAAAAATATTGTATTGTCTATCGAAAAACATATTTCCCCGTAAAAAACTCACTTCATGTGCAAATCTTAAACAAAGAACAATAATAACTCTAGCGATCATCAGGGGGTAGATGTACTTCAGGATACAGCTCTCTTGGAGGGCAGCAGATAAATCTCATCATAGTTCACTTCCGAGTTGACGGCTGCAGAGTTATTGGCTGTTGCTGAAGATTGGATTCTGTATACATCAGATTGTTCCGGAATTAAACAATATGTAGATGTACTTTTGTCTGCATAGTATGGCCAAAACATGTCAGTGGTCCTTAGAAGAATGTTATAATTTACATTGTAACACCTTTTAGAAAAACATATTTCTCCATAAAAAACTCACTTCACATGTAAATCTTGAACAAAGAATAATAATAACTCTAGCAATCATCTGGGGGTAGATGTACTTCAGGAAAGAGCTCCCTTGGAGCAGGGTTGGGGGGCAGAAGATAGATCTCATCATAGTTTACTTCGTATTGGCCGCTGCTGCATTATTGGCTGGTGACGATGATTTGATACTGGTTGCCTCAAGGTTTGTAATGGAATCAATTATATGTGGATTAACCTTTTTATGCATAATGTCTCCAAAACATAGTGGTCCTTAGAAGAATGTTATAATAGTCAATTGTACCATAAGACCTCGAGAAAAATATTTTTCCCGTAAAAAAACTCACTTCATTTGTAAAGCTTAAACAAAGAAAAAACAACAACTCTAGTAATCATCTGGGGGTAGATGTACTCAGAGTAGCGCTCTCTTAGTGATTTTGGAAGCGGAAAAATAGCGCCATAGTTCACTTCTCTGTTGACGGGTGCAGCATTTTTGATTGAGGATTCGATTCTATACTCATTGGAAGATTGGTTATGGATTAAACTATAAATAGATTTACTTTCATCTGCACAATAAGGCCTAAGATGTAGGGGGTTTTATTAGTCCTTAGAAGAAACTGAAAATTAAAGAGTCTGTAGAAAACATATTTCCCCATAAAAAAACCCACTTCACATGTAAATCTTAACACAGAACGATAATAATTCTAGCAATCATCTGGGGGTAGATGTACTTCAGGATAAAGCTCCCTAGGAGCAGGGTTGGGGGGCAGCATATAAATCTCATCATAGTTCACTTCCCTGTCAACAGCTGCAGCATTATTGGCTGGTGCCGATGATTCGATACCGTCTGCGTCAAGATTTGTAATGGATTTACTTCTGACACACTGGAAGTCAACGTGTCGGCTCTTTGCTTCTTCTTTTTCCCAGGACATTCTGAGAAAAGGTCGTTGGACGTAGTTGTAGATGACTTCGGCCCTACCCCCTGGTCTACATTTCACCTAAAAAGAAACAAGTTGGTTTGTAACAGAATCTGTCACTTCAACTGATTCCACACAACATTTATGCTTAACAGGAAATACATTATTTATACACCTTAGAAATTTGCTAAATAGGCCATTAGCTAGTTCAAATTTAAACTTTTAAACACCAAAATTAACTATTTTCTTTAATATTCTTTCTCAGATTTAATTAACAGTCGATATCGTTTGCTAAATTTGTTTGAAGTTTGTTAAAAGTTAGGGGTATTATTAGGGATCACAGTAATGCTCCTTCTGATTACAACACCTTTTTTCTCTACCCCCTTGTGTGGTTTTCCAGGAGCGAGTGTCGTTGTTCTAAAACTTACCTTGTTTAAGACCTTGCTGCGGGATTAATCGCAATTGCTTTCCAAACTCAAGTAGGGTGGGTGGGAAAATGAAAACAGCGATGATTACACTGTTTCCTAGAAAACCACACGAAGGTGTAGGGGAATAAAGATTTCAAAGCTTGCGTTGTGCACTTTAGGCTAAACATTTAATGGCCTTCAAATGCCCCTTTAACACTAGACCTGCAGAAATACAAGGCACGTTCTAATATATACTTTTTCAAAGTTGCCAAAAGCTGTAGTAATATTTAGATACTGATCACCTGGAATCCTAGATATGATTTAGAGTATTATGCAACCTTTTTATTCAACCACTATTAAAATCTATTGTAACATTGGTTTTAGGTTCAAGTGAGAGTAGGTTAGCCAAAAATCCTTGAGCAGCCCACAGAAATACAGATGAAGTAGGGTAACATGTGGAGCACTCAGAATACAAGTGAACCAAGTCCATAAAAAAGTTTCTATGTGCTACAGAGGTTTAAAGTTAAACCTTCAGACAAAATTACCATTTAGCATTTTTTTAATTGCTGCTGCCAAGCGGATATTATCTGAACTGGGACTTTTTCATTACTGCACTGAAATTCTACATAGTTATTGCATGAAATTGTGCTGCTAACTCGAAAATTACAAAAAGTGGACTTGGTTCACTGAACCCTCTATATATGCTTAGCCCAGGGCTCAAAATTAACTTTTTATGCCAGGTGCACAAGTGCACCCAAGTCTTGTAAATTAGGTGCACTAAATAATAGTTAGGTGCACAAATATAAATATTATGTGCACACATATAATATGAATAACAAGTTTAAAAAAAAACATTTTTTCATACAAACTGACTAAATGCAGGGTTTCCGCGCATATAAAAAGTGATGAATTTGGACATGTAAATTTTGTCATGAAAAGTCATGAATTTAGCAAAAAACGATCAAAAGTCATGAAAATCGTTGTATTCGAATCGCTGTAGTTTCGCAACGTTCGGATCGCTGTAGTTTAGCGACTTTCCGATCGCCGTAGTTTCGCGACTTTCGGATTACCGTAGTTTCGCGACTTTCGGATCCCCGGAGTTTCGCGACTTTCGGATCCCCGGAGTTTCGCGACTTTCGGATCCCCGGAGTTTCGCGACTTTCGGATCCCCGGAGTTTTGCGACTTTCGGATCCCCGGAGTTTCGCGACTTTCGGATCCCCGGAGTTTCGCGACTTTCGGATCCCCGGAGTTTCGCGACTTTCGGATCCCCGGAGTTTCGCGACTTTCGGATCCCCGGAGTTTCGCGACTTTCGGATCCCCGGAGTTCCGCGACTTTCGGATCCCCGGAGTTCCGCGACTTTCGGATCCCCGGAGTTCCGCGACTTTCGGATCGCCGTAATTTCGCTACTTTCAGATCACAGTAATTTCGCTACTTTCGGATCACCGGAGTTTCACGACTTTCGGATCGCCGTAATTTCGCGACTTTCGGATCACTGTAGTTTCGCGACTTTCGGATCACCGGAGTTCCGAGACTTTCGGATCGCCGAAGTTTTGCGATTTTCGGATCGCCGGAGTTTTGCGATTTTCGGAACTTGGGTGCACAACGTGCACCCACGTTGAAAACTTATGTGCACAATTTTCTTTTTAGGTGCACGGTGCACCCGTGCACCCGCTAATTTCGAGCCCTGGCTTAGCCAGTCAACAAACTAAGATCAACATGATTGCTTAGAAATTTGAAAACAAAAAATAATATTCAAAAAAAGTAAAAACCTCTTACCTTCTCTTTATGCGTGGGGTAACCTTCAATGCCCAGCCGTATCTTCTTCAACCCCCTCTCCTTCAGCACCTTTTTAGCAACATCCCTATTCTCAATATACTTGAAGAACCTATACATCTCCGTACTGTAGACTATCTGTGAATGCTCTTCCCCAGTCTGAGGTGGATAATCTTCATCCCAGTCTACAACATCATCATCCAGTAAAACAACGATCTGGCACTCGCGATCGCCCCTCTGAGCTGATGCCACCATCACGGGCAAAATTAAGTCTTCGAGGAAGCTTTCGAACTGGCTCCGAGCCCCCTCGTTGGAAAGTTCGTGGAGGAATCCTCTGAGGTTGTGGCAACGGATGGTTTTGGAGTCGAAGGGGACGAGAAGGTAGTCACAGGCGTCGCGGAGTTCTGGAACTGATACCTGGTAAGAAATGTTAGTGGTTATGATAACAGTTTTGTACTTAAGTGAGAATAGAGTTATAAAGGTGATGCAACACCTTCAAGCATATTGTCGTGTCCGAAACTATAATAGTATTCCAACACCTCTAACTGTAACTGTCATCATTCAACCGTGAACTGTATCACTGTAACTGTACCGGTCGGCATTCGGTTGTTTAAAAAGCAAGAGTGAGGCGCACTTAAGATGTCTGCTGTTTCAAATCTAATAAGTAATGTAATCTAATAAAGTAATTTGTTCTTTAACGATGCAACCTAATTTCCCAATACCCACACTAAACCTTGTCAAAGGACATGACACATATAATTTTTTATAATTGATTTTGTTGTATAATTTCCAAAAGTTAAGCAGAAAACCTAAGCATACCAGCTGAAACGTTATCAATTTTGAGTTAAAAACTTTCTAGCGTTGAACAGACATCTTATATAATTATAGGATTGCACATTTTATAAAGATTTCGACTTTAGTAGTTTCTTGAATGTTTCATATATCCTTTTTAACTAGATAAATTCTAGGGTTCTCAAAACTAAAAGAAAAATTATTAAAGGTATTAATGACTTATTTAAGGTTTTACAATGTCTGAAATAGCATTTTAGTTCTATGTTTGAAATAGTCAAATATTCAAAATGTATTATTATATTAAAAAGCTGTAACTTTAGAAAATGTCTAAAATTTATTTTATGAAAATGGTAGTTTTTTAAAACATTGAACTTTGAAAAATAGTTTTTAAATAGAATTTAGGTCAATTTCAATACATAAATTCTATTTTCAGTTAAAGTAGTAACCTTTGGTGCCACATGAGACAATAGAATGGCTATTTGCTGACTATTATAGTCCATTTATAATACGTTGACAGTGGATCATAACAAACGTGTTTCCAGATTACAACAAACACACTTGAAATTTTCACTGTTTTCGCTAAATTAGCAAGCTATCTAATTTTTTTGCTGTTGCCAAGTTCCCAAACAACAAATTGATGAGAAATTAAAATAGTTTGCCTACTGATATCAACCCCGTAGCTACATGTAACTAGAAGGAAACATGCATTGCCTTTTTTTTTGGTAGTCTCATAAGCAATCTCGCCAAATAAAACATGGTTTTGTTTACGTGTGCTATATCTTTTGGGAAAAAGAATTAAAGTTAGAAAATAAACTCAATTCACAACTCTACCGTTGGGGGACATCGTATGACGCCAGTCTTGTAGAATTCCAAAATGGCCCGGAAAACTGTAGCTGACATTCCTTCGGCAACTTCGAATTCTCCTCTGTCATTGGGCCGAGTGAAGTTGTTCTCTAGTGAAGATCCAAACATCCTCCCGAGCATGGTATCTGGATAGGCTGCAAATACAAAAGATTGTTTTACAGATAAAGATTAGTCATTATTTAACTTCAGTTGTTGTTCCAAATTAAAATGAAAATTAAAATAAATACATTGTCAGAGACACAGTTTCCTCATGTTAACACCCTGAGGAATATGCAAATTGACTGAAGCGTAAACTTATTTTCACTGCACAATATTAAAGTTTTAATTTAATTTTTTTTAAATTATATTTCTGTAGCAGAGGATTAGAAATGACTCTTCAATGCTCTAAATTTTAAAATTCAGTATTATTTTAAAATTTATAATTTTTTTCTAAATTACGCATGTGGCTGGAAATTCTGAAACTCAGGTGACTGATTTATACATCTGTACCAACAGAGGGTTATAATGCTTCACAAGAAGAGCACTGATACATCACACTAGAGCTATATGTGATTGGCGATGAGACAAACTGAATTAAGTGACATGGCTGATATCTGAACAGGCACCCAACGCAACATTGTATGCAGAGTCAGGAAATAGGGCCAACACCCATTTAATATGCCTCAGTCGCACAAACAGAATCTTATTTATTGGTGAGATTTTTTCATTCAATGATCTACTTAAAGAATGGATGAGGACAGAACTTGCATAGGTAGTCCCTGTGGCATGAACTAACTCAGTTCATATCACAATACCAATTTTAATGTAATTGTGCTGAAAACAAAATCCCTCAAATATCATGGAGGTTCCCGAGTACATTGGAACAAACATGCTCATTAAATCTGTGGAGTCTAAAGACCTGATGGTGTTATCGCACAATATTGTTAGAAGTTCAGTTGGATGCCAGCCCAGTTGTCGACATCAGCACTTGACTGGGGTTCTATATAAAGCGTACTTGGCTGTAAATCTCCTAATGGAAGCTAAAAATAGACAGCTGAGACCTTAAACCTAACCCACCAGTCAATGGCTGCCTTATTAAAGTCACAATGGACTTATTATCTGATACAGTTCAGTTGTCAGTTTACAAATTTAAAATGACAACCAGATATGTTGTAAGAAAAAGTAACTTGTTGTGATAAGCCTTACAGGAGTAGCATTGCAATGTTTGCTACATACTAGCAATAGCTTGTGACCGAGTAATTACTTGGTCCCAGATGGTTAGGTATTGAGCTGGCATGCGAGAAGTTCTGGTATCCAAAGGAAACCTATTCATACCTCTTCAATGCTAGCCCAATACCAAACCGTCTGAGACATAGTAATTACTCGGTCCCCAGAGCTAGTATTGGGTATTAGTGCTGATCAAAACAGCTTTCTGTCATTTATTAGTTTTTTAAAAAATTCTAACTCCTTAAAAGGTGAATTTATACAGTCAAATTGGTTTGTAATGACCTGGTTTTTAAATTAGGATAGATCTTTTTAAAATAATTTTAGAAACTAGGAACATTTAGCAACTATAATTACCCTGAAAAAGTGCTGGGTCCACAATAATCCTTGTGTTTTCTACAACTAAAGTTATTCGCTCATCACTGGCGACTGGGTTTGCAACAGCTTGGTTGGCTACTGGTAATGATGAAGAAGACATTGTTAGACCTTTTCGGGAAATTTACAGTGGAAAACTGCTCTGTAAGTTTTCTGAAAACGAAATGTAAGACTTTATTAACTTTTTTATAGGCAAGTGAAAAAATCCCATAGCATATAAAACAGTCAACGCTGTAACTTGAAACAGTAACTTTTTGGAGTAATGCTGAATAACACAATTGCATTTATGGAAAGTAACTGTTGCTTAGTTACTTTTAGTTGTAACAAAGTAACGGAATATTGTGTTACTTTTCAGTTACTTCACACACGCTCCCCCTCCCCCCTCAAGTATAATTCGAATATCCAAACTTGGAAGAAATCTGAAGTTCTTTAAAACTTAAATTGTGATTAAAGGTAGGGTAAATTTATCTGTATAATGTATATGAGAGCACTGAAAGCTACTTTTTGCTGCACAAGCACTTGGAGAATAGTTAATACTTTGCATTTTGTAAGCAGAAGAGAACTATCTATAAACAATAACTGTCTAAAGCAATTATTCAATTTTAAACATTAGAATTTGTTTCAAGATAAAATTTGTTGGCCATTTAGGTTAGTAAATTGTACAGGAATAGTGAAAAAAAAAACACAGTCTCTATGGTGCTGCAAATATTTTTTTATTCCAGATTATGTGCGGTAGTTTTATTCTGTTTTCAAAAAATCTTTGACGCAGCAATATTTACTACTTGAATGTTCACATAGCTCATAAATTGAGAAAAGTAAAGGAGTTTTAGTAACATTTTCTTTTTAAAAAGAATTCTTAAAGTATTAAAACACAATAATTTCAAATTATTTAGGTTGAAGTTTGCGGTTTTACAAATTTTGGGACAAAACTGCTAGAACTTTCACTCACTATAATTATTTCCAGAAGAAAGATAAAACTTTTATTAACAATTCTCATTCAGGTCATCAAAATTTTGGTCTTAAATAATTATTACTATCCATATTAACTCCAAAACTAAATTTCAAATTAAGTAATACAATACCAAAGAGTATTAAAAATATCGGAATAAATTTACACTAAAAGTTCAGTAATAGTCAAAAATTGATAAATATTCATAAAGTAAATATTGTATTCGGGAATTTTAAGAATTAGAATACGAAAACATCAACACGACGGCTGACGCTTTTCAAATGTACACATATTTTTATTATATGGGTTGTATAATTTAATCACTAGAGCTGCGCTTAGTACTCGTTTTTAAACAAAACTGTGTAAACAATTAAGAAAAAAATAAATTATTGTTATTTATAACTAAAAATGTTAAATCGTAGAATTTAATGTCGTGAAAAGATGATTTATTTGAAAAATAAGGTTACATGTTATCCACTTTTTAAACTTTTTAACATTAGGGTGACATTTGGCTCAGGTATGATTTATTTAGCATTCCAGGACTTATTCTCATAAAAACCATTTTATGGGAATTCTTTGCTTGTAAACTTACAATTGAAACTACTTTTACGCCAAAATGAAGAACAAGATTAAATTGTTACTCCGTTTCAACTCTGAACTTTTCGGACAAGGCCATTCTAGCCCCAAGGATGTTTGAGACGTAGGACCTCTTAAAGAAGAATTTGTCGTTGTAAAAACTAATTAAATTTGGCAGCACTCCCCGTACACATCTCTGTTGCGCTCCCACCATTATGGGAAAATGAAAACTAAATTTCGGGATTTGAGATTTATTTACAATAATAATCTCATCTGCATTTAATTTTTCTGTGATTTTATGGTAACTAATGTTACCTAGTTTTATTATTTCCTCTTGGAGTATGGGTGCCGATGTGAAAGCGGTGGTTTAAGCCCCGTTTTCTCCAGCGAAATTTGGTATGGAAGAACTAGTGTCAGTTTGCCTTATTTCTGCAAATGTTGGATCTATATTTGAAGATGTAAGTAATCAACTCTTAGTTTTATAACCGATTTCATTGCATATATTTTTTTGTTTAATCTGATACTTAATTTAATAGTTTATCTGTGTACATGCCCCTCCTATACTAATCAATCTATCCCAAAATCTTGATATGTTTTTGTCACATTTGGTAATTTATTTCAAATTTATCTTATTTATGATTTTTTATTATTTACAATAAAGTACCTTTTCACTTAAAAAATAAATCGTGGAATGTTGTTTGAATTCACATACAGGAGTTTTACTGTAAAAAGTATATAGATTCATAAAGGTAATATGTTATGTTTACTTCCAAATTATTGATACTTTTATTAAAACTTTCAAATATTACCCCTTTTTTTTTCATTTATTACATCTAAATTAACAGTCACACGCTTTATCATATGACTGTTAAATGTGGATCTTTTCTGAATATTTGCTAGCATAATTGGATTAAAACACCATTTTGCTTAAAGTGCAGTTACAGGGTATCAGTTGGCAAAATTTCAAATACTGCTACATTTATCACCAACAACTAAAGCTTTTCGGCAAGCAAAGTATATGCTCATCCTTTTATTTTGCAGAAGATTAAAAGATAACTAAATATTAATGTAAAACAACTTGCTTTTTTAATACTTGTATTTCTCTCTGTGTACACAACACATGAGTAAACAATATGGCATGGGATATTAACCCAAATTAATTAAATTCAAGCTAATTTTGGCTCTTTAAATAGATTATCGAGGCAGTGCTTCACATTGTTATGCCACAAGTCCGGGGATCGCACATGGGTGAGGTTTACTCATCCTTTCATCTCTTAAGTAGGTCAATGAAATGAGGACCAAGCATGCTTGGGAACTAAACACAGATAATTTTGCTCGGTTGACCACCTTGCCGGGACGTGTGTAGCACCCCAGAGCCCTTAGTCACGTAAGCTTAAATGGGCATGGCAGGCCTCTTCACACTTAACAGGCTGTTGAACCAAGGAGTTTAGTTTTGTAAATAGATTATCAGAACCAGGTATTTTATACAAATATCGCCAAAGATCCCCCATTCCCTTAATCTCCATTTTTAATGTCATTTCTTGTCAGAAATCTCGAGCATACACGACTTTACCAGCAACTCAATTTTTGGTTATGTTATTTGGAAACAAATGACAATAACTGTACCTAGGATTTACAGGGATGTGATTAGTGGATTCCTTTGATCCACGGTTTTCGGCTTTTTTCTTTTAATTTGTCAAGTTGGGGGGGGGGGGGATTCAGTTTCAAAACTTGGGATTGCTTAAATTACGTGGGATTGCCTAGTTTCCCTTTCATTATAATCGTCATAGATTTCTGATTATTAAATCTATGGAGTTTTTGGATATTAGGATCGTGGCAGAGTTTTCGGATTTTAAAATCTCTTGAAAGAGTTTTCTGAATAAAGGGAAACTGGAGTTTTTTTTTCCGATTATAGGATCTCCAGTCTCTTTTAATATTAGGATAGCGCAAGATTTTTAGATACAACAGGGAGATTTTGGATGTATAGATTTCCTCAGTTTTTTTATTGAATTGTTGCAGTTTTATTATTATTGTGCCTTCAGAGTTTTCCCATTTAAAGGATATTCTGAGTTAACCAATGTTGAAATCTAATTTTTCTGTTTATAGATCTCTAAAGTTTTACGATGTCCAGAGTTTTCGATTGCACTCTGGTAGAATTTATTGGAAAGTAAGAGAATTTCGTGTCTTCTGAAGGGCCCGATACGTAAAAAAATGGATTTCTGCTATTTTAACATTAATCTGTAATTTTGAAAAAAAAAATTAACCAATGGCTATAATATTATTAAGGTTTTTTCAATTTAGTTAGTATGTTATTTGTTTGAATATTTTTAATTAATGAATAATGGTTCTGGACAGGATTTTTTTTTAATCGTAATATCTTAATATTTTTTTTTTACCACATTAATTTTTTTCCTAAAGTTTGTGAAGGTTTTAGTTGCTTAACAGCAGTAGCTTAGTCTCTCTTGGTTTACAAAAAATTCTTAGGTCTCCACATTTTTAATAATATTTTGTTTTAGTCTGTGCTGTGGGAAAATAAAAATAATTTTCTTAGATTTTATGGGATTTCATTTTCATTGATTATTGTATTAATTTTTTTAATGTTCAAAATACACTTGCACATGGTTTATTAAAGTATTTTACTGTTGCATTCAATCATCTTTAGTTTTTTTATCATATATTTTTACCAATTTTTTTTAATGTAAATAAATTCATCTTTACCAAAAAAAACCTAATAAATTTATAAAAAAAAATTTAGATACTTTCCCTCAATCATAAAATTTGCTCTTTCCATAACTTCCTAGGTATGGGAAAAAATATTTTAAAAAACCTTTTTTTATTGATTTTTTTATTTCATACAATGCCTCTTCATATCAAACCAAAGGGCAAGCTCGCCTTTCCTTTCATAAAGCTGTTTTCACTTACCACAGAGGAAGCTTTCATTGAAAGTAAATGCCCAGCTTTTTTAAGTGGAAACTGGCCTGTTCTGGAACCCTTGGCAACTGTCCAAGATTCAACTGCTTGTGATGTTGTTTTGACAAAACTGTATTTCACATTTGAATGTTTACTGGGAAATTTGGGGCCAGGGTTGACAGTTGGCTGATAAGATTCAAAATAGACATACATAGAGCATTTTTACTTAAATATTAGTTGCACTTTTGTCAATTTTATTATAAGTACTCTTGATACATCCTTCTCACTGAGTTATTTTAATAAATTTTCTTCATTGAGTGTAATTTACACTATTTTTTTGTTGCTCAAAAAAATCCTTGTGCAACAGCAACAGCCGTTATTGGGCCATGGCCTGCTGTGCCGATTTCAGAATACATGACCAAGGGCCAGCTTACTTGACCAAATTTTTTTGTGGCAGTGATCAAATAAGTCTGGACTTGTATGGTTTTTAGGGGGGGTTGACAGGTTTATATCTGATCTTAGCTAAATAATCTTTCGTACTTTTTATTCTTTCTCATTATTCAGACAGAAATTGTAGGAATTGACACTTAATAAAAAAAACTTGAAAATTTAAATTTAATTTCAATATATTGGCTGCCAAGAAGCTCCAGGGCCTGTCTAGCCAACATATAAAATTATACAAACGATATTTACCAAAAAAATTTTAATGCTTATTTCATATTTACTATTACCCAAATAAAAAGGAGGAAATACATACAACTTGACACAATTCTGATCATTTTTGTTTTACAGTATGAAAAGAACTTATGCTTGAAGCATTTTTTTTCTTTAATTATACAAAAAAATCTGAAATATTTATTTGACTTCTAAATTTTTATAATAAAAAATGGAATTATGAAATCTGCATCTGACAAAATATTTGTCTGCTAACATTTTTGTGACTATTTACAGCCAGGTAAGTATGAAAAGACTTTGATCGGGCTTAAGAACATTTTGATAATTTTACTTGTATATCGATACAGAGAAAGAAAAGACTCGATGCTAAAAAATCTTATTTGGAACTCTAGCTATTTACATGTTTAATCTAGTCTGTGTCAATGTTGCGGATACTATATTTCGTTGTTATGCTTGTTTCGGTGATCCAAACTCTTATTGTAGTATAAAAGATTTCTTTTGGTCAATTGTATTTCTGGGTGATCCGATATGTAATTCGGTAATTCCATTGAATATGCCGAAGATTTTTTGGGACTTGTTACTTTGCAACTTCCAAACTCTGTGTCGATGTCTAGTTAGCCCTTTAAGACCCGTTCAGATGGCGCTGATTTAAGGCTATGAGACTAAATTTTAAGAGTTTTATCGCAAAAGTTGCTTTAAACGGCATCAATGACAGCAACTCCTGAAGGACTACATCATTTTTTATGCAAATAAACGACTGTTACAAGTCACTACTTGCGTCGGTATCAATATTTTTGAAGAGCTTGAACATTTTCTTTTAAACCTGCACAATTGTGTAGCTCAGGTCTTAAAGGGTTATAACTGGCAACACTCCGAATTGAAGAACAGTTTGAACTATTTTCTATATCTCTGCGGTTGGAGGTGAACAAAACCCTGCCTTGAGTTCCTTGGAACTTCTTACCTCGACCTCACGTTAATTGTCAATTAACTCTCTTGTTTGACACTGCAGAACGAAGATTCTGACGGAGATATCCCCCAGAAAAAGGGCCCGAGTAACAAAAACTAGAAATTTAAATTATACTTAATAAAATGGGGTTCATATCCCACAGGTCATATGACTAATAATAATAAAATGTAAGTTATTCTGAGAAACGAATTCTTTCCAACACGATGTCAATCTGACGAAAACCTCAGAACCTACAACAGATTAGATTAATTTTCAAAAAATGCTTTTTGTTTGGCGTGGAATATGATTCAAGTGCATAAAACCAGATGGACTATAAAAAAAAAACCACATTGTTATTACAAACCAAACAATCTAAACTTTTTCTGGTGATTTCATTTTTTTTAGTGTTCATACTATTCTCTAATTGTACTTATTTTTTATTTTGCAGCCTGAAAATTTGTTCAGTTTGTGGCTCAAAGAATTCTTATTGGTAAATTTAATTTATATTAAAAAAAATTTTAAGTACCTATATCTGAGCAAAATTATTTTTTTTTATGTTTTAATGATTTTATTCTGATCTGATTTGACTATATGAAACACCTGTCGTTGTATTATGAAATATGTAAATGATTTTAACTTATTTTATTAAATATACTAGTTATGTTTTTTTTACTAAACCGTTGAAAATGTGAAACTCTTTGTTTCAAGAGCTTAAATATAGTATTTAATAATAAATATTATAACTTAATTAATGTCTAAGAATACTTAAAATTCATTACTAAAACTAAAACTAGTTAAAATTCTACCTTGATTTAGTATATTATCGATATTAAATTAAAAGAATCAAAAACATATTTTAATAGGAATAAGGTATCCTTAATATATTAGTGATAATGCAAAAATTAGACTTGCTTTAATATAAATAATTAAGAGTCATTAGTTGGTTAAGTAGCTTTATTTTAATTAAAAGAATTAAGATTGTGGCTCAAAAACCTTATTTTATTGCTGTACAATTCAAGTTTTATTTAGTGTCAGTTTAATTACAGGTTATCAAGCAATTTGAACCCAAATTTTTAGCTTTACATTGCCAAGAAGTCGGGGGGAAATGTGCCAAAGATGCTGCTAAACATGTTGAAGATTTTGTCAGGTAATTTTAAACTTTTTGAACTGAAGTTTTTTCTTAAATAAGTTTAAAAAACAAACCTTGTTAGGAGAAATAGTGAGCTACAATCCTTTTAATGTGGAACAAGGCCATAGCTAGTGTTTCAACTACTTCAAATTTTTGACTTGCATTTACATTTTTTAACCTATAATAATTTAATAATGCAGATAAGCTTAAGAGTTACACAAATTAAAAATTAACATTAATTAAAATATATAATCAAAACATTTTTTCCTGGAGTAAAAAAATCATGCTTAAGGAAAAGTAATGTAAGATTCAAAAACCATAATCGTTAAATTGTCAAAGATATTAACTCAAAACTTTAGAATTAGCTCAAAATATAGAATTTGTATTTTCTATGACTAAATAAAATAATCTAGGTATCATGTTTTCTTAGGTTAATTATTGTTTTATAAGTCTTATTGAATGTGATGCATGTTTTTTTCAATTAAAGTTTTTTAACCATAAAGTTATTTTTAGTTGATCCCACCTTGTTTTAGTTTTAAATATTTAAAACTTTAATATTTTCAGAGCTCTTATGACAAGTGAAGAATTGAGTCATTTTGACCAAATTCGAGTATACATGGATAATGGATTCACAAATGTAGAAACATTCACTGTAAGTCAAAAGTTTCTTTTTTTAATCAAATTTCAGTAATGTTTGAATTGAAAATTTCTTACTATTTTTTATATAGTTGTAGTATTTTTTGTGTAATAAAAAATACCAAAATCTATTTAATTTTTATCTTTAGAAATGTCAAACTAAGTTACAACTACCTTGTTTACAACGACAACTCATTCTTTATAAATGTTTGGTCCCTTGAATTGCCCATTGACCTTAATGTTATAATATCTTGCTTATAACCACAATTTTTAATAAACTCCTTGGAGGACGAACATAAATTGCGTCACGCTCAGAGGAGGGAGGGAAGGTTATGTGCCAACGTGATGGATCGTGACATGGAGGGGTGGGGGGGGGGGGGGGGTTTCGCTTGCGTGGCGTAACGATTCGAAATTTTCCAATTTTGCAAGGAAAAATCTGTTTTACATAAAATAAAGTTTTTGAGAAAATTTGAAATCTTTTTTTATAAGAAACTTTATTTCAAAAAGAGGATGGGGAGGTTATCATATGTAACAACGTCAGCATTATTAGTCTCCTATATTTTACAGACCTTTTCGTAACGGTACTTCATAACACGCAAAATTGCGACACTATCTTGACCAATTAGAGGACTGGCAGCTACCAGGACGAACACCAACAGATCCAGAACTAGACAGTTCTGATTACTCTCAGATCCCCTTTTTTAGAAGACATTAGCGAATGGCTAGTTAGACCTTGGACAACGGAAATGTAAATACAATGGTGGTGTATTCCTATCAATAAATTATTTAACCAAGACAAATTTTACATTTTTTTCTTTCCAAATTAATTTTTTTTTAAATATAAAAATATGCCTTTATTTCAAATTTCAGAAACAATCGGGAAATATTAAAATTAACTTTTTCTTTAGGGGGGGACAACAACATGACGTAATTTTAGGGGGAGGGGTTCAATCAAACATGACGTAGTGTGACATAGAGGTAGTCAAAAAAGTCAAAACTTTGCGTGACGTAATTTATGTACGTCCCCTTGGTTATAAAGTAAAAAATATATGTTTATATGATATACAAAATGCCTTCTTTAAGTATTTGAGGAAGACATTCTTCTTAAGAATTTCTTTGTACACAATTCCGTTTTCAGTATTTAAATTTTATTTTATTCGCCAAATGATACGAAGCATCACAAAATTTGAAATTTATTTCCCATCCTAAAAATATTATTGACCAGAGCAGGGGCTCTTAGCACATAGGTTAAAATTTGATTAATCAATGTGATTTTATAACTTTAATTAATGATCTGTTTGCATAATATATATTTTACATGATTTATATGCTTAATATTCACCCTTGTTTATAAATGTTTTAATACTTAGTTATTACTTCTTTCTAAGTTTTTATGTATTGCCTCTATTGTATGTACTTTTATTGTTTTGTTATAGGCACTTGGCAGTCTGTATTTTGTCCATAACAGCTTAAAAGATGTACAAATATGGGATTTTAATGGTATGATTTTCATTTAAAATAAACATTGTTAAAATCTTGAAATCAATTTTTTAAACTTGGTATAGTTCTTGGTTATCTTTATATTAATTCTTATTTTTCTTTCAGAAAATAAATTCAAGTCTGCAGCTGGCAAAGAAGTTCACATTGGAAATATTGATCTGGTAGGAACAACGGAAAAAGTCAAATTTCCTGTAGAAGTGTTTCCTGAAGTAAGTACTTTTTGTCTGTACTAACTTAGAATTACAATGAGTAGAGTGTAAACAATGCACAAAATTGTGGTATAACTAGGAAATTTCCTTTTATCCTTCTGCAGTGTTCAAGCTGAGTTTTAGAATCGTTTAACATTTTGGCTAAAATCAATTTAATTTTAGCTTCAAGATGATTGACAGTTTTCTGGCTCTGCAGGATCCAAAGATTATCATGCTACTTTTGTAGGTCTGGTTCAGACCAGCCAGAATATTTTCTTCTGATCAACTGTTCATGACCTTGTGATCAAAAGAATAGCTTTAATGATTTTTTTTGTTTAAAATTTTTAGGCATTTTTTTACTTCAGCCTATACTGGGGTTCTTGATTTTAGACAGGTTTTAGTTTTTTTTTTTTAAATAAGGGGTTAGTGTATGCACGTTTTATCTATTCAGATTTTATATTGTTAAGAAATTCTAGTCCTTGACTTTTTCTTTAGTCCTTGATTAGTTCTGGAAAGGAAGTGAAAGATCATTAAAAATCCAGATTTTTTTTATTGATTAGATAGGTTAATGAATTAGTGTTTCTGTTTAGCTCAAAAAACTTTTCATTAAAATCTATTATTGTGCAGTATAAGTTATTACCACTCAGCAGAATATTTTTTAACTTGTATCTAGAGATTTTTTATGCATCTATTTTAATAAGTCGATTTTATTTTTAAGTAATCCGAAAATTTAATAAGTAATCCTAATAATTATATTAAATTACCTATTATTGTTTACAGAAATACTAAAGTGTACCATGTTATGCTATATAATTTTTGCTTAAATTATGTATATATGCTCTAAAACACAGTTTTAGATTTAGTGTTAAAACAATATTTAGCATGAAATGACTGATTATAAATTCATTTGTGCAGAAAATATTTGGCATCATTTAGGGGTGCATTCGAATTTGTTTTCTTGACTTTCTTTATAAACAAAACTTTTGGGAATTATGAACTTATTTAGATTCAACTTTAGATTCTTAGGCTTAGGACTTTTAATTTTCTCTTCTACAATGTGAATTATTATAATATGTTTTTACAAATCCTAGGGTTGTTTTTAAGTTGGTTTAGATTAAAATTATTTTTTGTCTCTTAAAGTTTAAAATATTTAATAATATTGACTGAAGATGATTTTACTGAAGTACCTAAAATATTTATTCTTGCTCAGTAGTTTTATATAAAGATTTGATTGGCTAATAACTACTGGTTAATTTTTTCATTAATTATCGTATTTAATAAGGGATTTTTATTTGAAACTGCAGTTTATTTAACATTATTTTAAAGTATACTTTTATTTAAATGAAACAAATCCTTTTAAATTAAACCTTTCTCTCGTTAAATCATTTGTTTAAGAATTTGACATCGAATCAAGATAAAACGTATATGATAAGTTTTATTTTCTTTGTTGAAGTTTAATGTTCTGAAAGCAATTTTATATAAGTAAAAAAGAATTTAAAAAATCATTAAATTATGCTCTATTTTTCGTGATATTTCTTAAAATAATGTTTTTTCATTAAATTACATACTTGTTTGATGCAGTTTGTTTTTACCCAATTAAAATTTGTGGTTTATTAAAATAAAACAACTTAACATCAAATATCACTATTTGTTTAAGTTTAAGAAAACTTTTTATAATATATTCTCAAATTTTGATGGAATTACCCCTTAAAAACTGTTAATAATGACTTGCCATAATCTAGAAATCAACATCGTTTTCTTCATGGATCTTCTCAACTATGATATCACTCTTCGTAACTTTTCAGAAATTAACTGTCAATATTTAAGTTCTTCCTTTGTCTTTGCAGAGTACATTTTCTCGTAAAGGTTTCATGCGAACACGCTGGAGAATCGGTTGCTCAGTGTTTGATCTAGTCAATGTTCATTTGTTTCATGATGCGTGCAATTTCACTGCAATGAAGGAGGTAAATTTGGTTGTAACTTATTTATATTGTTTTATTCTCCATTGAAATAATTTATGTATTAATTTCATATTTTTCTTAATTGTTATTTTTTTATGTTTTAGTTCCCTTCAATCTATAGCAAAAGAAGACAAAATGCTATGGCATATATTTTGCAAAGGTAAATATTTTAATATATTTGTATGTTTAGTAACGGTTTTCTTAATATGTTCTAATGAACAAGGTTGATTCTGTGTTTTTTCTTAAATACATTTTTTTTATTCTGTTATTTGATGTTTTTAAGGTAAATGTCCTAATCCATGTGAAAAGTTTAGTTTTTTTTTTTAAATTAACTATTGTATAACTGTCATTGCAAGCTAAAAAAAAGTGTACACCGAATGCTTTTTGAGATTTTCTCTTAGTTATGCCTTGTATTTATATAAGTGTTTAAATTAGCAAATACTGTCTTAGTTCATTAGATCTTTCATTTGTCCCTAATGTTTTAGGTGGCATATCTTTTATGTAAAAGCAAATGGGTGTAATAAAGTGTCGAATAAGCGAGCTTGGAAAATCTCTGGGAATTTTGTATCAGTCTTCTGCAATTATTCCCATATCTAAAGTTTTTTTTTACTTATCAGGTTTAATATGGGACCTCAAGAGCGTGCTCCATTGTTTATATTTGGAGACTTCAATTTTCGTCTAGATACTAAAGGTGTTGTACAGGTAAGAAAACATTTACTTATAAATATAATATACCAACAACAGACCAAAGGCCCAACAAGGTTGGTCCAAAATTTAACTAATTATTTACCAGTCTCCAATAACTATTCAGATTTTCCTTGAATTCTACTACTCGCTTCGAATATGCAACATAATCTGGTAAAGCATTCCACTAATTGCTAACTCTATTGTTAAATGTTTTCTTACCTCCTTTTTGAAGCATGATTTTTTAAATTTCTGAATCTGTTCTATGGTTCTATTAAGTTAAAACCTAATCCACCTCTGTGTCTATGTGCTTGAATTTGAATAATTGAATTAAATCATCGCTTGTTCTAATATTTATATGATGAGTCTACTTTCAAAACTCTTATTCTCCCAAGTACAAATAAGATTTAGGGTTCGGCTTACAACATTGGTGACTTTCGACAATTGTGAATTAAATTGGACAAAGTCGCCATTGTATGGACCGGGTCCTACATCTTAGTTATACTATTTAGAATGCTATAGTCTTGCAACCACACCCTTCATATTTTATTTATATATTTCTTTGAATACAGTTTGGAATTTTATATATAAGAAAATGACTCACAATCGCTAAAAGCTTGTGTACATATCCTTCTGTTACCTGGCGACTATTTAAATGGATGTTTGTTTTATATTCCTGGGACTAAAGATTTTTTTTTTAACTTTAAGAACTGAAATTATTTGAAAAAAGGGTATGAAAATTAATTTTCAGTCTTTGATTGCATATGTCAGTCTATTATTTGTATAAAAAATTTTAGTGGTCTTGCAAGTTTTTTCAGTTGTAAATTGTAAAGGTATTTTACATTAAACAACAATGGACTAATAATTTTTTTTTTAAAAATTGCAAATCTAGTTTATGCACTCAGCATTAAAAAATTGTATAGTTAAGGATTAAGAACTACACAAACAAAAATTGATGCACCATTCAGCATATAATTACTGTTATTTTTTTTTAATTCCTTGCAAAACATATTTTTAAAAAATTATGTTTGAAAACTTTGTACCAAAATTCATATTTATAAATTATTCTATGTTTAGAAACTCACTGAGCAAGCTGTTCCTGTATATGTCAAAAGTGCCAAAAATGAAGAAGTAGAGAAAATTGTATATAGAGAAGCCGGAAATGAGGATAAAGTAAGGTCGCTTGTTAAATTTCGCTTTAGTTTATAACTAAATCAAAATTATCAAAGTTCATTAGTTCAAAGTTAAACACATTTAGTTTGAAAATTTTTAAAAGGCATGGAAAAGGAATCAATGGTGTGGAACTTGTTAAACAGTTTATTAAAGTAACAACAGTTATTTTTTTTTAATTGTGAAACTTTTCACAATCTTTTTATGCCCTCATGAAATTTTTACCTGGTTGATGTTTTAAATTTACAGTTTCACAATATCCAAGTTCCCTAGCGCCTCGTCAATATAAATCATTTCTCAAGACAGTCTACAATCCTCTCACTGTGTTCCTTAGCACTTCTGACTCTAAATCTATTTATAATCTGCTTGTGAATGTAAAGGCTATTTAAATGTCATGTGTGTTAACAATGCAGTGATTGTGTGTTTTGTAGGTCATTCTTACATTAGAGAAGAAGGTGTTTGACCTAGATCAGCATGAGGTCACTTTTGCTGGCGAAAAGTGGGTATGTATCTGTAGTTCAGGTGTGACAATAGTTCGTACCCCTTCTTTAATGGCGAATGAGCCTGATCGGCCGCCTGTCTCCAAACCAAAGTGCTCCAGTGTTAATTCAATGGGGGGGGTGGGGGGTGGGATCATTTTCTAAGTCACATTTCTCCGGCTGTATTTAAGATTTTTACAGATGTTTTTTTTTTATGTGATAAATGTAGATGACTTACAGGTCTCTATAATCCCACTTTTTGAAATTGCTTTGAATATTTTGTTTACAATTATTTGTTGAACATTAAAAAATATATACGAACCAATTTCAAAAAGTGGGATTATGGAGACCTTCAAGTCATCTACATTTATCACATAAAAAAATGGTTTTCAAAATATTCGATACAGCCCAAGAAATGTGGCTTAGAAAATGATTTTTTTCCCCATTACATTAACTAACACTGAGGCTCTTTGGTTTGGAGACTTGCAGTCGATCGGGCTCATTTGCTTAAATTCTTAAACACTCCAGATTTTTTTTAAAAATATTTATTAAGGTCCCTTTTACCTTAAAATCGAGTTGTGGTTAATAACTTATTTCAAAATTGTATCCATATAAAAAAATTTTAAATATCTGTTATTGGTTTAATCCAACTTTGAATAGAATACATATTGTTTTTGTATTATTTTTCAAATAAATTTTAAGTTTGATTTAAAGCTGAATCACTCTTTTCTTAGAATAATGTATATTAGTCAAAAGTGCATTTTTACCAACATTTTTTTTTAAAATTCTAGCTGCTAGAGTTTGACAGGGAGCCCAAAACTTTTGAAAAAGACCTATTTGAATTTGACATTTCGTTCCCTCCAAGGTTTGTGCATCTTTCTTACAATTTTATATATTGCTACTTATATTTTGTGACTATGAAACAGTATCCTTATATTCCTTATCCTGGCATTCAGTAGACAGGAATCATAGATAAAATAGATTAGAATCATACAAATTTGCAGTTGAAACAAATTGAAAACCCAATAACGGTAGTTACGACTTTAAAAACTTGAAAATGTTCATGATAAATGTTTTAAAAAGAATTAATAGATACAAACTGCTTAAGCCTTTTTTTCTTTCAACTTGTAAGGTTTATTTTAAGATATTTATATTTATCTTATTTCAGCATATAGTTTGTCAAAAAAAGGTAACATACTTTTATTCACTTAAATTACAAATACATTTCGATTCATAAAATTACCAAAACAATAAAATTTAAAACTGCAACATGCTGTTTTAGTTTAATAAGCATAGTAGATGGTTTTTCTTTTAAGAGCCTTTACATAATATGTACTTTTTAAGTAGATGGCAAGATTTATTTTCAAAAAATATTATAAGATTCCACTTATTAGGGAAGGATAGTATGGATAAACAACTTTTTCTTTTTTGTCTTAATTAACAAAAATTAACTATTTTAATGCACTATTTTATAAATTAAACAGTTGAATATTTTTGTATCAGTACAATACCAAAAATCAGACTGTTTCAATAATTTTTTTTGTTTTGATCAAGGTTCTTTTATTGGTATGTTTCATTATAATTCAAATGTTATCCTTACATTTTATGCTGATAATTCTATTGTGCGTTATGATAAGTTATAACTTTTAATTCATAAAAATATTAATACAGAATTCAATTCTTTATTTTCCTTTTGTTTTGCATAATGGGTGACTTGGATGTATTTTTAAGTTAGTGTAATACTATACTCAAGTTATATTAAGACAACGTGTTATAAAATTAGTTTGTGTCAATTCAACAGAGTATGATTTTAATATATTAATACATTAAAAAATTAAGTTGAAACCTTGGGTGTTAGCTTGTGTTTAACCTATGTAATTGCAAAATTAATCCTCAAAATTAAAGTTTATTTCTTTTGTGCATTTTTTAGAAGCTTAAAAGTCATTTTTACTGAAAGTAAAAATATAAGAAAATGAAATTTTTATGCTCAAATAAAATGTTAGGTACGGGTTTTAAGATAGACATTTCATTTTAAAAAACAAATAATTTTTATTAACCATATCTTCTATTCTTATTTTAAGAAACCCAAATGTAAAATAAACACAATTTTAAATATGCTTAATAGTTTTAATTGTAATTTAATAGGTCCAAAGGCAAAATCTCATACGTGCCATATTCTTGAGATGTACAGTTTTTTTTTTTTAACCTGTTGCTTTCATTTCCGGATATAACTTTTACTGGTTAAACTGCCAATCAAGAAGGCTTTTTGAAAATATTATTAGAAAGTACTGGGTTTCGACTAAGAAACCGGTTCAGCAAAATAATTGGTTTTTGCCAGTCTAACCAAAGATAAATGCAGGTTTAACCGTTTCCAGTTTTCTATATGTATATATTTCTGCACATTCGTGTTTTTGTCTTTGGACCTCCAATACCTTCCTCTCTTACAAATTCCTTAAATTTCACTAGTAAATGTATGTAAGAACCTGATCCACAATTTAAAAACATCAACTCTCTCCTCAGCTACCCTTTCAAAGAAGACACCTGCAGTGGCAACAGCTACATGAGAACGAGGTGTCCAAGCTGGTGTGACCGAATCTTCCTTAGTCGGAGTGCGTTATCACTTGTGAATATGGTGAGTGAGGACATATTTTTTATTTATATTACTTTTAATTATTCAATTTGAAGTATAAATTAATGAAGTACTGTGATGGGGTTGAAAATCCAAAATAGAATTTTTTTATATTACATGTTGTTAAGTGTTCCGATTCCAAAAAAGTTTTTTTGAACTTTGGTTCGTCTGTCTGTAACCCCTCTACAGCTCAAATTAAAATTGCAATGGAATTTTAAATTAGTACACGAGTTTCCATTAACTGTCAGATGTAATAACTGAAATTTTTTGGTTTTAAAGGTATTGAAAATTACTTTATAGGGTATGTAATTTCCTTCAAATGTGCATTGATTTATTGAGTGGTAATTAAAAGTCCTGCCGTTTTACTTACCCTTAGCTTTATATTAACTTTGCCGTTTTATTTCTTTAATTTATATTGTTTTTTTTTCTTCTATAAGCTGAGCAGTGTTAGATATTTCAGTTTATATTAGGGCAGCCTTTAGATGATACAAGGCACTGTGAAAACTTAACTGTAGGGATCGGTATTAGGAGGACAATGCATATAAAAAATTATTATCAATTTTAGAAAATTCATAATATCTTTAACTTGGATAAGATGTTGCTGTCTAACGTCAAAAAGGCATTATTTTAATACAGAATAAGGTTATTTTTTCCAGCACGTCCATGCCTGACATAGTTATTTAGTTGAAAATTTGAAAACTAACAGACATGATAAAGATTAATAAAAACCATCCTTTCCATTTTGTTTGAGGTGTTTTCCCAACAACAAGACCCCCTAATGGTTCCAGTTCATATCAAATATAAATTTGCAGTTTAAGAATAAATTAAGCTTTTAATTCTAGTGTGTGATCCATTTTTTAACTAATTAATCTTAAAAATATTTTCAATAACTAAACCTGTATAAACTATTTTTGTTCATATATTTACAGACTCCATTAGGCAGTGGTTATCCTCCAATACTGTATCAACTAGTCGGGGCAGACAGTGCAATGGGAGATCATAAGGTAAACAGACATGCCTTTTGCCTTGAACTGTAGTTCTTCGCTTTCGATATACAAACACATAACATCCTTCTAGAGGTATAGTTGTTGAAAACAGCAACATACATTTCTTTTAAAACATTAAAAATGTTATAATTTTATGAATCATAAATATAGGAAGGTTTTTTGAAAATTGTAAATAAAAACCTGTTCTGAAGGGGAAAAAAATCACTTTGGCCAATTTTCTTCAGATGGTTGTTAAATGAAGAGTCATGTTGGAAAACATACATATTCGCTAAATTATGGAATATATGGTTGGCCCCTTCATTAGCAATCCTTTCAGAAATTTTATCAATTATAAATATTTTTTAAAAAATACTTAACTTGATTTCTTTCCTACAGCCCGTGATGTTATTGTGTAATCTGCGATGTTTTCCAGGTAAGTGTGTAAGTTATTAAAAAACTTATCTTGTTACACTATCTTTATCTTTATTTGAGAAGCAGATAATTCTGTACCTAATTAACTTAATTGAAGATAAACGTACCTAAATATCAGATACAGATATCATTTGAACCCTAAAATTTCAGTTTAAATCATATGTATCTTAAATAACTTTATTGTGATTTTCCTTTTGCATATTCTATTAGATATATATTGTTATAAATTGTTTTAATGATTGACATATAATGGACCTTAAAAGTGTTAAAAGTCCTTATTTTTTATATATGTGATATTTAATTTTACTTATTCAACAAAATAATAAAAAAAATATCCTTGTATTTTAATATCTTTCGTTGTCAGTATACTGTATCTCAGAAATTTTTTGAGAAAAAAAAATAATTTAACAAATTAAGTCATTCCTTACAATGTATTCATAATTTTAATTATATGCAAGCTTTTATTCAGATTTTTAGCAGCACAACTGTAAAGTCTGTGAAATCTCATTCAGTTTTGCAATATTTGACTTAAATTTTTATGCTAATTTGAAATATGCATTGATAGTTTGTGTTTTAATTCCAGGCAAAAACAATTCTAATCAGCTCTCAGAGCCTTAGCACCGAGCTTTTCAAAACCAGTACAAATCTGACCAACCGGGCTCCCCGAAAGAGCTGCAAAAGCCTGTATCACCCAGTCCATGACAGTTGAAATATCATCAAGTAATGCGGTTTTCATGTTTTAGGTTTTAACTTGCTTTATCCTGCATTTTTTTCTTTTTTAATTCATGAAATACTTTAAATGTTAAGGAGGAATAGACAGGGATCTTCAAATAAATGTGCCTCGGTTGTTATACAAAGGGAAAAATTATTTTTCTAAGCCACATTTTTCCGGCTGTATTGAATACTTTTACAAACGGTTTTTTATATTATGAATGTAGCTAACTTGCAGGGCTCTATGATCGCACTTTTTGAAATTGGTTCAAATATTTTTTTTTTAATTGTCAATAAATAATTACAACAAATAATTCAAACTAATTTCAAAAATTGAGATTATACAGTCAGAGACTCTCAGACAGGTATATTTATCATTTAAAAAACGGTTTGTAAAAGTATTCAATTCAGCCGGAGAAATGTGGCTTAGAAAATTATTTTTTCCCATTGGATTAACACAAAGGCACTTTAGTTTGGAGACTCCGGTCCACTCCTCTTTAAGGTAAAACAAATACTCAGATATGGGAATTCTGCGCTAGATTGCGCCTAAATGAATAATCTGCGCCAACCTTTTTTTAAAAAAGAAATTACAATATTATATAAATATATATTATAAGATAAATTTTGCAGCTCCAGTTTCTCTTGTTTCTATGCTCCAAAAGTTAAATTTTGCTGCTACACCAATTTTTCCAAATTCGAGCTATTCCCGTCCTTGTGTAAGATAAATAAAAAGTATATAATTAAATATATAAATAACCAAGTTCATATCCATCGAAATATCATCAAGTTTTGCAGTATTGTTATCAAGTATTGCATTGTACTATGAATTTACTATTTAATTTCCAATTCATAATAATCTTTTAACATTGATGTACAATGACATTGATATTGCATGACCATCGAAGTATCATCAACTATTGCAGTATTGTTACATCAAGTATTGCAGTGTACCATACATTTATTAACTTTTCAATTCATGATGCATTTTGAAATGTAACAAAAAGTTTATAATATCAAATTAAAAATTCGAATCACTGGGCCCATAAGCATCAAAATATCACCAAGTAAGCGGTTTTTAAGTTTGATTTCTGTATTCTTCAACTGTTTAATTTTAAAAACATGTAAAATCAACCATTCCATCCTATAGCTATAGGAGGCCTCCGAGAAGAAGAAATTTAAAAAAAAAATGACGAGACCTGGCTCATTCCAAAATCCACCAAATCCATCCAAAGTTATTTTTTTTACCTAATTACCTAATTAGAAAAGAATTCTTTAACGATAATTATTGAATTTTTGATGACAAATAGTTCATGTTTGATGTTAAAAGTTTAAGAAGAACTGAATGCAGTATTTGGCACTTTTTTATACACATAAATTTTGTGTGGAAGCAGTTCTAAGTGACAGTTTTTTTTATGAAATTACTTGTGTTGCTTTAAAATGTCACAATTTAAGTATTGAAAATTATAGTAAAACATTTGGGTGCTACTAAAATTATTGTTGGATAACATAGGGAGGACAAAAGTACTGAGGCTTCATGCTTTTAATGATAAGTATGCATATGAGGTGTTATTTTTTGTGCTTAAAATAATAAAGTGCAAACCCAAATGCAAATGTATGTAAAGAAACTTTTCAAAGGTCACTTGGAACAGAGCAAACTGCAAAGAATTAATTGCTGGGCCTGATTTAACTATCTTTTTCTCCTTCCTTCTTCTCTGGGGCCCTAGGCTTAATTAAGTAAGTTAAGCAATAAGACCTACCTATTTATTGTAAAATCCCACCAATTTACAGTAGACAATTTTAATCCATAAAATATTTTAACATTTAATAAAAAGTTCATTATTTCACTGAGTGGCTTTTAAATCCAGGGTTCGTACGCCTCCTGGAATTCTTGAAAACTCTTAATTTTATTATTTTTTCCTAAGGGCCCTTATAATTCCTGAAATTTATGCCTCAACTCCTGATATTTTTTTTCCCTCTCCTGAAAAAAAAATTTGACGCCCCCCTCGGTCCATTTACCTTATTTTTAATAAGTCCACTGTGCATGTGCATTAGAAAAATAGAATTCGAATATTGTGATACTAGTTAATGTTCCATAATGCACCGCACATTTTTCTTCTGTTTCATCATTTGAAGTGCAGTGCAGTGTTTAGACTGATACAATAATGAACAAACATATTTAATTTTATTCCTCGTTACCGCCTGAAGTTATGTTGCTGCACTCCTGAAAAACTCCTTAGAAACTCCTGAATTTCACTATCATAGATGGAGTAAAACCCTGTAAATCTCTATTTCCTTTTTTTTTGCAAATAATAGGCAACATTAAAATGCATCAAACAATTTTAATTTTATGCTATTTCCTCAAATTTGATATTAAAATTACATGAAAATAATTGTAATTGTGGTGAAAATAAATTCCAAAACTTCTTAATAAACTTTTGTATTTAACTTTGAACTTAACTTACTTAATTATTTTGAAATGAAATTTATTTTAATTATTGATATTTTTTTTTAAATATTGCATTTGGCAATCAAAAACCCAAATATATTTCTCATCTTTAACATTTATGTTAAAAAGTAAAGATCATAAAACATATACTTAAGTAGTAAAATAGTATATTATAATTTAGTATGTATGAAAGTAGTTCTTAAATAATGCTATGTGTAGGTTAATTAGTTAACTGGTTGATTACTGGTTTAAAACTTATAGGTTGTTTTTCTATGAATATGTAGAATACCTACATGAATGTAATTTAATTTTTAATTTCTTTCAAAAATAAATGATACTTGTCTACTACTAAAAGCTTAATTATTTATATTTTCCAAATCATGAAATACCTTTGTTCATTGTTGATTATAATTAAGTATATTTATTCTAATAATGTGAAATAAATAAGTAATAATTTTAATTAAAAATATGACTACATATTCTCATCTATAGAAACAAGCTAAACTTATGTCTCCAATATAATTATTAAGGTTGTCTTAAAAAATCCCTTAAATTTATCCGCACATTTTAAAGGCCTACCATGCACTCTATATTTACTCCTTATTGATGTATTTTACCTAAGCATTGGTTTTAAACACTTACTGTTGACTGTTCATTGAAGTGTTATCAGTGAAGTGTTGTTTAGTGAAGTTTTTTAAAGTTAACTTTAAACCTGTGTGTTACCTAGATCAGTGTTCTCTTATTGATACTCAATATATATTGCCTGTTTATTTGTTAAAAGTTAAATCTATACTATTATTGTGTAACTGTAGTCTGTCTGAAATCTATCTTTGTCGGAATCTCAAAATGTAGAGGTAATGAGAAAAATGTCAAAAAGCAGAGAATATGGGACAGGGAAGTTCATCTGCTACTTTTAAAGTTTCTGGGTAACATTCGAACCAAACATTATTAATGTATAGTCCTCCTCTCACTTCTTAGCATCTATGACATGTGTTTTTGACGAGTCCAAACTATCACTAAAATAAAAAAGAGTAAGGAAGATCTTGGTTTAATCCAGAGTTACTGTGTTTGACGATTCATTGCTTTTGCAGGTGCATATTTCTTTAAGGTTTAAAAACAGTTTCTCAACTGAAAGGCAGTTTGAACTTTCATCGGGTTCACTGTTATTGCTTAACTATATATTAACTTATAGTGTTCCCTGAGGTGATACTGAATATGGTAAATTATGCATACCACAGATGCAAATCTATTGATGATCAAAAAGAAATGCATGTGCAATTGATGATGGTCCTTGGCAATTAAATATAATCCTCCTTTCACCAATAACCCCTGTGTAGTTTTAGTGTGACACATTATTTCCAACCAAACTAACCCAACAATCTCCTATCCTCGCCAAAGAACATGGGATTGGCAACCCTGCCTCTTTTAGGTTCTCTACCTGTATCAAAGTGGAATCTTCCACAAACAAAATATTTAGATGCTAAGAAGTGAAAGTTGGACTATATAATCATATAAAGCTATAGTACCTAAATAAATGTCACTATCTAAAGGAATTGCTTTGATTCACTTATACAGTGTGACTAAATAGCCATGTACTGTTAACCGTAGAATTCCATTTAAAAATATTCAATGTTTGTGTACTGCGGCGCTTCTGTATATCATCTAATCTCATTTTCAGTCTTCTCATATCTATTTAATCGTTGAAAATATTTATTAAATATATTTAATTGTTACAAATTTATTACCGAAACTTATTCTAATATTTCTCATTCATTATTGATTCATTTGTGGTTCTAAAATACGACGCCGTCGCCAATAGCCCTCGTGTAGCTCTAGTGCGACGATTATTCAAACTAAACTATTGATTCATTAAAGATATATTTAAGTAATTTAATTCTAGTTTAAATAATTTAATAATAAATTAATGCTCATGTATATTCCATCTGAAAAAAAAGTTTATTTTTAGTGGAAGGTTCACCACAATGACTTTAATTTTACTCTCCATTTAAACTATGTATTAGATATACTAGAAATGTTACTGTTTCCCCCCAATGTTTTTTTTTACCCTTTGAATGTATATCATTACTCATGTTGTTCATTGTTAGAGTATCATATCTGTGATGTTTTAACTGAACTATACGCTGTTCAAGGATAGCTACAGTGTCTGTAGTGGCTAGATTTTGGTCATTGTCAGCAATCGCCGCTAGCTGCTTCACCTGATTTATTCAAAGTATACATTTGCTGAGTGTCACTTTTCTAGTCTGCTCATTGATTGAGTCATGTTTTCATTGTCTAACATGAATCAACGTCGTTGTTTACATTCTTAACTATAGTCCATTTGCTGTTAAGTAGCCTGAGTAAACTAACAAAACCACAAATGACCCCCTGATTTTTATTATTATTATTTCGCTCTCCAAAACGTATTGTGAGTGAGAAACGGTTTTCATCGATTAACCCTTTTAATCCCAACTTTTAAAAAAAAATTTGAATCATAACTTTTGAATAAATTATAACTATTTTTCAAAACTTTATTTATTAAAAATAGTTGAAATTATATTTTTAAACATTAAATGCAACAAACGTTATTTAATTCTTCAAAAGACACGATTCTTCCATCCAACAATACAAAAAGAAAATATAAATTTATAGAAAAATGTATGCAGAATTTAATAAAATTTATTTGAAATAAGTGCGAGTTTAACTTTGGGAGAAAAAAAAATTGCAAATTTCCAATTGGAATCTTTGGGAATGAAAGGGTTAAAGACATGCTAAGAAATGTAGGAATAATCTTACTATGAGGAATTCAATGTTATTTACATTTTTGGGTTTGATGTTATTTATAACTATACAGTTTCTGAATAAATAAATTTTCTGACAAAGAATTAGCGTTTTTAGTTTATTCTGTACTCGGGCAAAAATTTGTTTATGAAAGCAGGTTCAACCCTTTCCCTTTGTTAAAGACTTGGGGATCCCAAATTTCATTTTTTAAAAATTTAAAATTTGTGTGAGGTCTTATTATCTTTAACCTTTGCTTTATTTTATGTTTGTTATTTTTGTTCTCATCGCTACTTACTTAACTTAGCTCAATTTTTTTTTACGAAATTTAATGATTTAAGCTCAACTATACATGAGTTTTAGGAATATTTACAAATGTTAACTATGTGATTTTCCATTTTTTTATTAATCATTTGTTTTCTTTCATAGTTTAATGAGTTAATTATTTTTGATGTTTTGATAACTTGATTAGTTTCATTAAATTACTTTTACATCATAATTACAGTACAATATTTCAATTCAATGAATTTAGTTAAAACCTTAAGAAACTAAACAGATATTTGATTTGTTAAGAATGTTAAGACATAGTCCTACGTATTTTGAATAACTTCATACAATATAATGAGGCTTCCATGTTTATTTTATAGTATGAAGCAATAGCCATATTATGTGTTGAAAATTATTGAAATTCTAGTTTATTCTTTTACATTTTAATCGTGCTTATGTTGAGTATTTCCGAAAATTAAAATGTAAATTATATAATTTTAATGCTCCATGTCTAATTTTATATAATATGCTATGCTTAATAGCTATCTATTACAGCAATTATTCTTAATCGCCCTTTTAAGTGTTGCATTACATTTTAGTACAACTTTTGCATAAGTCAGGGTTCATACTACTTCTGAAAAACTCCTGAATTTCATATTTTATGTCTAAGGGCCCCTATAACTCCTGAAATTTGTATTAGAAATCCTTATTTGAAGTGTAGTTTCCTGGAAAATTATTTTATAACAGAAAAGAGTTTTCAATGGATTTGTAGGATCCCATTTTTAAAAATCTTGAGGTTTTGCATTCATTTTGGTGCAAAAAAAATTCAGTTTTTAATTTTTTGAGATTTTCGCCTGTCTTAAAGTTTCACATTTTTTTAGTTGGCAAATTATTTGACATTAAGTTTTCTGATTTTCAAGGTACCACAATTTTTAGATCTCTGTTTTTTGTGGTTTTACTTTTATTTTCATGATATTCATATTGACACAATAAGTTAATTTGTGTTTGTTATCTCCTGAATTTATGGTAAGTATGAACCCTGATAAGTATATGCTGTTGTTCAATAGCTTTATATTGGCATTTTGGCTGGTGGAGTTTTTAAGATATGAATATTGAAATGGGGATATTGCTCATTTTTCTTATTGTTATCTCAAGTGTTTTTCTGTGTTTGAAGTTTTAGCGAAAACAAGGTCTTTTAGAGAATATGTGAATTTTCAATGTAAATAGAAAATAAAATATCATTTGAAATCTCTAAATATCTTTCTTCTGGATGCTACTTTTTTTAGGTATTGCTCTCAGATCATTTGGATTTACATCAAATATCCATGTTTTTAAAGTATTTTTATGAGTAATTTTCAAATATCTATACTGTTGGCTTGCTGCGAGAAAATGGTGAGTGCGTTGTAAATCAAAATTTCAAGAAATTATCTGGTGACATGCCTGGCAGTAACTTGGCAATAATAGATTTGAACATTTGTTTTTATTTTATTTATGTATTTAATTATGAGGCATTGTGACAGTGTGTAAGCGATAGCTATTAACAAGTTAATAGTGGTCTCTTAGAGGTTTTAAACCCAATGAATAGTTCTACCTAACTTCCAACTGAAGAGTACAAGAGAGAAACCCCTTCATCAACTGTGAATCTGTCCGTATTGAGGTCTGATTGGCGAGAGTGGCGATCAGAAACCGGTTTCTCCCTTGGTTCTTCTGCCATTCAATCGTCAGACTAGTACCTGGCAAGAATTTTGATCATATAGATTGTAAACCCGTCACCGCAAGATAAGAACCGAGGCAAAACACCAGTTTAGGCAATGACTCGCTATCTTCGCTAAGCAGACTTGATGCAGACTGATTCCCAATCAATGAAGTTTTTTTCTTCGTATAGTTCTATAGTCCTTCTGATAACAATACAAGCTTTGAAAGCATTTTCTTCCCTTACCTCCTCGTGTGGTTTTCTAGGAAAAGGCATGAGCGTCGCTGTTGTAAATCTACCTCGTTTGAGGCTTTGCTGTGAGGTTAATCGCAATTGCTTTCCAAGCCCATGTGGAGAAATAACGCTCACACAGTTTTTTGGAAATCCAAATGAGGATGTAGGGGAAGAAAGTGCTTTCAAAGCTTGTGTTGTGATCGGAAGGAGTATAAATGCGACTTTAATTCAACCAAACTATTTTTTTTTATATATACTTATTTTCCATTTCTTTGTTTTGCATGGGTATTAATATTTTTTCTGTATTTTTTACTTAAAATATTACCTCTTCACACAGGTTATGCCAATTCCACAATCTGAAAAGGCAGCACTGGGGACATAAATTTGTACAATACGTAAACATGACAAAAAGTCTACTGGACCTTGCTCAAGCTATGCATACCCCCCACCCTTTATAGTTTGTAATAGTTTATTTTGTGAGAGTAAGTCACTATCTGAGTTACAAAACTGTCTGAAAATTCTGATTTGGAGTTAGGTTATGTTTCACTGAACTGTATTGAGTGTTAGAGTGTTATTTGATGGAATTATTACATGCAGTTTTGGGGTCTTAAGGGGAATGAGCCTATTGGACCATGGGTATCTAAACCAAAGTGCCTCAGTGTTAATCCAATAGAGGAAAAAATTATTTTCTAAACCATGTTTCTTCGGCTGTATTGTGTATTTTTACAAACAGGACTTTTTTATGTGATGAATGTAGCTGACTTACAGGTCACGACAACCCCACTTTTTAAAATTGCTTTGAACATTTTTTTAATTTTCAATAAATTTTACACAAAATATTGGAAGCCATTTCAAAATGTGGGATTTTGAGACCTATAAGTTATCTCCATTAAGGGAAGAAGAAATGTGGCTTGGAAAATATTTTTTTTCCTATTTGATTAACATCGAGGCACATTGGTTTGGAAACATGAGGTTGATCGAGCTCATTCGCCCTTAAGAGAAAAAAAATTGTTTGATCGAACAGATTGTGCCATATTTAGTGAAAACATATAAATATAATTGTTTTCAGAAAAGTACAATGCAAAATCAGTAAATAGTAATATTTAAAAAATAAACTTATAGATAAACATTTATCTTGTAAGATTGCAATTTTATATTAACTTTACAACTTAAGGTTAATTTACAATTACAAGTTTTTAACAACTTAAAGTGCATACAAAATATTTTATTGACAAAAATAATCGGATGAGAATTATGATGTTGATCAATAACTTGTATTGACACTTATTATCTTTTAAAAAGTGTCAGTATAGTAAATAGTTTTTTTTTTAATTTTAATAGGGAGGCACTAATATCAGTGACCACAGATTCATGATGAATCAATTTTCAATTTTTTTTTAATGCCAAGTGTTTAGCACAACAGCTAAAGCATTTTGTACTGTAGGAATGTATATTAATAGAAATTAGACGAAAAACTGTCAACAGATGTTTTGTAACTCATTTAATGACTTACCTCCATTTCAAATGTTTAATGAGCATTTATTTTGTATGCCAACCTTTGTATATCAAAAGTATTGGTCTAAATTACTCTAGTGCGATGATAACTCTAACTATGTAGATCAAAATGTATCTCTTAAATCTGTACAGCATGCAGGTTTTATACAGATTGTATTTGCATGTTGCATTGATTTAAAGATTGCACATTATTTTAGGGTCAGTCAAACATCTAATGTCCACACCCCATGTTAAGGTTGAAAAAAACCTGATCAACCACGGGTCTCCAAACCAAAGTGCCTCAGTGTTAATCCAATCGAGGGGAAAAAAAATTCTCAGCCACATTTGTCCGGATGTATTGAGTATTTTTACAAATAGTTTTTTTTTTTTTTTTGTAAATATAGCTGACTTACCCAGGTCCCAATAATCCCACTTTGTGAAATTGGTTTGAATATTTTTTTAATTTTCAAAAATTTACATAAAATAATCAAAGCAATTTCAAAAAGTAGGATTATAGAGACCTGTAAGTTATTTATATTTATCATTTAAAAAAAAAACCGTTTGTAATAATTTTATAAGGAACATTGACTTGCCATTTAAGAGATTTTGTATTTCAATTTTCAAAATTAAAAACACTAACTTAATTTAATTTGGATCTCTCTTTGAATGAATCTTTCTATAATTTCCCACTTTAATTGATGCTGGATTGGAAATTATCATTGTTTGAAAAAAAATTTCAGACCATATACTAGTTTTGTATTTTACTAGCTATTTATGTTTTGATATACAGAGGTTGGCAAAGTATCCTTTTAATTTTATGATTTATATACATTGTAAATAATTTCATTGTAGCTTTTTTTATTTCAACTTTATATTATGCATGATTTTTTACCCAAGCTTTGTTCAGTTGTCCCAATATTCATTTTGTTGAGTCATTTTTATACCATGTAATACTAATTATTTTTAGAAATGAATATCTGTTATAGTTTATTTATATTTTATTTTGAAGTTTTTGCATGTATAATTTATGCATTTTATTAGTTTAGAGTCTAAAATGCCGATTTCACAGTGCTTAAGAATATTATACCTTAACAATATCCACAATGGAATACCAATCACTAGATGGGAAATGAGTCTTAAAACAAATAAAATCTATTGAAACTCATGGAGAAGCATAAACTTAAAACAGTAATTCCTTAATAACAATAATTTGAGAGAATTCACAAAGGAAACAACGTAGATTATTGGCGCAAATAGTTTATTTGTTAGTACAAATATGTTTCAGCACGTTTTAAAACGCTCGCTGAAATATTTAAAATGTTTACCAACAAATAAAACTATTTGCACCAATAATCTATGTTGTTTCCTTCGTGAATCCTCTCATGTTTCATGCGCAAAGTTGAAGATATTTTCTGAGCAACAATCATTGTTAATTTTTTAGTTTGTAAAAATCTTATTCAAATACCAGTATTTTTTTATTTAGTGTAGCTAACTTTTCTGTAAATCTGTTATATTAGTAAGTAAAATAATTTCTAGAAATTTGCCCCAACAACATTTTTCAGGCAGTAAAATGACCACTGGAAACTCCATTCAGATGTCAAAATGTCCTTTAAGTCATGTGACCAGATTTTCAAAACCAAAAATTAGTATACATTCCTCCCCTCCTTTCCTACAATTTTTCATAAAATTTCTCCTCCCCCAAATTTCAAACAATGACAGGATTAATGAGACAAGGCAACTAACACAACTAGTAGATAGTTACTATTATCCTGAGTAATGAAGTATAAAATTTAAAGACTAATGATAATTTTAAGGCCATTTCAATATTTTTAACAAAGAGTATTCAGCTAATTGTAGTACAATTTCTGTTTGGTATTTCATCATTCCAGTTACAGTATTTTTAAAAAAACATTCTCTTATAAATATTGAAAAACAGTAACTTTATATACTTATTTTACACTGCAAATATTTAAAAAGGATATTTGCATTTTAAGTTTGTTTTATAAATCAAGTAACAGAGGAAAATGTGTAAGTATTTTTAAGCCTATTTATATTTATCAGTGACATACATAGTCGATTCTATTTAATGTCTGAAATTTATCCTATTGGAAAATTAAATGTAGGATGGAAAATTAAATGTAGGATAAATTTATGCAAGTTATGAGTTAGCTATTTCCCACTCATTTCTTTGATTTGTTGTTTTAATATGTCATTTGAAAATTAAGTTTTACTTATTTGTGTAGCTCTTTATGATTTTCAATTTACTGCATAATATTCCCTAAAATGTCAGTCTTTTTCTTGAGAATAATTTGTTAATCAAACTAGTTTCAAATTAAGAGATTTCAGGTTTTTTATAATGCATGTAAAGTATGATTTTGACATTTTTTTGTAAGATTTTTAAAAAGTAAATGTTTAAGTTTTGATTAGTTTTATTATACAAAAGTAAATGTTTAAATTTTTATATGCCCCTGTTTACTTATAACATAAAGTTCCAAGTATTTCAATGCTTGCTTTTAATTTTAGCGGCTCACAGTTAATTTATAATAAAAATTTTAAGTTGGTGCTCATTTTTATTTGTATTTGTTGTTTTTATATAATCTCCAATGCAATAAAATAGTCCATGCATTTAAGTTTATGATTTTGTTCATTTTAAGTTCTAGATGCAAAAAAAATTGCCAGGTTAATCCATACCAAGAGCAGCTATATCAGGTGTCGGCTCGTCACTTGACTGTGGTTCTAAAATACGACGCCCGTCGCCAATAGCTCTAGTGTGACGATAATTCAAACTAAACTAAACCAAGAGTAGCTATTCAGTATTTAGAAGATAACAGACTGTAATTTTACTAAAATGTAACGAGCATAATTCAGACCTGCCAACTGCTCTAGTGTAAGGTTAATTCAACCAACCTGCTAACACCCCGTAACTCGGTAATAACTATTTTTTGAATTCAGCGTGCCAAGATAGTTTAATGCTTCCCTCTATAAAAATCTGGCAATTGGTACGTATATGACACAGAAATTCAGAAAGTTGTTAAAATTTTTGCATTAAAAAGTAAATTTATTTGGCGCATGGTTTATGAAATTTCTGGTTTAAAACAAAAATTCATAAAATAAGGTTTTTCTTTTGCATGTCATTAAAAAAAAGTTTGGTAACTCCACATATACAAGTCATAAACTTCATCAATTCAATAAAAGCTTCAATTATATAATTGTCTTTAAATATGATAAGACTTCAAGCTATGTTATCACATTTTTCAGTAAAGCTTTCTACCGTTTGTTACAATATAACATTTACAATAATCTGTTGTCAGGTTTGCATTGAAACAGCATTCATTATGGTTCGTGGAACATGGGTCATCTCCTATCTCAACACCAGAGGATACAGTTCCTGAAAATACATATTGTATTAATTTTTTAGAGGAAAATTTTTTGTCTGGCAATCAAATAACCAGAAAATTTGTCTACAAATTTTGGTTAAAAAATAGCCAGCAACAAAAAAAAAACCTTTGAAAGATTTTTTAAAAATAGTTTTTGACTGCCATGACTTAGTATCGGAACACAATTGCATCTGCCAGTAATACTTGTTGTATTAAAAGCTTTCACACAGCAGCATAACGCACAGAACATTTGAGCAACAGCCAAGTAATGGCTTTAATTAATAAGCATTGGTTCAAAGCTTTGCAATACTGTACAAAATATTTTCAGTTTACTTCAAACTAAAAATAATTCTAAACAAGTTTGTGTTAAAAAGGTTCCACGACATTTCAGTGCAAGTACTAAATTTATAAAATTATTTTGTAAATTTAAAAACTAGCATTGCAATCAAAGTATGATTTTCAGTTGTGCAGACATGCAAAAATAAAACCTTGTCAACAACTTCCAAACAGTATATTTTTGGTTCAATTAATTTGTTAATATTTTTTAAAAATCTTGTTCTTTATTGCTTAGAATAATGAATTACAATGCATTATTAAACATATTCAAGTGAGATGTGTTTAAACACAAAATGTTAAAAGAAATTGAAAATTATATACTTACTTAAAAATAAGAGGCCAATTACATTAAAAAAAGACAGCGCTATCAGACAGAAAAACCTTAACTCCATCCTGCTGTTTAATTCCAGCATAAAAGAACGAAAAAGAATCTCGTTTCCTGTCACATAACTGATGAACCTTAAGTTATCATTACAAAATCTACTACCATTTAAACAAAACAAAAAAAAGAATTGTCATTTTATTTGCTCCATAAATGTGATTCAACATTTTTGTAAATCTGAGCTACTGTAGTGTAAGTCTATTTTGAAAACTTCATAGGAAAAACATTTTTAAAAAACTAAATGGCTAAATTAAATATTTAAATTAGTCTTGATTTGTAGAAATGGGTTTATATGTTAGTGCCATTCTTCCCTCTAAACTCAATCAGGTGATCAACTTAATCCCCAGTATTTAGTTCCCTAGCATTTTATATCAGGGTTCTCACTCTTATTTCAAAATAAAAATCAAGGAGTTTTTAAGGACTTTTCAAGACTCCCAAAAAAGGAACTCTAATCATAATGCGAGGATTATTTTACCGATTGAAAATCGACTGATTTGCCGATTTTTTGTCCTTACAAAATTAAATACCAAATTTGGCTATCTCATGTGAATACAAAAAAAATACGATTTACCCCAACCTCTACTATTATCTAACAAATATTTTATGATTTGAGGTCTGGAGTTCGGCAGGCGTAAGTCACGGACCAGCCATTATCATCTTTCAAACTTCAAAGTAATAAAATACCTAAAGATTTGATTTACCAATATGCAGGGGTGCCTACAAGGGGGGGGTCAATGACGCAGACTGTGTCGTTGAAATTTTAGGGGGGGGGTGAATTTTTTTATAAAATTATTAAGAAACTGCCAATCTTTATAAAAAAAACTCAGCTAACTCTTATTCTTACTAATTATCTCTCCCCCCCCCCTTTAGGGGGGGGGGCTCAGAACTTGCACTCTGGCGAATTTTTATTTGGTTTAAAATAAAACACGAAGTGGCAACAAATCAAAAGTGGCTCTAATTTTTGTATATTTTATATGCCTTCAAAGAACATGAATGGGTAACCATAATTCGAAGCAACACTAGGAAAAAAGGAGTTATAAATTATGTTCGATGGCGTCTACCCATACCAGACGAAGATTTCTGACAATTATGACCAATAAACAATACGATCACTGTAACTAAGTTTAAAAACTCATAAATCTCACGCAGTTTATAAAACATTTCGGTGAATTGATTACATTTGCCAATGGTATCAATGAGATATTCCCGTCATATTTTGCAGCTGGCTCATAAATCTTTCGAACTTTGTTTAACAGTTTTACGAATTAATGACCTTCAGATAATATTTCTGACTTTTACCCGCCAGATTAGACTCGAAGCCAAAATAACTAAATGATTGTTTTAGAATCAGTAGGAAAATACTTGTCGTCTTGTGTCAAATGTGTGGGTCTTGGTGATTGAATATAATTTAATAGTTCAATTCCGAGTTTCACGGTAAGAATTTTGTTATATTTAACTTTAATTTTTTTAATTTTATTTTTTTTTAGTGAAACTACCTCTGTAAACATTATAAAATAATTCTGATTTGTTTGATAATGTCAAATGTGTTGTATTAGATAAAAAGCAAAGCGGAATTTTTACCAAATATTTAGATTCCGATAGCTTTTGCTGTAAAAAAAACCTTTTTAAAGGAAAATTAAAAATAGCTTGTAATTTCGTATTATAAAAGATATTCCAACAAAAGGTGCTTCCCTTTTTCGATTAGGGGCAACTCTGCTTTGACTATCATTAGAAAAATATTTAAGGGGAAAGTCAGTACATAGGGTTTTATTCTTGGGACAAAGTTACGGTCCGGATTTAAAGATTTGCCGCTTGTAGGCTATACGTTTGATTTGCCGCCCCTGTCACAATATATCTCCCCCTTCGGGGAAAGGTAGCTGGTTAGCTGCAAAAAAGGGTGGTATGTGTTGTTTAAAAAAGATACACATCATAGTCCAGGCAACGAAGAGTTATAGAGGGAAAGTTGTGGAACACAATTTTTGACTTTGTAGCTTTGTTTGGACTAGTTAGGAGGTGAACATATCAAAAGTCCCCGCCCCTGAGCCGAAGGGGTGAGGGGGGGTTGAATGTCCCATTTTTCAGTTTTTTGCTTATATCTCAAAACCTATGCGTCCTACCGATATAATTGTAATACACAAAATGAAAGCTTATTAAATTTGCTACACGTTTCACCCCTCAAATGTTTTTATATCTTGTATAGTTTTCGAGATATCCTCTCTTGAAAGTCTGCAATTTTGGATAAAACATTTTTCTCCCCACATTTTCCCTCTTTCTTGACCGTTGAACTCTTCAATAATGCACCGAAACACTAAATTTTAACCATAGAGTGGTAGAGAATTTAATTCTTTTCAATAATATATTTTACTTTACTATTTTATCTATTTTCCTTCACATTTTAAAGCAGTTTCAGTATTGAGCGAAGAGAGATTGTCAGTCCCATAGAGCTAATACATTAGTTTTGAAATCACAACTTTTGGCAAAAAAATTAATTTGTCATGTTATCAAATTTTTACCAGGTATGGGAATCATCATAATATCAATTTAACAATTAATAATTAAATAACCGGATGTTATTTTCTTTTCAATTTTGTTTTAAAGTTTTTAAATAGTGTCGCCATCTGCTGTATATTTTTGGCATTATAAAATTTCAAAAATATATAATTAAATAACTAGATAGCATTTTCGTTTCAAATTTGTTTCATTTCGATGTTATGTAGACTCCCGTACCTGGGGAAAAGGGGCTAACATGGCAAAGCAATACATCTGCGGAAGTTGTGATTCCAAAACTAATGCATTAGCTCTATGGAACTGACAATCCCTCTTATGTACACTTATTCTATACTGAATGTTTAAATAAAACCCAGATACTCATTTTGTAGGCACTCTGTTACTTTAATATTTTATCTATTTTCATATTCTATGTTATCTATTTCAATTAATTCGTCGGACCCCAGTAGGAAAACAGTCGGATGATCCTCCTGTTCTTTATCTTCGGAGTCACCTTGAGAGACCCCATTGAGGCAAGTCCTCTGGCAATTTTGTAATGCTGAGGAACATTTGAGACTTACTTTTTTACAGCTACACTTTGAGCTGGCACAGTGTTTCATGCATCTGCAGAAAATTATTTTCAAAATATCGTCAGGGGCTGCTGCTAACTCACTGTGCACTGGGACCAAGCAGTTGTTCTCAATCTTCCACTCATACATCTGAGGAGGCAGGTCATTTTCCAGCCACAGCTTAACTTGGTGGAATGTTCGGAGGGAATGCTGTTTTACTGCTCCCTCGGTGGGAGGTAGACAAGAGATATCAGTCTTGATGGTGGCCACTGATCTTAAGAATCACTTATACCTGTAGGCATTGAGGGAGGCCTCTTTCGTTGGAGCCCCATACCACCTCAAGATGCAGGTTTCGCCTGTATTTTTATTTTTAACCTGATCAGTGGTTGAGGAAAGGTCCGAAAAGACCGCCGCTGCTTTCTCGACCTCTGGCGACTTCAGATACAGCTTTGCAAATGAGACCTTGCTTTTTCGAAATGCGGAAGATGTAGTGTCGCATCCAGTAAATGCGTGCAAAAATAGCACGTCCTTTAATCCCAGTTGCTGAAGCTCTTATGGGAATGGAACGAGAAGAAAGAATCCTGTGTCTTCCCACGTGCAGACTTTATGAAAGTAATGTCCTTACGCGCATCAGAGCTTTAGCCATCAAGAGGACTATAAGGTCGAAATCTCCACCTACAATGGCGACAGCTGTTGTTTCGACATTTCCACAGCTGTATCCAAGTTGATCCAATTGTGCTCAAGCTTCACCTTTATGTTGATGAGACTGTGCCAGCTCAAAGTGTAGCTGCAAAAAAGCAAGTCTCAAATGTTCTTCAGCATGCCAAAATTGCCAGGGGATTTGCCTCAATAGGGTCTCTCAAGTTGACTCCGAAGATAAAGAAGAACAGGAGGATCATCTGACTGTTTTCCCACTTAGGTCCAACAACGAAATGAAATAGATAACATAGAATACGAAAATAGATAAAATATTAAAGTAACAGTGTGCCTACAAAATGAGTATCTGGGTTTTATTTAGACATTCAGTATAGAATAAGTGTATATAAGAGGTATTGTCAGTTCCTTAGAGCTAATGCATTAGTTTTGGAATCACAAATTCCGCAGATGTATTGCTTTGCCATGTTAGCCGTTTTTCCCCAGGTACGAGAATCAACATAACATCGAAATGAAACAAATTTGAAACGAAAGTGTTATCTATGTGTTTAATTATATATATTTGAAATTTTATAATGCCAAAATATACAGCAGATGGCGACACTATTTTAAAACTTCATCAATTAATAATTAAAAAACCGGATGTTATTTTCTTTTCAATTTTGTTTTAAATTGATATTATGATGATTCCCATACCAGGTAAAAATTTGATAACATGACAAAGTAATTTTTTTGTAAAAGTTGTGATTTCAAAACTAATGTATTAGCTCTATGGGACTGACAGTCCCTCTTCGCTCAATACTGAAACTGCTTTAAAATGTGAAGGAAAATAGATAAAATAGTAAAGTAAAATATATTATTAAAAAGAATTAAATTCTCTACCACTCTAGGGTCAATATTTAGTGTTTCGGTGCATTATTGAAGAGTTATCCGGTCAAAACAGAGGAAAAATGTGGGGGGAAAAATGTTTTCCCCAAAATTACGGACTTTCAAGAGCGGATATTTCGAAAACTATACAAGATATTAAAACACTTGAGGGGTGAAACGTGTAGCAAATTTAATAAGCTTTCATTTTGTGTATTACAATTATATCGGTAGGACGCATAGGTTTTGAGATATAAGCAAAAAACTGAAAAATGGGACATTCACCCCCCCCCCCCCCCCCTTCAGGGCTCAGGGGCGGGGACTTTTGATATGTTCACCTCCTAACTAGTCCAAACAAAGTTACAAAGTCAAAAATTGTGTTCCAAAACTTTCCCTCTATACCCTTTTTTCAGCCTTCGTTGCCTGGACTAACATATTAGAATCATCTATGTACCTTTACACGCTAAATCGAAATAGGCGATTTTTTAAAAAACTGTTTGACTATTTTTCTTTCAACTTCGAAATCCGGGAGGAGAGGTGCAATTGCCCTCGCAGCTACCATGTTTGCTACGAAATATTAGTATTATACATACATTTACGGTTTACGCATTAATGTAAAATATTTTTTTTCTTTCTTAAAAATATTCGTATCTTTATAATAATATTTTTTGCCGAATTGCTGTTTTAATTGGTCGTGAAATTTGCCGCCCCAAAAAATTCGCCGCTCTAGGCTACAGCCTACTTAGAAATCCGGCCCTGGTTACCTCATTCGATGGTACAATATCATTTTACTATAAGGTTTTCTATATACACCGTAAAGATGTAGTTAGAGTCTACTTTGGTTAGGTACTCCCATTAGCCCATATAAATAAAAAATCCTCACCGTTTTTTTTTTTTTGGGGGGGGGGGGGGGTTGCGTCGTTAGCTCTGGGGGGGATCGGCACCTCTGCAATATGTGTCCTGAACTTTTAAAAAAAAAGACCTCTCTGTTTTAGCAACCATAGCTAGTTTTAAGAAATGAATTCTTGAAATTTGAATGTCGGGAACGAAGAAAATCACTTTTCAGTCAAAATTAAGGGGTACTTGAAATCGAACATCGACTTTTTAACGATTTTTGGTAAAAATCAAGGACCCGTGTATATACCCACTTAAAGGGATGTTTTCAGCACCTTAAAATGAACAAGAATGTACCAAAATCGTCAAAAGACTATTAATAGCTCTAATTATGGAGTTGGAATTGCTGAAATTGCTTAAATTTTATTTTTCATTGCGAAAAAAAGGTTTGTCTTGCAGATATTATTGGCAAGATCTTCCACTTTTACCACACTAAAAAGTATACTAATATACTAAGTTCCCACTCAAAAATTTCATATTTGGGGCTTTGGTTTTTTTTTAACGTCATGTAAAAAAATAATATATACAAGTATCATTCAAATTACAAAGAGAAAATCATGATTTATTATTAACTTTTCAATCTCTAATATTGACTAATAATAAACTTTTAGGTGGGATTAGTGTTTTGTCTATTTTTTGTAACGTAACGCATACAGATACAACGGGAAAACAAAATTTAAAACTGAAAATTTAGGACCTTGTTGGTATATATAGTTTAGAGAAAATTTAGTCTTTCAGGGTTCTCTAAAACCATTTTCAAATTTACAGGCTTTTAAAGGACGCCTGAATAAAGTCAATTCATTCACAAAGTTTTCTTTTTGTTAGTGTGTTAAATTGTTTCTATTAATTATGGAGAATCTTTATAAACTTGCCTGCTTTGTACTAACACCAGTCTCATTCTGAGGTTACGTATGAGATTGTGACAGTTAAGTCATTGAACATCAAAAAGGGTGTATTTAGAAATATATTTCTGTTATTGCGAGATTCTGAAAGAAAGGAAATAAAGTAAATAAGATTTGAAGAGTAATTCACAAGATTTGTGACTTTTTTCCCTTGAGAAGCAAGAACTAATCTTGTAAAACATTAAAAGATCAGAAAATCATTTTAAAATAAAATCAGTTTTAAAAAAAAATAATTAAATGTTCATTATAAAATTAGTCCTGTTTAACTAAACATATGCGAGCCAAATTCGAATTAAAAAAAAATTACCTACTGAATCAAATTGTTATTTGCATCCATAATTATTTCAATCAATAAAGAAAAAAGTTGCTCTTTTGACCTATAGATTAAGATAACTTTGGCCTTGAGGATAAATTTAACTCAAGCCCAAGAACAAAAAAAATTAAAGTATTAACACTAACTTTTTTTTATTCACTTATGTATTTCAGACAGTGTTACAATGAATTAAAAAAAAATATACTTAAATTTTTTAAAAATATTAGTTTAGTGAAAAAAAATCGATGACCTAAGTTAGGTTCAAGAGCTAATGCTGCATTTAACAGTCCTTAAACATTTCGTTTTAATTATTAGTTTTTCTACAGAATTGGCTTTTTAGGAACTGACAAAAACCACTTATTCAGAAACATTTTAAATTATAGTAATATTTTTCCAATGCAGTATTACAGAAAGAAAAAAAAAACACAAAACAATTTTCAAAAATCAGTTTTATTTTCACAAACTTGCATTTAGTAAAACTTGACTAAATATAAATCTTCTTTGAATAACTATTGACTTTATGCATAGCACAACGTAAAAAATAATTAGTTCATATTTTATTGAAGAATGTCTCGTATCTTCTTATTTTAACAGTAGTCCAACACTCAGTGGTTTTTCATTTCAAAACTTATGACCTTACATGAAGTTTTAGTGACATAAAGATAAATGCAATAGTGTATCTTTTGAAAATACTTAAAGCGATCTAGAATTCTGATCAGGATCAAAATGGTACAAATAGTTAATACATTAAAATGAAAATAACTCAATGTAATAGTGGTTTTCGAAATCAAATTAAGTCTTAATTTTACAATCAATCTTCATATTTCAAGTCCAATGAATTGCAGATGAAGCAATACATATCGGTAAGCTCTTCAATCTAAAAAATAGAAAAACAGAAAAATTGGCAGAATTTTTTTTAACAACCTGCAAAGAATGGGATTGTCAACATTTAAAATTCTAATAAGTAGATTAGATTTTAAGATAGTAAAGATTCAATACATGATTAGATGATATTACACTGAGTGGTAGCAAGAAAAGAAAATGGTAAAAGTGTTAACGTTGTATTCAAAGTGCATTTTTTAAATATCTAAAAGAAAAGATCTTAAATATAACACTACCAAGATATCTTCATTTATAAACTCTATTAAGTAGATTAGATTTTAAGATAGTAAAGATTGAAAACGTGATTAGATATTACACTGTGGGTGGCAACAGCACAAAAAAAAATGTCTTTCAAAAGAAATTAAGTATATAAAATTTAACGCTACCAAGATGTCTTCATTTACAAATAAATCGGCAAAAGATTTTGAAAATTAAGTCATAATTTTTAATAATGTAATTTTATACAAGTAGGTAGCATAACATTTATAAGTAGGGCAGATTAAAAAACTTTTCAGGAAAGACCTATTATTATTGATAATCTTACACAATTAACTTACTTTCGATATTTTTTGGCATTACAATAAATAGTTATACACTGCGAAGGGAAGGTCAATTTTTTAAAGTTTGCCCAAAATGGGAGGCAGGTAAAATAAGACAAATTATGAATAAAAGCTACAATTGTTTTACAAAGTTTTACAAGAATTAAAAATGAAGGATTTTTTATACTTAAAATACTAATTAAAATTACATGGACAAATAAATAATTTTATCTTAATTTATACTATATTAAATAAAATGAATTAAAATAATCATGAACAATTTTTTTAACCTTCTGAGGGATAGGAAAATTGGCTGAAGTGTAAACTTGTTTTTACTGTGCAAGATAAAATGTTTTATTATCGGAATATTTAATTTCTTTAATTAAATTTCAGTAGCAGACGATTATAAATGACTCTTCCACACTTTAAATTTAGTAAAATTAAAAATTTATAATCTTTTAAAAACTGTGTAATGCTGGATAACCTGATAGTCAGGTTACAGATTTATACTTTTTTATCCCTTAGAGCAGTGGTTCCCAACCTTTTCTGGACCATCGCCACGTATTTTAGGTTGATTAACATCCATCGCCTCCTTTTTATTTTCATGTTATGTCTAATCATAATTTGAGTTAAAGTGTAACTATAAAACAGTTTTATAACACTTACTACCATTTATAAAAACAACCATAGAAGCTTTATCCGGTCACTTTTAAATAAAATAGAAAAAAACATAAGACACATATTTTTAAAGAACAAAAGTGAACTAATTAACAGATATTTTTACTGGTTTCTAGAAAATTTAAGAGTTTAAAGAAAAATTGGCTGGTTTGGTTATGGTTGGAGAATGGTTTTACTGTACAAAAGGTACAACATTATTTTAATTTCCCCCCTTTGAATACTCATCGCCCCTCAAGTATTTTTTGCCCCCTTGATAACACAAATCGCCCACTTGGGGGCGATCGCCCCCAATGTTGGGAACCGCTGCCTTAGAGGTTGAAGGCTTTACGATAAAAATAAAAAATTTCATTTGTAATTGCTTTGTAGGATCTCCAAACCAGTTTGGAAATATTTTTTTTACTTAATCTATTCAAAAACAGGATAGATTATTTCTAGTTGAATAAAAATACATACCACTTTAGAAGTTGGTTTTCCACCCCCATGTCCACTTTGAACGTCAACTCTTATCATGAGAGGATTGGTCTAAACAAAATAATTTACCATAAGTTGAGGATAGATTCATGAAAGCTCTTATTGAAAAGTTTTGTTATTCATGACATTTCTTTAAAAATGAAGAAATGATTTTGTAATACTTTTTAAATCCATTTGTGACAATGTAAGCAGCACTCAAAGTAAGACAATTAACTCACTAACAAAGGTTAGCAAGAAATTTTGACATGTGAAAATGAGCTTTTTTTCAATTATTTAAGTAAGCAAAATACAAGACAAATGAAAATCATTGTTCTGAACTATTTATATGGGACAAATTAAATTACTTGAAAAACTGAAATGTAACGTTTTACTGCAGAATGAACGTGAACATGATTCACAAAGTCGTCGGAAAAGGGTTATTTTTTAGTGCAAAAAGTAACTAAAATATTCAATAAGGATGTGTAAGAAGCAAAATATTTCCAACAATTTATTTTAATTGGTGTTTAACCATTTTATACTAAACCACAAACAAGTGTATGTTACTAAAATGATTTTAAAGAAACAAAAATATAACTTTTAAAAGGTACAAATTATAGTTTTGTGAGTTATAAACAGAAACTGATTAAGCATTACCAGTATGAAACTATCACAGCAAATTTTTCAGAGAACGTACAATTAGATCTACATTGTTAATGTAAAATGAGCATCCCAACTTCTCTACCACCTGATCGCTCAAAGGAAATTTCATTTTTTTTTATAACACAAGTAAAATGAGGTAATATTTGAAACTAAAACATACAAAAAAATTACGATACAATTTCCTTTGGAAAGTTTACTGAGCCCATTTTAGCTCATCTGGTTCTAGAGTATGAAGCATATGTTCTGGTTAGGATAATCAACCTCACACAGACTCCAGTGTTTAGTTACCAAGCATGCTTGGTCCTCATTTCATCCCCAACACTTACTGTACCAACTACCACATCCAAAACTAAAACCCAAAACATAACAATTCCCATGAACAACTAATGCAGCAACTTACCTGCTTCTCTAGCGCCCCCAACTTGTGCTGCAATTCTGCAATAAACTTGAGAGAGTGCAGTGGTACCACCCGATCGTCATGATCACCAGTCAGTAGCAGTACAGCAGGGTACTGGGCAGTATCCCCTTCTGGTACTTGAACGTTGTGGAGAGGAGAGTACCTGGGGGTTGAGGGGAGGTATTTTTTTAAGCATAGAACTCACACAAGAGTAGAAGCACAGAGAAGGAGGTATTATAGTACTTCTATTCCAAAATAAACAAGTTTTTTGTTTGTGACATGATTTTTAAGGCATTTGGCGATAGAATTTTAGCCAACTGTCTTTAACTAGGATATTTTACCTTACATGAAATATAAGGTAAATATTGTGAATATCCAGAGTGGATATTTAGTGTTTTCTACATGTTACACATTGTGGAGGGGACAGCACTTGGGTATTCAGGGGAGACACTGTTTTAATCATAATACTGATGTAAGAGAAGAGAAGCGTAGAGAAGGAATTAAAGAAGAGGTATTATAGAGGTGGTACAGAGGTACCACCCGATCGTCATGGTCACCAGTCAATAGCAGTACAGAAAGGTACTGGACAGTATCCCCTTCCGGTACATGCACATTGTGGAGGGGAGGGACTGGTTTAAGGGGAGTCGGATGGTTTTATCTCGCCCATGTTAATTTTACTAACTTTAGGAGCATTTCTCTCAGGAACTACACGAGACATCATTAATAATTTTTTTATAGTTGGTTCCTTACATCTAGCTCTTTGATTTAACCTGAGGATATTTCACAGTATAAAAAATACTTTTACAGTGATTTTTTTAAAATATGTATAAAAAAAACGCAAAAAAAATTCGATTTGAAGTTATAGAATTTTTTTTTAGCAGATATATTTAAAATTCCTCTGTTTAAATTAAAGAGCTATTAATGCGGAAGAAATAATAAAACACAAAATGTTGATATCTTTTATAGTTCCTGAGAAAAATGTTCCTAACTGTTGAAAAACCTTTGGTCGCAGTGCTTGGCCCTAACGGGCCGCCCCACTCAAGTCAAGTCAGTTGAAAAAGCTTATTTCAGGAAACTCAAAAGAAAATTGAGGTATAGGTAAGAAATTATATACAGAGCTTCTGAAAAAGGCTTATAAAAAGACATCTACTAAACAAAAATCGATAATCTTAGTCTTCAATTAAAGTTATAGATATGCAGATTAAAAATAAAAGAAAAACAGAAAATCAACATTTTTGACCAAAACACCCATCCGACTCCCCTTAATCATAGAACTGATACAAGAGTAAAAGCATTGTGGAGTAATTGAATATTCTACTTGTAGAATGTTTTGAGCCTCTAAGATTTAAAATACAGTTGAAAAAAAAAGTAATACAAAACAAAATTTTGATTTATTCTAATGCTAGGAAATATTCTTTTAACGAAATAAATGTTGTGAATTTCATTACAACTTAAAAAAAAACCCTTATCGATCACTTGAACATTAATATAAAAGATAGTTGGATAATTAAAAAGTTTAAAAGCTATGAGAATAAAGTTACTTGATACACAAGTTAAAAACTGTATTATATTGACACACATAATTACAATAAACATCTTACTTGAGTAAATTGTAAAAGTGTTTTTCATCATCCGAACTACCATAATCAGATTTCCAAGCATGTCCAATAGTAAACTTATGGAATTTCAACATATCCAAAACACTGAAAAAGAATACATAATTACATAAAGAGTACAGAATTAAACAAAATTATTTTCACTGCAGTTGATTGTTTTTGTTAATTGACAGTAAAAAAAAATAATTTTCACAGCAAAATCCAAACCAGGGTTCGAAATTAAGTCGCAAAATATTTTCAAATCCTACGACTTAGATCTTTAAATCGCATAAAATGCAATACTTTGAGGATCAGAAATCTAGAAACTACGGCGATCGTAATTGTGATTTCTAAAATTTTGGAAAATAAAGCTCTACTAAAGTTGCAAAACTGCAGTAATTCTACACTTGTTCAACTACGGCAATCTTTTAAAAGCTTGTATATGAATTACAAATAGCATTTTTCCCATCAAATATTTCTCGCAAAAATGCTCACAAATAATATGCATTTGCTCCTAGTTTTTTTAAAGATAGCTCAAATTGCACCTAAATTATTTCATCCCAATTCTAACACCGTCTATACATATATGAAGAGTACAGGGGAAGAAGCGCTTAATTTATTAGGAGTAGTGCCGCAATTGTCTGCTTGGGGGACATTGGTGACATGAAACCGGTTTCTCTCCTTCGCCTGATACAAGCGTCGGAATCATGCATTGCATGAAACTCGGTAGGCATAAAAGTCGTGGTTTTTAGGACTTTGCAATTAATTTAGGAATCTTAAAATTTATCTTAATTGTTTTAGAAAAATGCGTGATTTTCAACCAATCGTACTTTATTTTTAAAGCTTAACATGATGAACAACGCAGTCTTTTGAATAAAACGCGGAACTGAATTTCAGGGTTGCAGTGAGAGAGGGAAGAAGCACAAGAAAGTGCGAAAGTGGTTTTCTTACACCAGTTAAGGCAGTTACTCGCTTTCATCGCCAAAGAGGCCTGATGAGGAAAGTTTGCTATGAAATTAAGCGCTTTTTCCCCTGTACTCTTCATATATTATCAAGCCATTTTCATACTAAATGTTGAAGATACCGCATAGAACAGCTTACCCTACTTGAGCGATGCCACACCCAAACAGGTCTGGTCTCTGATTGACACAAGCTCCAATTAGAAGACCTCCGTTGGAACCTCCACAAATGGTTAACCTGCAAATATTAGCTGTGTTAAGGTATTTTCATTTATGGGATTCCTATTAGGTAGCAGATATTATACAAGAAAACTAAACCAGATTAGAATTTCAGAATTCTGATTGAAAGGATAAGTAGCAGCAAAAAATATATGTAAAGCACCTTTAATAAAATCTTAACCGTTATACTAAATTTTGAATCTCTTAAACCTTGAACCTCCTTCTGAGGCCCCACTTTATTTTTAGCTAGACTTGACTAAGACATTGACCTAACGTGATTGGCTTGATCGATGTTGTAAAGAAGCCAATCAAATAGTAGCAAAAATAAGCATAAAATGGCTAACTGGCAACATCATTATGAGCAATCATACAAAAAAAAATTCCTAAAGGCGCCCCCAAATTTTTTTTGTGCCTATAGTCAGAGTTTTCCTAGATCAGGCCCTGGCCAAGGATGTGGGCTGTTGTAGGAGTTTACCCAAATAAATTATACTAACTTCTTTGTGGTAGTGTACTTGTTTTCAATCAAATATTCGGCAGCTGCTTGGAAGTCATCAAACACATTTTGCTTGTTAAACAATCGCCCAGCACTGTGCCATTTCTCACCATATTCTCTACAGAAAAGACAAAATAGATACATACAATAAACTCCCGATTATACACGGCTGGATAATCTGCTAGTAAAATAATTACAGTTAGTTTTAGAAATTACGAGATAGTTAGTTACGAGAAAATTTGAAATTTAACCATTGTACTATTTTTCAAAGAGAAACAAAATTAAATAGTTACTATCGTAAAAAGAATTAGGAAGAAAAATTCATTGTTGTTAAAAGTTAAATAACAAGCTGAACGCTGAATTGTGTCGTAAAGAGAGGCGTGAAATGTAGCAAAATTATTCGTTACCGCTAAAAGTAACTGTTAAAAGTAACATATTACTCCATTCCCTGCATTTAATGTTTGCAATGGCTAGGGGATTAAAAAAGCTGAAAATTTTTAATACCATAAATTCAATAAAAAATATTCACTGAGTAACTCACCCGCCTCCTCTGAGGTTAGGAATGGCGACTATTCCTCCGAAATGTTGCATGAAGATCAATCTGGAGACAGTGAATGCTGGCAAAAGGCTGGCATTGAATCCCCCATAGCCATACAGGAAGCAGGGAGCAGAACCGTCCTTCTTTAAGTCCTTTTAAAAGAGGGAAATACATGATTAATACGGATAAAATAAAGAAAAACTGAAATGTTTTAACTTGAATATGTTCCTAGGGTGCAGGTAGTTTACTCCGCACATTTACAACAATTCACATGAAAATTCTCCAAAATTTTACGATATGTTTCTTGGCTTACATAAATTCTGTGTTACCGTAGGCCATAGTAGCATCTGTCTGCCATATTAATTTTTTTATAGCCATATATGTTATTATTGATATTCCCTCTTGTACTTAAATATCTAAAATAATCTACTTGTTCATTTAGTAGTCAAATTTTCTCTAACTTGTATAGTTTTAGCAAGAAATGTGAATTTGCAATACGAAATCCCAACGTAAAAGTAATTTCAATAGCTTTTAAATATATTTTAATGATATTATACTGAAAAACAAAATAACCATGACATACTTAAACTTCTATTTTTATCAAATATGGTTTAAAAATAGTTTGTTTTTTGTGGTCCTAAGGTTATTTTACAAAATCTTAATAAAAATGAATATGCAACCAAATACTAAATACCTTAGAGTGAATGATAAACATGGGAATCTTGGTGCCATCTTTGCTTGGGTAAAACACTTGAGTGGTGTGGAATTTGGAAGCATCAAAACCTGGGACTGTGATTTGTCGAAATTCCTACAAAATTTCCGGACAATGAAACACACCAAAATAAAAATTACTACCTTCCTTTAAAATTAATGACCTTAATACTGCTTTACAATATATGTAAAATATAAGTTGACAGGGAAAGTTAGTTGAATTTAAAGTAGCTTTTATTCCATGAGTGTAGACATAAGGAGGTTTGACAGCTTCTTAAATCAAGAGTATGTGGCAGAGTGATTCACAAAAATGGCAACACTCCTTGGTCGTCGACCAATTAGGTGTTAGAATCAGTGATGGGGAAGGTTTAAGGTCAGATTTAAAATGTGCTGACTTAACAGTTCCCTTGGGAAGGACTATGTGGCGTGACTATATGACGCTGTTGTTGGGATGTTAGAGATATTAGTAAGTGATATTAAGCATATGTGAAAAAGGCAATTTAAATTATTAAGTTTAAGTGGGGTTAAAAATATAAGTTTTTGAGGTGGTTTAAGTCAGGATATGTCATATTTACCTTGAGGTCTGTTCCTTTTTTCAAATCCATGTAGTAAATTATTCCAGGAGTCAAAAATGAAACAAACCTGATGAAAACCTTAAAAGCAAAAAATAACAAATATCATCCATTATCTTCTTTTAATTTGGGTTTGTCCAATATGTGGCACCTCTGCTTTTGGGTAGCATTTTGTACCATATCCCAGACTCATCCATTGTAGAAAAGTATTAAAATTTTACAGGGCGTTTCAAAATTGACCGGAAATGGAAAGGATGCAATTCCGAAATATATACCTGGCCCCCACCAATAAAAAACGGCTAAATAATTGGCCGCACTTTTGGTCGTGCATGAAAGCTTGCACTTGAGCTACACAAGAATGTAATACTTTTAGTTTGGTTTGGTTGAATTTACATTTGGTTAAAATTACAGGTTCAACAAGTTTTCAACACGTATCTTTTTTTTATGAGGCTGTTCATTTCGATATGTTGCATTATTGTTACAAAATTTAATGTTGACCATCAGTCGATACATAACAATTATTGTAGTTTGCTTACTAATATTAATAAAAAAAGGACAGAAAATTAGTAAACAGCACACGCTTTCAGCAGAAAGGCGACTTACATAATGGCGATCTCACAGTCTGCGTTATTTTATTAATCTCTCAAATCACCTATAGATACAGTTATACAAATACATGTATATCAGTTGTTAAAAATTTCAAAAACCTGTCCACCAGAAAGCTGACTGTTGTCCCGTCCCAACACATACACATTTTGACAAACTGTACATTTCCATCGCAAAATGTTTAGTGTTTATTGAATTTTCATATATCCTGCTCAAATTTGAAACACACCAAATCATTTAAATTGAAATCCAAACACCAAAATTCCATTTTAGTAGTTATTAATCATTTTTAGTAGTTATAGAAACTGTGATGTAACAGAATCTGCAACTGTAAAATTACTAGGCGACATGTCAATTCAACCAAAAGGAACTCAAAACGAATGCACCACTTCGTCAACGCATTCTTGTGCTGCCCTAGTTCAAGGGTGCAACCACAACCAAAATGCGTGACCAATTGGCTGTGTACTAGTTTTTGGAGGGGTTGGGTAGATATTTCGGAATTGCATCCTTTCCATTTCCGGCCAATTTTGAAACACCCTGTATTTTCTAATGTATTGGGAGTGCAAAAAATCATTAAATTACAAGTGCTGTGAAAAAATTGAATTTCATTAGTAATAAATTAATAAGCAGCAAGTATTTTTGAATCAATATCATACTATCAATATACGTAAAAAAAAAATTTAATCAATAGAAATCTACACGTTAATTTATAAACACCAAACTGCATCAGCAACTACTTTAAGGGATAAAAAACTAGTCTTCATTTCGAATTTTTAATACCATCATAATATGTTTATTACCTTATATTTCATATTAAGTAATTGAGAGTAAAAAAGTTGAGAAACTTTCTGACGGCTTCACTTTTTTTGACGGCAAGCATCTTCTTAACTTAATACAAAATTATAAATGCCTTTCTGCATAGTATTTAAGAGGGACTCTCAGTCCCATAGAGCTAATGCATTAGTTTCGAAATCACAACTTTTGCAAAAGAATTGCTTTGCCATGTTATCCCCTTTTCACCAGGTATGGAAATTATCATAACATCAATTTAAAACAAAATTGGAAAGAAAATAACATCCGGTTATTTAATTATTAATTGATAAAGTTTTAAAATAGAGTCGCTATCTGTTTTATTTTTTTGGCATTTTAAATCTTCAAAAATATATAATTAAATAACATGATAACATTTTCATTTCCAATTTGTTTCATTTTGATGTTATGTTGATAAAAGACTGACATGGCAAAGCAATACTTTCTGCAGAATTTGCAATACCAAAACTAATGCTCTATGGGACTGACAGTACCTCTTAAACAAAAAGAATTAACACAGGAAAAGAAAAAAAAACCATTTGGATCAAGAAATAAAATTACTTCACTAAGTGTCTTTTTTCCAGAATGGCCGGTGATGCTCCCGACATCCATAGTAAAAGTGTGAAGATGCTTTCCAGTTTTCAAGTCGTGTAATTTTAGAACACTCTGAAAATTGAAACAATAATTATAGGATTTGTATGTAATAATAAAAAGTTCTAAAATAGCCTACTTTCCCGTTACTTAAATACCTATTGAAATTCTTACGGACAGACAGCAGATATTATCACAATATGTTTCTCATGCCATTGTTACAGCTTAAATGGCTTAAAATTAAATTCTAATGCTAATTCAATTCTGAATTCGCCGACTGACAGTGGATAGATGTCTGTCCAGACGTACAGACAAAAAGTATGAAAATTGGGTCTCCGAGGTTCTTTCTAACAAAAAAAAGAATTTTTAAAGTCTGACGAAATAGAACCGGTTTTGGAAGGAGAGTACGGACGGACATCGTCATCACCTACTTTTTCATTTTTCAAAATTCTTTCGAATAAAAGAAAAAGTAGGCTATAAATAGGCCATTAATAAATGCATAATTAATAGCAACCTTATTTGGATGATGTTTAATAACATTATGAAATATGAAGCTGTTTAAAATTTGGTATTTTAGTATAATTTATAGGAATGGTAAACAAATTGCTGGTAAATAACAAACAAATTGCTGGTAAATAACAATGACAAGTTAGGAATTGGCATTTGCGAAGCAAAGCAAATGCATTATAAATACTTAGAATTAAACAAATTAATGGATTTAGAAATGAAATATTTTGCTTGATAATTTTCATTTTTGTAAAGAGGTATTTTCAAAAATAAGTTGCATACAATTGAAGAGCTTAGTGGAAGAACGTGCTAAGTGACAAAAAGGTGAAAACGAGATAATGAGCTTCAAAGTTTTTAGTTTGCAACCTTTTCTGTCATTCACAAAATCAGTTTTTTTTGCATGATATTTTAGTTTGGTTCTTCAAAATGCTTGGTGGCTTTTGGCTTAGCCGTAATTTACATAATAACGCTTCATTTACAAAACGCGCTTGACACCTCATGCACTTGGCACGTTCTTCCTCCGAAGTGCTTCAGATTTTGGCCAGTCGCTTAGTGGAAGGACGTGCTAAGTGACATTTTTTAGGTAAATTTGATCCATAAACGTTTCATAATTTCTGTACTAACCTTCCGATTTTCAAAATTCTTTTTCTGTTTGGAAGATAAGACTTCACAGATCTTTTTCATACTTATTAATCGTTTGCCTGTCCGTTCATCATTTTGTCCGTCCGTCCATATCCCTTTCAATTTCCGATCCAAAGTTCCTGATTTTGAAATTTCTTTTTTTTTTGGTTCGAAAGTAAAAAATTTAGATGACTGAAATGTATAGTGTTTGGCCACCTGCCTGTATGTCTGCTATTTTGTTTCTGTCCGTACGTCCTACCCCCCCCCCCCAACTTCCTTTGTACCCGTCCAATTTTTACAATTACCTAATATAAAATATAAGGTAATAAAATTATTGCGATAGGGGTCAGTAATCCAAAATGAAGATTTTGTGCTTTCTACACGTTTTGGAGGGTGCTCATTCTGAAAAATTGGTGTTTTTTTACATTGATCCGTCTGTCTGTCTGAAACTACTTTACAGTTAATAAAAGAGCTACGGACTTCAAATTTAGTACACGGGTTCCTAGTTCCTGTTGGACGTCATAATAAGGTTTTCGTGAAAATTGCGCTTGCGCAAGTAGAGCTGCTGTAAACTTTTTTTGGTTTTAAAGGTATTGCTGAACAACGAAAATAGATACAGACTTCTAATTTGATACACGTGTTCCCTGTACTAGTCGGACGTCAAAATAAAGTTTTCTACAATATTGTGCATGTGCAAGGAGTAGCTGCCATAGAACTTTTTAGGTTTGAAAGTTATTGAAAATACTTTATAAGATATATATAACTTTTAAATGAGCGTATTGATATATAGTGTTACACATCCCTAGTTTTTATTAAGATATCAGTCACCTATCTTATACTTTTTGTTCGTCCGTCTATCCCTACTATAAGGATTTCTTTGAGTATTTAAGTTAAAAGAAAGTAGGTTATATAAGTTATTTTAGAACTTCTTGCTTAATGTTAGATGAGTAAGTTTTTAATTGAAAATATTTTTTTAAAAATACCATTATCACTGAAATTATAAACTAAATACTTTGAAGAATAATAGACAGATCAACTTAATAAAAAGTATACAAAAAGATAGTAAAAGATAAACAAATGCATTTGAATTTAATAAATATTAAATTTAAAAGACTTATAAAAATAGATTATAATGCAAGATGTAAGTTTTCGAAAAATAAATTTTTAAATAGTTTTTACATAAGAATAATCGAATTAATTTAAAAACAAACTTTGATATTAAAAAAAAGTAAAAATAAGTTGTATGGCAAGATATAGATCCTAAGGTTATTTACGTTTTTCTTTCTCCTTTTCAATTAAGGGTTCAATCAATTTTAAGAAAGCTTCTTTAATTTACAGCATTTTTACAACGGTCGAACATTCGTTTAAACAATTTATTTTTACAATCGTGATGCATAGTACTTTTTTAAAGTCATCGATATTTTAATAAATATTAAGAACTTATAACGTTTTATACTTTGTCACTTTATTTTTACATCAATTATTATAAAATATTTTAGTTTTACATAACAAAGCAATATCTTGATTAAATTTGCACTTACCGTATAAGCTTTTATTCACGCTTTCAAGCAAAAATTCAGCTTTCCACTTGCTTCTTAATTCCATTTTAAGAATTTTAGGAGTTTAGGACATTGCACAAAATGCGTTCGATAGCTTTAGAGATCAAATGTAAAATGGCTTTAAAACGATTTTTGTACCCATAATTCATTATTTTAAACAAACCAGATGCTTTGAATGTTTGGTGCAATGTTGTTTTAACGCGAACTGCCATCTCCATAGAGCAGGTGCAACTTTGTTTTAATTATGCCACCTGTTCGCTGCTAAATTATCTATGTTTATTACAATAAAAATCAGACGACATTTTATAAAATGTTAAAACCTTTAACTCCGTTTAGATTTAAAATCAAAATGCAATTTTTTCCTATTTTGCTAAATGCACTCAAAACCCAGTTTTATGCAATATAAATTTAATTTCATTGATTATATTTAATAATTAAAGTTAATTAGGAAATATTAATTACGTTTTGTTGAATTCTTTTTGATTAAAAATACAAAAGAACCATTTGTTTTGCTATTAATGCAAGCGAAAGAAAATTTTCCGCAAACGTGTCACTTAGCACGTTCTTCCACTAAACGATCGTTCCTGAATCGGACGATTTCGGTGGAAAAACATGCCAAGGATCCTTAGCACGTTCTTCCATTGAAAAAGTGACGAAAATGCGTGCACCTACCAACTTCGTATGCGAAAAAAATATATGAAATCGAATATTTTATAAAAAAATTGAAAGTTTTTATGTTTAAAGCAGGTAATAACATGATCATTGACACAAAAATCTCAATTTTTTCAAAAATGTCACTTAGCACGTTCTTCCACTCAGCTTTTCAATTGAATAATTAAAAATTCCATAAGTGCAGAAACCCTCTAAATTAGGCTCAAGATCAAGTTTAAGTTGTTTACAGCCTTATGAACAAAAATTGGGATATTAGGACTTTTGGGTGGTCCTAAAATAGTTCCAAAATTTACAAGCTTTTATAAGGCTAGTAGAAACTCAATGTTAATAACCGACTTCTTAATTGAAATCATACCTTGACATCTTCAATGTAACACACAAGTAGTTTATCTTGTTGGACGCATAGTGACCAATCCAATACATTTTTTGAATCCTCTTCAATCAAAACTTTCCAATTAGCCTTTAAAGAAACATTAAAAACAGTTAAAATGTGAAGAACATTTCTTTATAATAACAGCTTTCAATCTTATCCTATTCTTTTAATCATCTAAAAACAGATTATTGGAAAGTATTTAACATTCGAAACTTATATTGTTTATCTAAACTCCTTCCGATCACAACGCAAGCTTTGAAAACACTTTCTCCCCCTACCCCATCTTGGGGTGTTCCAGGAAACATTGTAGCATGTAAAAGATGTTTTCGTTTCTTTCTACCCTACTTAGGTTTGGGTTGGGATAATTAAAATCACAGAGTATCAAACAAGGTAGGTTTAGAACAGCAATGCTCACGCCTTTTCCTGGAAAACCACACGATTGGGTAGGGAAAGGAAGTGTTTTCAAAGCTTACGGTGTAATCAAAAGGAGTATAGTTTCTCTATATTTTTATTATTAATGAATTTATTCAATAAAAGCTATAATGCTAGTTAGCAATATTAGGTAAAAAAAGTAAATTAAAAAAATGAATAAAAGCAGGGATTGGTGTAACGCGCTACTTGTTTAGTTTAGTTTGAATTATCGTCGCACTAGAGCTACACAAGGGCTATTGGCGACAGGCGACGTATTTTAGAACCACAGTCAAGTGACGAGCCGACACCTGAGTAGGCACCTAACGCAACCGTTAAGGGCGACATCGTACGCAGCGTTAAGACTTTGGAGCATATTTAATGTGCACTCCCTCTACACGGGGTATTATTCGTTGGACATTTTTGGCTGCACGGGCCGTTTATAGGTCGGCAGTTATTTTGGCGATGCCCGGACCCAAACTTGGGACCTTTCCCATGCTATGTAAATGCCTAACCGACTGGGCTCCCCAGCCCCAATACGCTACTTGTAACGACATTAATTTTTTTAGGTAGCACCGTTAGATCTTTCAGAAAACAACTGTGACTAAGTTACTTTTAGCAGTAATGAAAAATGTCCTTACTTTTCTGTTACTTCTCAAACGGCTCTTCAAATATTTTCGGCTTAAATTTAATTATTTAAAACTTCACTTTTAACACAGTTGAATTTTCATTCTTAACTTATTTTTGATTGTCCTGTATCTTTAGTCTCGGTTCTCTTTGAAAAAACAGTAAGATGGCTAAATTTCAATTTTTCTTATAACTTGAAGTTTCTAAAACTAACTGTGATTAGTTACTTTTCCTAATAATTAACTATAACAGTTAATTTTTTAAATTTAGTAACTGTAACAGAGTTACTTTTTAAAAGTGACTTTCCCATCCTGAATAAAAGAAACGGAAATATTTTTTTGTTAGAAAATCTGTCGTATTTTGAATAACTTACTTCATCTGGATTTTCAAAGTCAATGTTGACTAGTCTGTATAGAGGAGCATTCTTATCCGTTTTGATTGTAAATATGGGACCCTCATTTGTGACATAAGCATATTCAGCTTCAAATTTGTCAACAATAGTTTTCAAAGGTAATAGCCCTAAAATTATTAAACACATTTTGTACAATGTTGTTGACATAAATGTTCATGTACAAAGAAAAAAAAAATTGAAATGTTTCTTAGCGTTTAAATATTAAAAGCTTTTAACAATTTATGCCTCTAAAATTAAAATATTGAGTGGTACATTTTTAAAATCAATATTTGGCATGAAATTAAACTTTGCTAATTATGCTTCAGGCAATGTATTCCTCAAAACATCACTAAGATTTCCAATATCATAGACAAGGTTTGGTTGCATTATTTTGAATTCCAGAAGGCAAAGGATACCAATTTAATTCCATTAAATTGATATGATGCCTCTAAGCAAATATTAAATTGTTAAAAATAACTTGAAAATCACCTTAAATATATAGTGATTTGAAAAATATGTTTATTTAAAGAATATATTAGTAGGATTTCGCTGGGGGGTTGGTTGGTTAATATGGGTCAATATTAGGAAAATAGTCAATTTGCACACCAAATGATTTTATAAAAAAAAAATCTAAATTATTTTTCCCGACTTAATAAAATGCAGGTCAGTAACAGTGTCACAACTAGCAATGCTTGCTTTGTAAAGATATTTTATTTGTTTTGTAAACATAACAAATATACTTTTGAATCAAAGCTACTATCTTTAACATCTTCAATCAATATTGTGCATAATTTTTGAAAAAAATTTTACCAAAATACGCAAAATATGCATGTTACAAGTTTACAGGGTATATAGGTATCATCAACTTCCGAAATGAGTTTAGGGCTGAAAATGACATTTCCCAAAGATAACTACGTAATGGAATTATTCTGTCGACTGTTTATAAAATTACATGCTGCAACTTTAAAAGTTTCCAGCTTGAAAAACCGGTAAGAATTTTTTTGTAATTTTTTAAACACACACACTTTTGAGTAGCTCAGATCAGTAACGTACCCTGAAACAATAGAAATATTTATAGTTTTTTTTACATCAAATCAAAATGATAGGGTTTTTTGTAGTGAAGTAGTCAACATGGTTTTTAATTCAGAAAAAAAATCTTATAGTCAGATTGGTAATATTTTGAATATTTTGGTTTGTTACCGAGAATGAGATTCCATTACATATTTTTTGGAAACATGTACTTAAGAATAAATTTACCATATTTTTCACTATATTTTGAAGCTTTACTAGATAATTGATGTAATAATTTAATTCTTGCATCAGATTTGTAACATATTACCACATCTGTAAATTGGCACTTTTCCTAATATTGACCCATATACATGTTAACAACAAGTAAATTAGATTAAATACCAGTAATTCCATCTGGCAATGAATTCAAATCACAGAAGAACACCATATTGTTTTTAGTTGATTCCCGAACTCCAACAATCACATATCTACCACAGTGACTCACATAAGCACCCCTACAAGAAAAAGAGGCCAGTTACACAACAGGCAATTCAGCCATTACAGTAGAATCTCGATTATCCGGAACTCTCTGTTAACCAACCATTCCTAAGTCAACATAAAAATTTCACCAACAAGGTCATTGTCGGTTGTTGACAAAAGAAACCTATCACAGAAATCTACGGTGATTCTAAAATCGGAATTATCTGGTGATTATGAAATCGGGAAACTGCTGCGATTTTAAAATGGCAAAACTTTGGCAACTCCAAAAAGCGAAAGCAAAAATTTCTGACAATCCTATATTTTCGGAAAACTCCCGGAATCTTCCACAATCATGATATCAACCCTAACACAAAAAATAAACACTTTTCCCAGAACTCCGCTCAGTTATTTAAAAAAAAAATTAGTATAGAAATTATAGTACCAGATATTATAAGTTAAAGTAATACTATTTAATGGAAATTCTGATATCCGGCCAACGTACGTTCTCAATTAGACCAGATAATCGAGGTTCTACTGTAATTTCAAAGGGGATTATCTATCTACATTTTAAAGGATCATTTGAAACCGTTATTAGCTTACTTTTCTTTTAGTATATACTTGTATGGTAAGGTATACATTGGTTTTGAAAAGAAAAAAGTGAAAATAAAGAACTTGCAAAAACTTTAAATATTGCTTAAATGTTCTCAAAGTCAAAATGATACATAAATACTAAACACTCCAATATGGTAAGGCAAGTTTAAATTATCCTCACACTAGAGGTACACGAACACTTCAATATGAAAAACTGTGATAGATATGTTTATTGGATTACGGAAAACAGAGTTTGGCACACTTCTTTTATTCAAATTATTTAGGTAAAGTTTTCTGATAACGTTTAACATGATAAGCATGAAGTAAAACTTAACCCTTTTTAGTACATCAAGTTAAACCCATACAACATGCATTAAATTATTAATGGGCATAATTTAATCTTTAACAGTCCAAAAAATAACTGCGTTACTCATTCACATGTTCCAGTAAAGTTCGCCTTACTTAGAGTACCGGATGATCATAATGGAAATGTTAAGTCAATTGGTTCTTATTGAATATCTTTGTATTTTAACTTATAATTCCTTCAATAAATACAAAATAAACAATTATATCGTAGAGCAGGAACAACCGTTTATTTATTAACAAAACTTGAAGTTACGATGTGTTACTAAAAATTCATTGTGAAAAGGAAAAAAACAAATAATGTACTTAGACTAATGTAGACTAATGTACTTAGTTTTACATCCGGTTTTTAATCAAAGTAGTAGCAATGTTAAACTCTGCTGCAGAGGCAATGTACAGCAGCAAATTTTTCTTCTCTAAAAATACAATTAACATAGCCTGGAGTGTTGGACTGACATCTCTTAGGTTGGGAGTTTGAGCCCTGTCAGCCTATTGAGGTAGCAATGAACTCTTTGGCGGCAAAGAATCCCTGTGTAACCAAATGATAACTGGTGCACGTCAAGGATGACAGGTGCTCGCTAATAATGACTTGTGCACCTTAAAAACCTTCATCGTCACAAAGTCCTCCGAGTTCTCATACCAAATCAATACCTCGTGACAAACCAAATTTGGGATCCTCCGTCTTTAAAATTAGAAGGACCCACTTACGATCGGTAGTGCTGCCTTATATAACATTGCTCTAAAATGAAGAATTAGTGCGGTAGCCTCAAACGAGAGAGTGTGGAAGTGGTGCTGCCTTTTACTGTGCTGCATGAGGTAGCAAGTTATTGGCGCTAGCGTTGAGGCGGCTCTTAGCACCGTATAACTTCAGGGTTATAGTTTTGTTTAGTTTGAATTATCGTTGCACTAGACCTACGTGAGGGCTATTGGCGATGGGCGTCGTATTTTTGAACCACAGTCAGGTTATGAGCCGACACCTGAATAGGCACCCAACACAACTGTTATGGACGACATCGTACGCAGCGTTGGGACTTTGGAGCATATTTAACATGCACTCCCTCTACACGGGGTATTTGTTGGACATTTTTGGCTGCACGGTCGGTTTATAGGTTGGCAGTTATTTTGGCGATGCCCAGACCCAAACCTGGGACCTTCTGCATGCAAGGCGATCACCCTAACTGACTGGGCTACCCAGTCCCCACAGCACTTCAGGGATTTGAAATTAGTACAAAATGCTACATAAGCATAGGTGCCTTAAACCCCCAATGCCCCTCACACAATGCCACCACTTGATTAAGAACCATTGATAAAACCGTAAGTACTACTTCTGCTAATGTGGCATGCTAAAGATCTAATTGACTTAACATTGACACTGTAATCTTATCATTTAGCACTGTAACCAAGTCAAACATTACGAGAACCGTTGCAAGCAAAAAAACACACAGATTAAATTCCACAAAATGTTAGAACAAATAACTCAAGTTTATTGTTAGATTAATAAGATAAATAAATACCGGTTATCCCATCAGATGCAGAATTCAAATCGCAAATGTAGAGTAAACTATCTTTACACGCTTCCGAGGCACTAACAATCACATATCTACCACAGTGACTCACTTCGGCACCACTAGATGATAAAATAGTGCAACACATTATTAAAAAAACAAAAGACAAGACAAAGGGGTTTCCAAGTTACAATTTCAACCATTTTAAACCCAAATCTTCCCTCAAAGAAAGTCCTAAAACTTTTCACGACCACTTCAACAGAGTATTTTAGAATTTTAAAAAAATCATTAAAAATTCACATTTCGGTTTTCATTTCTATAGTTACAGTCTAACCCTGTTAACATGAACTCGAAGGGAGCACCGAACAAACATGTTAACCCAATTTCATGTTAACCATCAAGACTTTTTTTTATTGAAACAGTGAATAGTTTATTTTATTATAGTTTATTATTATAATTTACTATAGAAAAATTCAGAAATTTTTTAAGGAACAGCAATTGGATTAAAACTGACGAATCTTGAGAGATCATGATTTTCTCAGAAGTAGAAGACAATTTATTTTTATAATGTTCGTTTTTTTTAAAGGTTTTGTTTCATTTGTTCTTCGAAACTTTTAATAACTAAGAGAAAAAAAAAAGTCAAATTCAAAATATTTTTTTTGAGTTAAGTGGGATTTCCCCTAAAGCGATTTCGCATTAAGAGATTTTTTAACATTGGCTCAAAGCTTTATAGGCCGGGGAAATGCTTTCACTTCCAAGGCTTAAGCAAAATTTTGTGTTAAGCGAGTTCAAGTTAAATAGGTTCGCCTGTATTTTAAATGTAATAACAAAATGACATTTAATATTTTTTAACTACACTGCTGCAGTTCTAATTAAATTCAAAACAAAATTTGAACTTGTTTTTTCAATGACTCATGCAAAACATCAACTTACAATTTCCTTGCCGGAGTTTCACGAAAATTAAGAAGAATGCTTTAAACTCACCTTTAATTTAAGAATTGCTAGAATTTGTTTTCATTTAGGTATCTGAAGCCCCCAAAACCAGAGATTTCCCATTTCAAAAATACCTTTGAAAAAACTAGATTTTTCTAAGACTTAATATAAAAATAAGAGCTTTCTAGGGGTCCCTAAACAATTCTAATCTAAATGCTTTTTAAGGGTTACAAGAACCATGCACAAATTTAATTTAATTTCTTACATTAACCAATCCGGATGGTCAGGAAACTGTACACAGCAAACATCTTCCGTTTGATCTGTTCCGATTCTATGATAGAACACTTTGTGATTCATTTGGGCTGTAGTTTCACTGCCGTCCACATTGTTATCTGCATCAGGATAACGCTAAAAAGAAATACAGGAAATAAATAACTTATTTGGAACTGTATTGTTGGGTATACAGCATAATATTCCATGGTATTTGATTATTTAAACAAGTAGGTTTGTTACAGAATCTGTCACTTAAACCGCTTCCACACAACATTTGTGTTCAATAGGAAAAAAGGCACCACACACAGAATTAGTTCTTTATTAAACATTTGCAAGCTAAATTTGGCTAGTTTTATTTACCGTCAGTACGGGTAACTTTGGCCCAAAATTAGGTTTTTTTTACAAAAGAAAAATTTAACTACAAAAACGATTTAAACACTTACATATTATTATGCATTCTAAGTATTGTACTTTTAGAAATAATTTCCAAGCATTTTTGTTAAATTTTATAAACTAAAAAAAATGGTTAGTTAAAAAAATTAGGAGTTAGGATCCGGGCGGGTAACTTTGGTCCAAGCATGAAATACATAAGAAACTTAATTTTTAACATCCTTAAAGGCTGTGTTACCGTATTAAATAGTAATATTAAAATGTTAAACATAAAAAAAAAAGTTATAAGACACATAGTTGTTAAAAATGGTATGTAACTTAACATTTACATTGCAGTGCATTGTAGAATGACATTACACTATGAATATCAATATTGATTGTAGCTTAAAAGTAGGATTGGCATGGTTTAAACCAAATGGTTTACACCAAATGTTTTTTTTTTTTAAACCAAAGTGCGAAATTTTCATAATTTTTTAAAAACATTTTTGAATTAAAAATAAATAGTTAATTAGTTATATTTGTTATTGTAACTTCCACTTTGGCCAAACTCAAATGGATAAACGCTACAACAAAAAACTTTTTAAAAAATGGATAAATTCACAAAATGGCAATAACACCGGCACATCTTCTGGCGTATTTACTCGATCCGAATATCAAAGATGATTTTGAACTGTCGGCTGAAGAAAAGAAAGCAGCATTAGAATATGCAAAACATACGTTTCCTAATAACTCTTTAGTTACTCTTGTTATGAAATATTGTGCCAAGAGCTCTCCCTTTTTAGAAATATTTTTTTCAGAGCAATTATGTAAAAGAGTTGTCTGCAATAGAATGGTGAAGAGGCCAAGCAGTAGATATAAACAAGTTAAACAGTAACGTTTTTAGTGAAGTTGAACACATTCTGACTGCTAAAGCAACAACAGCTAACGTTGAGCGCATTTTTTCCTCTTTTGGTCTAGTGCAGTCTAAATTGCGTAATAAGTTTGGGATCGAAAAAGCTGCAAAGCTAGTTTTTTGTTTAAAATGTTGAGTAGTGATCCTTGATTCATAATAAATTGTACCTAAAAAGTTTAGAATTATTACTTTAGTTATTTAAATTAAGGTTATAATACAGTCAATGGTTTAATTGACATCCATTACAAATTGTAATGGCTGTTATGTATGACTATGTGGAAATTGAAATAATTGGGGTATATTTTGCCCCAAAATTAGTTTTATATTAACAAAATATCAAATTTAAAAAATATGGGGATCCTAATAGTAAAGTAAACCTTAAAATAAAGTTTGAAATTTATATAAACATCATTACAGTCCTGAAATTACACAAACTAGTTAAATTCCAGAAAAGTTTTTAAAAAAAACCTGGTTTAAACCAAAAAAACCCCCAGTTTTTTTGTTTTTTTTAAAGCCTGGTTTTTTTCCCAACCCTACTTAAAAGAAAAGTAAACTTTTTTAATAAGGGAAAAAGAACTTATGTTTAAAAGCAAGATTTAATAACAAATATCTTTATAAAGAGCAAACGATTTTATTATAAAAAATATATATAATATATTCGTAATTAGAAGTTTGAAAATGTTTACAATTCGACATTTGCGATTTTGTGTGTTGAACGTTTCAGGTATTTTATCCTTCTCTTTTTAAGGTTTAAAATTGTTTGATTTAAAAAAAAACATCTGAAAAATGGGTAATCATAAAAGTAAGACTTTTTCAAAAATAGTTAAAAAGAATAAACTTTTCATACATTTTTAAAGTGCAAAGTTCCATAAAGAAATCCTTACATCTTGGACCAAAGTTACCCGCAATCCGCATTCATTGTCAAAAGTTTCCCAGTGACCAATATTTAAATATAACATAAGTATTCAACTTAGAATAAAAAAATGGTGTAATATTTATCCCCATAAATAAAAGAATCGAATAAAGTGTTTTATTTAGCTATTTTCAATATTTTTTTTAGGTGTTCCAGACAAAAGTTGGAAGAAATAGATTTTCGTCATTAAATGCTAGTAAGAATGAAAACGTCGTTTGTAGTATTGCCAGAATTAGAATGAGAATTTTTTTTTTACATGAAATGAAAGGCAATGTTTCTACCTTTCCAAAAATGTAAAACAATTTAAGATTGGATCATTTTATGAAAGAAATTAAGAAACAAATCTTTTCCGGACGCGTGGACTAAAGTTACCCTCCATGGCCAAAGATACCCGCTTTGACGGTATTTTCTTTCAAAAATTCAATATATTTCTTATTGTTGGCTAAATTAATTTGTATTCAAAGAATAAATATGTAATACTATTCCTTGCTTTTAATTAGAAGCACAAAACATTTCATATCAACATACAATCAAAGAATCTCTTTGCGAAATATATTGACATTATTTCAAACTGATTTATGTCTCAAAAATAAATTTCTTTTAATTTATTATTTAAAAGAAATGAAGTTTCTCATGCGATTATTATGAATGGCAATGGTGATTTATATATAATTCTAATAAAAATTTCTTTTTAAATGAGCATCAAATTTTGCAGGGTTTTTTAAAAATAATTTAAGTTTGGGCAATGAAAGTGGGTAACGGACAGACTGAACGATTATAACACCTTCCACTTTTTACGTTATAAAGGTAGTGTGGAAGCTAAAATTCAGGTTTTTCCCCCCAAAATTAAAACTCCCCTGACTTTTCCCAGTCCAAAAAAAATGTCATAAATTTCCAAGAATTCCAGATGGGTAGATACTTTGAATAAGCCTAACCTTAAACTACCTCCTGCTTTTTTTTACTTCTAATGTAAAAGCAGAGCATTACATACATATAACAGATTACACTTACAGAATAGAAAAATCCCTTGTTATCATGAGTCCACGAAATACCAGAGAACTTGACTTTGTATAAGGTCTCGGGGAAATCTGTTTTATCTGATGTTTTTCTAATCTAAAAGAAAATTTTAAATTAACTTACATCAAACTAGTTAAAAAATTCTTTAACCCTCTGAGGGATAAGCAAATTGGCTAAAGTGTAAACCGGCTTTCACTGTGCAAGATTAAAAATTTCAATAGCAATTTAAATGTGTTTATTTTTTTCAAAAGTGTACTCCTATAGCAGATAATTACAAATTAATTCTCTGTGATTTAAAATTTAGTAAAGTTATAAAATTTATAATTTTTTAAAAATGTGTTTTGGGGAAACCTGACAGTCAGGCGACGGGTTTAAACGTCTGTATCCCTCAGGGGGTTAAAAGGCTAAGAAACTTGGTAATATGTTTTTAACAGTTTTATAATCTTAATAACTTTTGAATGGTTTTTAGAATATGGAATCAGTTACAAAAACTTATTTAACAACTTAATAAACATTTTTTAAAGCAATTTAGACATTGAATTATAAAGACAAACCATAATTTTCGACCAATCAGAACCACTATCACTCAGCCCATAAGCCATGTATTGTCCATCTTCTGAAAATTCATACTCTTTTAAACTGACCAATCCGGTTTCAGAAAGCGTGTTCGGATTCAGGAACTCTTCGGATTCACCTTCAAGTGTCTTTTGGCGATATAATGGGCTGAAAACAATTGTAAAAATATTTCAACTTTAGGTTTCATTAAGAAATTGTAAGTAAAAATAATTCTTCCTAAATACAGAGGTTGTAGCCCTCTACATTTTGATAGATTTTAATTATAATGAAATATAAATTGATAGATTCACAGCTATTTAGATGACAAACTGCTAAACTAACTGACTGCAGGAAAGTTGAATAGTTTTAACGATATAAAAATGTGTAATATTACTTAGTTCAGCGGTTCCCAACCTGGGGGCAATCGCCCCCAAGTGGGTGATTTGTGTTATCAAGGGGGCAAAAAATACTTGAGGGGCGATCAGGGGGCGATGAGTATTCAAAGGGGGGAAAATAAAATAATGTTGTACCTTTGTACAATAAAACCATTCCCCAACCATAACCAAACCAGCTAATTTTTACAGTCAACTCTCAAATTTTCTAGAAACCAGTAAAAATATCTTAGTTAATTATTTCACTTTTGTTCTTTAAAAATATGTGTTTTATCTTTTTTCTATTTTTTATTTAAAAGTGACTGGATAAAGCTTTTTTGTTGCTTTTATAAACTGTAGTAAGTGTTATAAAACTGTTTTATAGTTACACACACTTTAACTCAAATTATGATTAGACATAACATGAAACTTAAAAGGGGGCGATGGATATTGATCAACCTAAAATACGAGGCAATGGTCCAGAAAAGGTTGGGAACCACCGACTTAGTTGATATTGTTATGATATTTTTTGTGTGCAGATTTTACTTTTCTTATATTTATACAACCTTTTCAAACTAAATATAATAATACAATGTCTTTATGACTTATTGAAAATATGAACAAGATACTCTACGCAGGGCCGGATTAAACAGTGTAGGGGCCTGTAGGCAGTTGATTTTGACGGGGCCCTCTTCGCTCCCCCGCCCTCGCTCTTTTTTTCGGCATGAAGAAATGCTATGCATTTTTTTCAGTGGACATCATCAGAACTCACACAAAGAAAATCAATAGCATCCAAATTTTAAATTCTGCAGCAGTAATTTGTTTTACATCATTTTTTGTATTATTTAATGATCGTAAAATAGGAATTGATTTATAAATACCAATAAATCTAAACGATGGACAGAAATCCGCAATCGACCAAAAATTTAAACAATTACTCACCGAACACTTATTGTCCCTAGCAATATTAAAAATAGTGCATATTAAAGAGAAAATTATATTTTTACGAAAGCTCAATTATATTAAATTTTGACATTAAATGAATTTAAATTTTTATTAATATCTTACCTTTAAACAGGCCTTTAGCCACTTATGAATAACACAAATACTCGATTCAGACAGAGAAAAATTATCAACGAATCCTCACAGAGTCAAATACTAAACTGCCCAACACCAAGGCTAAGGATTGAATTGAACTTATAACCTTTAGTGACGCACCAGCAATAAATTTAGTGTCTTATCTATTTTTTGTGATTTTTGTCCATTGGCCTTAGCCCTGGTCTTTTGCTACAAGTGAGGACAGGGGATGGGGAAGGATCAAGAGATAGATAAACGACTGAGTGAGGGGATAGACCCAGACAACCAGACCCCCAAAACAGGAAATGAAGGAAATAAAAATTTTCTTCTCAGTCTTAATCGCCCTAAAAAAAATTCTTGTCTGCCCACAGGACAAAAAACGGCATGTCCAGTTATTATTTCGAGCCAACGAAAACTGACAACCGGATATTTTTCAATAAAATATATTGCATTAAAAGTTAATTTAATTTTTACTATTTTTGGTGTACTAATAATTGGTGAATACCCTATTTCATAAATCAAAAATGGTATATTTCGGAAAAACTAATTTAGAATATTTCAGTTTTATTTTTATTTTATTCGTATTTAAAAAAAATAAGTGAGATTTGCCTAATAATAAATGTTTAATTGATTTAAAAAAATTAAAAGGTGTGGGGGGGATTAATCAATCCCTGAAATGCCCCTTTTGCGAAATTTATTTCTAAAGATGGAATAATTTTGCAGTTTAAATTATCGAAGAAAATTTTTTCGTAATATTAAAAAAAAATTGTTTAAAAGTCATAAAGTATTGCAGTAAAAATTACAGTAAACACTGACATTTCCAATTTCCGCATTTTTCCCCTAATTAAATACATTTTGAGGTTACAAAATACCAAAATATTGGGGACCTTAGGCCCCGTTGGTAAATAATATACCCTAAAGTGACATAGCCCCCCCCCCCCCCCCTCTCTTGTTAGACATTTTAAAGAATTTTGCATTTAAAGCTGTCTTTAAAAAAAAAAAATGATTAAAAAGCATGAACATTGCAATAATTCTAACGAATTTTACAAAATTAATCCATATTTTTAACAATGGAACAGAATTTTTGGTCTATTTCTAGTAGGAGCCCTAATCCTGGAATTTCGGGCCCAAGGTTAATTTCGAACTAATAAATATTTTAGTAATTTGCAAATAAAAAAATATATTTTTCTTTAAAAATTTTGTGATTAAATTTTTAAGAAAAATAGGCCCTTTAACTTTTTACAGGCCCCTATGCAATGCATAGTTTTGCCTACTGTCTCTGTCCACCCGGACATTGATGACCATCCGGAAGTACAGACAACAGACATACAACATACAAGAGAAAAGATTGGCACACGTTGTCATACACCTTTCAAATGAAAAATAGATTCTTTAAAATAGTAAATTAGAACGGAATTTGAAAGAGGGTTAAAGATAGATATTCGGAAATCTCTTCGATGTTGATAGCAAATTTCTTTTGTTAATTATTTCAAATTAAAAAAAAAAGAAAAGTCGGCAAAAAAGAATGTTTTTTTTGTTGGTTTTTGAGTTTTAAAAATACCTAGTTTTAACTGAATTCTAAAGCAGTTATAATTTTTGCTCCAAAACGTTCTTATAAATTAGGCGTATCTAAGGGTATATATATATATATTTTAAAATCCGAATGAGCTTTTTTATTCGACGAGCATAAACGTTAGTAAAACTTAACCAAAACAATTACTTCCTACTAGAACCTCGTTTTCATTCAAAATTACAAAATGTTTTCTAATGAATCCAAAACTTAGCAAAAAAAAACCATAAAAAATTCAAAAATATCTTGCTGTGGCCAGTTTAGATAAAAGTAGCCAAATAAGGTGCTATTTATCAATAGCTTTTGTGTTGATTACAACCCTATAAGAGAGGGGTGTGTAGGCTTCAAAAATAGCCCCTAACATCTTTCGCGGAAGACAGTGGTAATTGTATCCGACCATTTTTATTGCCTCAGATAACGAAAACTTCTCTTGGGTCCATCTCTTGGGTACCACGTGTTGTGGGGTGAGTTGTTAGTTTAGGGAACAGATATGTTTCTTTTACCCCCTTTAAGGCTTGTGTGTTGACGTGGGTTTTTTTTGTTTTTTAACTCGAGCGATGAAAATTCCTTACTTCCAAAAAAAATCTTTCTGGGAGTAAAAACGTAAATTCTAAGGAGGCCACTTGTGAAATGGAAGCTGCGGGGCCCCTAAAATGTACGGGGCCTGTAGGCGACTGCCTACCTTGCCTAATTGGTAATCCGGCACTGACTCTACGATAAGATACACTCTGTTTATATGATTATGTAAGACATCATGGATAGGAGATCATGGTTGATAAACTCTACATTTTGATAGATTTTAGCAGAGATGGGAGTAATGGGTTGCTTGTAACAGTTACTTTTTCAAGTAAATGCAGTTAGAATTTTCAGAAACTAACTGTAATTTAGTTACTTTTAGAAGTAACAGAGTAACAAAAAAATTGTGTCACTCTTCCATTACTTCTCGTGCCGTTCTTTAGATATTTTCAGCAAGTAAAATTACCACTCAATAACCTAAAAAAAGCAATGCCAGCTGCTGTTTGTGCAGGTGCAAATCCCAAAAACCCTTATTACATATATCACAGGTACTGTAAAATCCTAAGTCAAATTTGGAGTCTGTAGCTTTTCCCCTTCAAGCTGCAGGACGGTTTCAGACAGAATGCCAAAACATATCTATGTTTAAAAAACCCTTTTTCGGAATCAGCATCCTCCAATATATGTAAAAAACACAAAATCTCCATTTCAAATTTTCGACCCCTGTTGCAATACTTTCACACCTTATATTTCAGATTGGGTATTTAAAAGTAAAAAAAAACTCTCACCTTTGATTTTGCAAGCCAGTGTTCATGAAGAAATAATAATACTCCCCTTCTTGAAATGGACAACTGTACTTTGGATAATTCCAGAGATCGGTAATCCTGTAAAACAAATAAGATTCGATTTGTGTGGCATTTCTAAGGATTAAAAAAACTGTTGAAAAAAAGCCAGAATACTATTTTTTCCATTGGTAGGAGGCATAAGAAGAAATGTTTTAAAATTACTAGTATGGTAAAACTACTATAGTATGTACTTCTAACTGCTGTTAACTTATTTTCCCGAGATAAATTCTAAGTAATATATAAATTAAAATTAATTTTAAAAATAAAAATGGGGTTAATGCTCATTATTCCCTAAATAAGTTGAATAATAATTTTTTTTATATCAAAAACAATTGATTAAGAAAATTTCCTCCAATTATAGCATTTCTGGGAGAAATATAAAGTTTAGGTAAACACCAATGTTTGACATTTTCAAGAATACAGCAAATTGGTCACTAAACCATTCTTTCAAGTTACAGATTTGAAAAAAATTCTCTATTTTATATCTAATTATTTTATACAGATTTGAATGGTCCACCTTTTAGACAGCTTCTCTCTAATCTCACAACTCATGAGGTAAGGAACAGCCAACTCATTCTGCACACGGACAAATTCCTTGGTCTCTTGGGAGTCAGGGTTTTCCAGCCATTGATAGGGATCATGAACCTAAAATTAAATTTAATAATGAGAGGCAATGGATAGCATATAAATGCAAATCCTGATACTATGAGACAGCATTTAAAAAAAAAAAAACCATGTAGGTCTTAAACTACAGATGTGGACTGGGCCAATGCCCAGTGGACTGAACATTTGAAGAGCTTAGTGGAAGAACGTGCTAAGTGACAAGGAGAAAAAGAGCTTTTAAGTTTTTTGTTTGCACTTAGATACGTTATAAAAATAGCACTTACAAAAGGATACAAATATATTTAACTTTAAGTTTATGTAAAGGGGGGGAGGGGTATCTTTAACCTTTCGAATGGCATGGAAATGGGCAAATATGTATGGCTGTTTTCTTTTCACTGCATAAATTTTAAATTTAATTTATTTCAATTAACATATTTGTTTAAAAAAATCAGAATTTGGTTTATTTTTGAAGATATGGTCTTAAAAACACTTCCAAAGGGAAAAAGTACATTATGAATAAAAAGTTATTAATTATAAAATTTAAGGTCATTGTAAGAAAGACTGATGCAAAAAAAAAACACAGAAAAGGCTGGGTCTAACAATCAAGGGATTAAAAAAAGAAATACCATGTTCATTGACACAAAAATCTAATTTTTTTTCCAAAATGTCCCTTGGCACATTCATTTATAAAATGGACGATTGCTTGGGAATTTGCCCAAAACATTTTACAATGCCCAAAATAAGTGCATTTATATAAAGATATTATTTTAGTTTCACTTTGATACCAATTTTAATTTTAATAAATATCATGGCTTTTATAAATAACTTATTATTGTGAGCATTTTTTTTCTAAATTAAAAATTAAATCTATCTAATATATATATATATATATATATATATATATATATATATATATATATATATATATATATATATATATATATATATATATATATATAAAGTTAAAGTAGAGGTATTACCAAAATTTAAGTTATGCAATTCTGCTTCCTGTGGGGAGCCATAATCCAGCTATCAAACCCACCAATTTCTATGTGATATTGCGGCCATTATGTTTTTATGAATAAGTTTTGCTTTGTGTTTGTCTAAGTTAAGTATTTGCTACACTGAGTGTTAGTTTGTGTATATTCTATTAGCATTCATGCAAAATGGTAGAAAAGAGGACCTGTTTGAAATATTTTTTTACTTTTATTTTTTAAAAAGGAAAGGCCTTCAAAAAAATTATTGTAAAAAAACTTTTTCTAAAGGACTAGAATAAATGATACATTTAAATATTAGGTACAAGTTTTTATTGATTATATATAACATTTTATATTATTAGATTTGTATTATCATTATTTAAGTATTTGACAAAAAATATTAACATTTCTCAGAAAAAATTGCATTTTTCTCAGAACTTCATAAAATAAAAAAACGTTCATTTTTGGATTTAGGGCATTTGTCCAGGCATTTTAACTGAGCATTTTCCCCTGCCTTGGCCTTTTACATCATTAGTCCTTAAATAATTTCTGAATGGAATTATTATTTATGGATTTGTTTGTGAAAGGTATTTAAAATCAATGCCTTTGAAAAACAAATCCAATATGTTAAACAATAATTTCAACAACAACAAAAAAGCAGTCGTATGATAAGCTTTAAAAAGTTTTCTGCTAGCATGTGCATTTTATGCCTTGAATTAAAAAAGTTGCAAACTGAAAATTATAAAGAAAGCTTTTGTTATTCATGAAATTACTGGCATATTTTACCCATACCGGTGCATAAGAATTACCTTTTTTCCGTGATATTCATCGAATACAGTTTCATCACGCTTCACTGTAGGATACTTGAATTTCATAGACATTTTTTTATTTGATATATGACTCGATTGACAACTTAGAGTAATCAACGCCCTTCTGTTAGAAAGATTATTAAAAACAAAGCGAAAGCAATTCAAAAACATCAAAATATCAAATATGTGGTGTCAGAACAGCGGTCACTTCAGTTCAGTTCGCTGAGCTGACTCTATGGTCTCTATGTGCTGAGCAGACGCTTTACTTTTAGCAGAACTTGTCGCCGACCCGGCGGCGCGACGGTTAGGGCGCTAGCCTTTGGAGCCTCTGGGTTCGGGCTCGAATCCCGGTAAGGCATGGATGTTTGTGTTTGTCGAGTATATGCGGAGTACGTGCTCGTTAAATCTGTTGGGTCCGAAAGTCCTCCAAGTTCCCATACCAAATCAATACCTCTGGGGGTGACACGCCAATTCTGGGGATCCTCTAGTTGGCCTCTGTCTCTAAAAATTAGATGGATCCACTTATGTGTGTGTGTTGTCTGTTGTGTGTGTCTTACTTGACGAAGGTTTATAAGCGGGTCTCTGACCAAGCACACAAACCTGAATATATATGTCTACCAACCAAGCAGAACTTGTCGACACACAGTGGGGTATTTGACCGTTCTAGCTGGACAAAAACATTTTTATCACTTCTGGTAATAATTTATGAAATCTTAAGTTAATTTCGGGTATTATAAATACAATACAACATTATACAACAACTAGCTTTATAAACTCGGCGTTGCACGGGTGCACCTTTAATAACGGTGATTATTTTCTATATAAACTATTATTTTATTCCAATTGATGGCTCCCATGAGGGGTTGTCCGATTATATCCATGAGTTAGAGGACTTTCCCATAGACCCTGGTGTTTGCCTTGCATGCGGAAGGTCCCAGGTTTGTGTCCTTGCATTGCCTGCACAATTGCCGACCTACAAACAGCTCGTGCAGCCAAAAAATGCCCGACGAATTACACCCTGTAAGGAGGGCGTGTACGTTAAATATCCTTCAAAATACCGAAGCTGCGTATGATCACGCCCTTAAATTTGCGTTGGGTGTCTACTCAAGGGGTCGGCTCGTCACTTAACTATGACCAATAGCCCTCGTAGGTATCTCTAGTTCGACGATAAATCAAACTAAACATAACCCATTCTTATTGGACGACAATATCGTGGCAAAGATTGTATTGGATTCTGCTATATGATTGAATTATTTACAGAGCACGATAGTTGAATAGGAACGAAAGAACTTTGAAAGATATGTGCATCGGAATGTGTGTGAATCCTCCTCAAATTTTTGCTTGTATTGAACTTGTTGAGCTCCATCGCAACCCCATTTGGATATTAAAACAAGGGAAAATCTTTCTTGTAAAACTTCTTCCAAGTACTTAAGCAAGCGTGTCGTAGTGTGATTCATCAGATTTTGAAGCTTAACTTCGGTGCAAGTCTCTGTAACTATGTATGACTCTTTATCAGGATAACATTCAATTTTCGCTCTTTATGGCTATAACATGGATATATGTTTTTGTTTGCATTTCTTATGATTTCATATTGACTTCTAGAAAGTCCGGCTTCAACAAAAACTGACAGAGCTTCGTTTGGAGACATTTGGGAAACAGTATTGCTTTTTTGTTGGGCTAGAGAAAAGGCTTTCTTGTATTTAGTAGCTCGTGTAGGATAACTAGCGATGTTTTTTAGTACTAGAGAAGCATCTATGTTCCCACTTTCTTTAAGCTTGGTTTGTGTAGTGAAAGTCAATACTTCCAAATCAGTATTTTTCCGAAATTCTTTTGTTTTTATCATTTAACTCCGATCATAAGAGTCACTAAAAGTCTTCAAAGGTCTACCTTGTCGTTCCACAATTTTTGAAACTGAAAATGAACCTTCAAGCCAATCTTTATTTTCTAGCAAAAATAAGTCCTTTTTCTTTGAGATTTATGCCAACGACATTTTAATTTACATTTGAACTCTTTAAAAATTTTCTTTATTTCCCGCGTGATCTCATCAGAAAAATTATCTAAGTTTAAAAGGTAATTTTCATTTATGTTTTTCATTTATGTAAACTTCAATTTTTCATTTGTTTTTCAAATTTTGTTGCTGCATAATAACAAACAACTCTTTCCTAGTCATGGTTATAACTTTTGACGATCCTAAAACAAAAATTAACGTTTTGAGACAAAGTTGAAGATAACGCACTTTGTAAGATCACATACCTACAATGCTAGAAAATTACGTTTATATCGCAAAACCGCAAAAACCCGCAAGATATTTTACGAGATTCTTGAAGTATAGATTCTAAGCTTTCTTTTAAGCTAAAAGTCAAAGCGGAACTTTGCGGAACTATATAACTAATTTACTCAAATGTTAATCAAATAGAAGAAAAATAAGAGGAAAAATAGAACATTTTCAAAACGCTAAAATGCTTAAAATAAAACCTTTAAAATAATTAAAACTGGTGGAATGTATACGTTCTTACTTGCTGTATTAGATTCTATAACCGAAAAATCCATTTTCGTTGCTTAAATTAGAATAAAAAATTATTACAACTCCATCTGTTTACGAATATCAGAAAACCAAACACGAATACAACTGAACAACAAACTTTAAACCAGCATTACGAATGTAAAAAATCGTCTGCAATTAAAAAAAAGTCTTGTTCGGCATGCGCTCATTATTCGTCTATCAGAAATGACCATATTTTTCCACATACGTTTAGGTTTTAAAATCGACTTTTGTCCAGCTAGATTGGTCAAATACCCCACTGTGCGACAGTTTGTCGTCGAATTATGCAAATTCATTATTGGAAACCAATGGTAAACAAAACATTTTAAACTGATATTTTATAAAAATATACGAAAATTAATATTAATAAAATATACTATGATTTTATGCAGTCAGGCGACTTGGACAAAATTATAAGGACAACCGTATTTCTGCAAACCCAAAGTATAAATTAACATAAAATTAACATATTTTCTCTTTGGTTCACGTCAATTTTTAATATTATAAAAAGCTTTATTGAGCAATGGAAACATCATATTAATTTCTGTCATGCCGTTAGATACTAAGATTTTAGAGTTTGAGAAATGGAATGGAAATGGAGTTTCTTTTTTGGGACTTATTGCGCGTCAAATTGTGACCAGATTGAAAAAGGACATCGATATTTTTCTTTAAAATCTTGAAAATTATGAATGGCAAAAACACGCAGGCACATGCCTACTTTTGTGTATTTTCGTGAGAAACGAATGATAATAAGTCGAGCTTGCATCAAAAAACAAACATCGACAGAAATTACGCTGTAATTAAACTTAAAGTTACACAACTCGAACTGTTAAACGTGATTTCAAAAAATTAAGGGGATACGGTATCCAAAACACTTATTTTTAGTAATAATAACATAAACTTGTAAATTACAGTGTTTTTATAATGTTTACTCTAATTAAACATTTCCCAGCAATAAAAAAATATTAACAAGTAGTTTTTCAGTTTTTTGAAAAAAAAGTTAAAATTTTAAACTTTTTTAAAACGCTATACTCCTATTTCAATTTTATTAATAAATATACCAAACTTTTATAGTTTGTTTTTCGAACCATTTGTTCGAGAACTGTGCATGGATTTACAAATTATTGAATTCAACATTTTTTTTTTAAATCTATATATAGTAGACCTTATTCCATGCACACTTTTATGCTCCACTTATATAAGAACACAGGCTAAAAATTTCAAAACTGTAATTTATTTGGCAAAAAAAGCCTTAGCGATTTATTAAACATTAAACACAAGAATTGAAAAAACGCGAAGAAACAGAGAAAACAGGTTGAAATAAAACGAAGTACGATTCAAACTTCAATGGACGACACCAGAAAAATTTTAATAACTTTGTTTCAACAGATGATATCATTATGAAACTTTCAGTAAATGTTTAGAAATATATTGTTAATAATAAGAAGTAAAAACTGAAAAATCGATATTTTGACCAATTTTGGGATAACGGTACCGTATCCCCTTAAAAAAGAGTTTCTATACTGAACTAAAGTTCATATAAAGCAGCGAAAGTGTCTGGCAGTATTGATTATTATCTTTTAACAATATTTTCTAAAACATACGTAAAAATTAGCCTTTACAAAATGACATAAGTTAACTTATAATTTTAGTCTAGTCAAATTATGATTGGACCTGGGAAAAATTGCTTCAGAAGCATTTGAAATGGCATTCGTATCCAAAGATGATGTATATTTTAATGTATCCAAATTCCGACAAAATCCGCGCATGGGAAACCCTTCAAAAACGCAATTCAAAACGGCTGCCATTTTTCTAGCACATGTGCTTGAAAAGCCACTTTGAGACCTTCTGTTTCCAGAGGCGTGTATTAATTTGTATAATTTTGGTGTATTCTGTTTTCAGAAGGCAGAAGCCAATACTATATATGATGTATACATGTGTTAATGAGCAGCGGGGCAGAAAAGCCAAATTTGGAGCTGAAAGCTTAAATACTGAATGAAAGTGGCATCGCTGCTGCATTAACACATGGAAAAACCCAATTTTACTCCTCTGATCCCATTCATTGTTTTAAAGTTAAAAATTGATATAGATGTTTAAATTTGAGTTATTTTTATTTTTTAGTCATTTTTCAAAAATTATTTCAAAAATATTTATTTACAATTTATTTCAAATTTATTATTTTAAGTAGAACAATGAAGCAATACTTCCTAAACTGCTTGATCAAAGACCCGCTTATAAACTTTCGTCAAGTAAGACAGACACAGACAGAATTTTGTACTAACAACAGAGAGAGAATGTACACCCAGGGCGAAGGCGGGAATCGAACCAGCACCCGCACAGTGCGCAGACTGTTAGCGTAATTGGCTGCGATATAACCCATTAGGTCACTCGGGCCCCCAGCGTACCTTTTCCACGACTTCCCGTGAGTGATTATACGTCTTCTTCTAGATTGTGTTTAAAATCAGTGATATTAATCCTAAATCACGATCAGGTTACAAAATCTATTATTATTATAATTATAAATCCGCACTTAAATAATTGATGTTAAATAACAGTGAAATAAAATTGTTTGGCAATTTTTCACCCTGCTTTATTCGGATCACGAGTATTTTTCTAGTAATTAGGCTTGAACGTAATGTGTTATTGAATTAAAACGCCGTACGTCATATTTGACGCAAGTCAAAGAGGCATGCAGTGTTTTCGGTGCCGCATGCGCTGTAAATTGTTTTCCACGCATGCTCAGTACCTAAAGGATTTTATGCCAGTTATCTAGTGTGACATAAATCTGCATATTTTTTTTAAAATCCTGAAGTGGATCTGAATTAAAAAAAATTATGTTTCTGAATGCATAAAACTCACACATAAAAAAAATGATTTCATTTGCGAAAGATTTTTTTTTAATTTTTCGAAATGCAAATTGTCCCATGAACAGAGAATGACCCTTGCAGAGAACCACTATTTTGCAGCTATACAGTATTAAAATAGCCTTATACCCCGCAGATTCAAATGTCAATCTGTTGGTCTTCCATCTGAGGAAAATACGTGTGCAGCCGCCTGTAGCTGTTTATCCTTTATCAGTTTTTCCAGTGCTGTATCTTTTCCAATTCAAAAGATTATTGACGTAGTATAGTATCAGAACCAGTAAAAGAATGTAAAAAAATGTTGTTACAACTATCACTCCCCAGCAAGATTTCAATTCCAAGAATATCGTACACGAGATTGGTAGATGATCCACGTCTAATATCGCCCCGGAAGTACAGTTTAAAACCATAGCTTTCATCATGGTGTAACAAAAGAATCAACAAGTCTGTATCTTCGCCAATAGTGATAATAGTTCTAATTTGGGATGATGATACTGCAGAATATATATTTTCAAAGTCTGCATCTCCATCAGCATGTTGAAAGTAGAGGAGAAACAAGAGTTCTGCATCAGTGGAGGGTCGAGGGTCAGACCAACCACTGATAACGCCTATGACGTAGTTGGACTATGACGTACGCTCGTGGTGCCATCTATCGGTAGGGAATGGAAGTAAAAATAATGTTTGTGAGGGACGCTCGTGGCGCCATCTATCGGTGAAGAAATAAATGATTTTAATGTAAAATAAGGTGAAAATAAATAAATTTTAGCGCGAAAAATATTAAAAAGTGAGTTTTTGACGATTCGAGCCCCCGATCTCTGACAAAAGATATTCATGAGTGAGAAATCGAAGCGTTTGACTTCTCAGCCACAAATACCTGTTCATAGTAGGATAATTAACGTTTATATATGAGTGTATTTAGTAGGAGACGTCAGTTGTAATCAAGATGTTGACGAGTGAGCTTACCTGGGCTTCATGCTTTTACTTGTGTATATGTATAGTGATATTTATTATATATTTTCTAACCAATTCTTCACGATTAGCTATTGACTTTACGTTAAACCCTAATTATACTTTAAAACTTAACAGTTCGGATATTACATTGAAATACGGATAATGAGGTTTAAAATACATATTCAGATTCATACATCTGGCAATGAATCAGACATATCAAAACCCTTCAAGCGTAGCAAGTTTTGGTGGTGTCGATGCCTTATACCGTGCTGCAAACGGAAAAGTTCCCAAGAAGGTGATACAGAATTGGTTGGAAGGAGTGGACGCATATACATTACACAAACCTGTTCGTCGCAAATTCCAAACTAATCGAGTCATTGTATACGCTAAAGACCAACAATGGCAAACGGATTTAGTAGATATGCAGAATCTGCAGAAATTTAATGATGGTTATAGATATATATTAACATGCGTCGATATATTATCAAAATATGCATGGGCAATACCTCTAAAGCAGAAGACGGGAAGAGATATTACGAATGGTTTTAAAATTATTTTTAAGGAGCGTCAACCAAAGTACTTGCAATCGGATAAAGGTACTGAAGTTAAGAATGCGATATTTCAATCATTTTTAAAATTGAAAAAAAATCAAATTTTTCACAACTAATAACTCGACAAAGGCTTCCGTTGTGGAAAGATTTCATAGGACACTACGTGGTAAAATGTGGAAATACTTTACTAGTAAAAATACATATCGTTATATTGATGTATTACAAGACTTGATTCAGAGTTATAATCATACTTATCATCGGAGTATTAAACGCGCCCCATTCGAAGTAACTTCGGAAAACGAACAAGACGTTTGGTTTACATTATATGGGGATGAGAAGAGACCACTACCCAAATGCATTTTCAATGTAGGAGACATAGTACGCATCTCACGGAAAAAAACTAACTTTTGAAAAAGGATATGAAATGAATTGGACAGAAGAACTGTTTATAGTAACAGAGTGTGTGAAACGTCAGCCAGCGGTCTATAGAATTAAAGATCTATTAGATGAACCAATTGAAGGAACTTTTTATCAGCAAGAACTTCAAAAGGTTAGCATGAAAGATACTTATCGCATAGAGAAAGTGTTAAAAAAGCGTACGAGAAAAAAGAAAACAGAGTATTTTGTAAAGTATCGAGGTTATCCAGACAAGTTTAATCAGTGGATCTCTGCTTCAGACATGACTACTGTATAAATATCAGTGTTATATATAATAAGAGTCATTTAGCATTATGAGTTTCTACATTACATTAGTCTCGGACAGCTCCATGTCCTATTTCCCCGAGAACAAAATTTCACATTTTATCACTCGTTTACCTATTCCTATCGAATTAAAAGGAGAGTGGGAAGTTGGAATGGTAGAATTTGTTTACCCTCACACATGGTATAACATTAACGAACAGAATAACTTGTTTGGATTTGAAGTAGACGGACGTAATACAGTAGGAAGGCGTATTCCTCATGGATGCTATGAAACTGTTCCAGATATTTTAAAGGCTAGGTATGTGGATGAACACAAGAACAAAATCACGATGAGTTTCAACGAAGTTACTAAACGTGTTCAATTCAATGTTAAAAAGAAAGCTAAACTAATTCTGTATAATGGTATTGCACAAATCCTTGGATTCAAACCTATAGAAATAACTTCATCAGACTATAACACGGAAACAATACTTGTTAGTCCACTCGTAGCAGACCCCACGGCACATTATCATGTGTTAATGGTTTATACAGATATTGTAGAACCGCAACTGGTGGGTGATATTTTGTCACCTTTACTTCGAGTAGTGAGAGTGAGAGGACGAGATGGAGAGACGGTGAGTGAACAATATGACAGACCTCATTATTTACCTGTGAATCGTAAAATGATTGAGACTTTAGAAATCGTTATAAGGACACACATGGGATGTTTAGCGCCATTTGAACGTGGGCGCTCGTACGTGAAGTTACACTTTCGGCAAAGATCACTTTCATAATGTTCCATACCAATGCTGTCAACAGTCTCTTGAAGACTATTATACCAATCAGAGAGGAAATGGGTTAAGCTATTATCAAGGAAGCCCCTATCAAAGAGGATATGGATTAGGAGGACTATTTAGATCCTTTTTCCGATCGGCCGCACCCTTGCTCAAATCAGGTGTTAAAGCAATTGGAAAACAACTGTTTCACAGTGGAGTGGACTTGATGAATGACATTTCTCAAGGTCAAGATTTGAAAGGAGCTGCTAAACGTCGTTTCAAGGAAGCTGGTAAAGTTTTGACAGATAAAGCCGCCTCCAAAGTGAAGAATATGATTGATAGTGGGAAACGTACTAAAAAGCGTAAGCGCGGTAAGAAGACAGTCAGTTTACGTTTAGTCAAGAAGAAGTGCACAACTCCCGACATTTTCTCCTAATGGCTTCGCTCATCTATAAAGATTCACCACCTTGTGTGAAGTCGGAACTAGACCTGTTTACAGTTCCACCTACCCAGACTGTTATCGAAAAGGGTCAATTTGTTGAATTTTTTCCTCTTTCAACTGTTAAAGACGGAGGAGGACCGATTGAATTTTCAATTTCTGGAAGTGGAGAGGAATATGTGGATCTCGCCGCATCTTATCTACATGCCAAAGTTAAAGTTCTCAAAGCAGATGGAAATGTATTAGCAGACACTGATTCCATAGCCCCTGTCAACCTATTTCTACATTCTTTATTCAGTCAGGTGGATATCAGCCTAAACGAGAGGAATATCTCATCAGCCACCAACACGTATCCCTACAGAGCCTACATTGAGACATTACTAAATTATGGGGAAGATGCAAAGAAAAGTCTACTCACCTGTGAAGGTTTCTTCAAAGACACCCAACCGGAAAAGATTGACTCTAAAGCTAATGATGCAGATGCTGGACTAGTCAAACGCGGCCAACCCATTAAAAATAGTCAAACCGTGGATTTAATTGGTCAACTTCATTGTGACATGTTTCAGCAGAATCGATTATTGATTAACTTGGTAGATATAAAAATTAAAATGATATGTAGTAAGCCAGATTTCTGTCTCGTATCACCCACTACTGGTACAATTGGCTTTAAAGTAGTCTTTGAACATGCTTCTATGTTTATTAGAAAAGTGAAGGTTAATCCTGCTGTATCTATTGCACATGCGAAGGCTTTGGAAAAAACATCTTGTAAATACCCTATTGATCGTGTCATCTGCAAAACTTATAGTATTTCTAAACTTATAGTATTTTACAAGATAATGTATTCCTAGGACTCATGCCCAAAAGAGTTATAATAACCTGTATCGAAAATGTTGCTATGAATGGAGATTATTCAAAGAATCCTTTTCTATTTGCTCACACCACAAAGCGAGTACTGTGGGGATTTACGTAGATGGACAACCTGTTCCGGCCAAACCATTAGAGTTAGATTTCAATTCTAATAATTACACACGAGCTTACTATAGCTTGTTCTCAGGATTCAATAACGATAAAGGAATTTATTTATCACAAGAAGAATATGCAAAGGGACATGTATTATATTCATTTGATTTAACCCCTGACATGTGTAACGGAGATCATTTCAATTTACAACATCAAGGAAATTTACGTGTGGAAATCAAGTTCTCGGAAGAAGTTAAGGGCACTGGGTAGTTAAAATCCTTCGAAAATTCGAATTTTTAGTTTTGGTACCATTGCATAGAGGGCGCTATTCCGGATCGATTAATATATAACTTGTAGCAAAAAAATTATTTTAAGGCAATTAATTAAGTAAATCATAATTTATGATTTTAGTTTCGGTTTTGGTTTTCTGGTTTTGGTTTCGACTTTTTCTTGTTTTTTTAAAAACTATAATTAAATATTTTATTTTTTACAATCGATTACCGAAACATGGTTTAACTGCAACCTGTAACTACGGTATTGATGTTTATTTCTCTTGTAAACACGTTATATCAGCGAGTTTTTACACGTGAATTTCTTCTTATCGATTTGTCTGCTGCGATTTATTCTATTTTCTTTAGTTTTTGTTGAAAATTAACTTTGATTTGAAAAATGCCGAAATCTAAAGCTTTTGGGAAAAGAAAGTGTCATCCAAATCAGCAAAAAAATAAGATAACAAAGCTAAAGAATGAAGCTGCAAAAACAGAAAAAGAACCTGCCGAAATGCAAGACTGCAGTTCATCCAAGAAAAAAATCAAGTTGGTTGATGTGTCAACTTGCCAAATGGATAAAAATCGAATAATTATTGAAATAGGCTTGTTATCTGCACTAATACAGGAATTTGTAAAATGCAAGCATTGTGATGGTATAAACTGTGTAGTTGCCGAAGAACAGTTGTCGAGTAGAAGAGGACTGGCATCGAGCATAACTCTGAATTGTACCAGCTGTGGGAATGCAGCTTCGACCATGTCTTCTTCCATGACCACTAATCAGTACGACGTCAACCTCCTCCTTGCCTACGGGATGAGGTGCATTGGCAAATCGTAGAATGCTGCTGATGTGCTATGTGGTATATTGAACTTGCCCCCTCCCCCGACAAAGTTTTCCAGCTCCTACGAAAAGCTTCTCGAGAGCTTGGTTGCAGTGTCGAATGAATCCATGTGTGCTGCTGTGGAGGAAACCGTTGCGGCGGTTGATTGTGGACGTGACATCTCTGCTGCATTTGACGGCACGTGGCAGAAGCGGGGCTTCACTTCGCTCAATGGAGTCGTGGTCGCAACTTCTGTTAAAAACTGGGAAGGTCATGGATGTGGAATGCATGACAAAGTATTGCTCTTTCTGTGCCAAAGGCAGTACTCCAGAATCGCATCTCTGCCAGGCCAACTACACCGGCACCAGTGGTGGCATGGAAGTTGAAGGTGTGCGGCGAATGTTCGAACGCTCTATTGAAAAACGGAGTGTTCGATACATTAATTACCTGGGTGACGGCGACTCTAAAGCATACGACAACGTCAAGTCTCTCAAAGTTTATGGTGAGGATGTAAGCGTAACAAAATTCGAATGTATTGGTCATGTGCAAAAGAGGATGGGCTCACGCCTTTTGAAACTAAGAGAACAATACAAAGGCAAACCTCTATCAGATGGCCTGAAATTGTCTGGTCACAAACGCCTAACAAAGGAACATGTGAAGCTAATACAGGCGTATTATGGATTAGCCATTACTAGAAATATTGGCAAGCCTGTGAGTGAAATGCGAAACGCCATCTGGGCAATTTACTTCCATAAGCTATCGACAGACGAAACACCACAACATGGACTTTGCCCGACTTTCGACGACGACCCAGATACATGGTGTGAATACAACAAGTCCCTGGTAACCGGTAAAGAACATCACCACAAGCACAGTTTGCCAGAGGCCATAATGGAGGCAATAAAACCAGTATTTAGGGCCCTAAGTTGTCCCAAGCTTCTGGAAAAGTGCCTGCATGGGAAGACCCAAAATCCCAACGAGAGTTTCAATCACTGTATTTGGGAACGGCTTCCCAAAACATCTTTTGTTGGTCCGAAATCCCTGGAGATTGGTGTCTTGGATGCAGTCATTTGCTTTAACGATGGTTCCAGTAGACGAAAGTGTGTTTTGGAACACATGGGATTGGAACCTGGCTATCACATGCTGAACGCGATGCGGCGACTGGATAATCGCCGAGTAGCTGAAGCGGAGCGAGCCTTCAAAAATGCTTCAAAAGATGCAAGAAAAAATAAGAAGAGGCTGAAAAGAGCTTTGGAGACTTCTGCAAAGTTAGATACGTCAGAATATGGAGGTGGACTTCACTAAATCTAGAGATATTGGTATGTTAGCTAAGTTTTTCGTTTTTTTCGCGTTTTCTAAAAACATGATTTTTTGACTTTTGGGTTAGCTCGACAAGAAAACTATTGAAGATAAAAAAGTAAAATTTTCACCACAGTTGTAAGAACCTTTAAGGTACATATTAAAACAAAAACAATTAAATACATCACCATAGAATTTTTTTAATAAAATAAAAACTAGGTTAAAATTTTAACGTTTTTGAACCATCAAAGTAATAATTGCATTATTTTTTTCTGTGTGGAAATTTTCTGCAAAATTTATATTTAATGCCTTATTTAATCATTTATAAACAAATTGAAATAATTAAAAACACTATTTTTCTTCAGATTATGTCTGCGAGCTAACCTTGAGATATAGTGACGCAAAAATATTTTTTGATTCAACTGATAATTAAATGCTTGTTTCTAAATAAATTACCATTATACATTAATATAAATTATTAATTCTTGTGTAGAAATGTTTGAAGAATATTTGTACAAAAAATGGTTTAAATCAAAATAATATTAAGTGTGATACAAAGACCTAAACAATAGGTTAAATTTCATCATTTTATGTTGTCGTAGACTACCCAGTGCCCTTAAAGAAACTTTATCTGTGTTGATTTATGCAGAGTTTCAGAACGTTATAGAAATATCAAAGTCTCGGCACGTTATATGTGACTTTCCCAACTAATGGATACCCAACAAATTACATCCATTCTCTCCAATCATGCAAAAACAAAGCACTCCTTTCTGGGTGTTTTCCCAAGTGATCAATTACCAAGAAATATCTCCCACTATCCAGCATGCTTTGTTGCTAACACTGACAAATCGTCGGAAGAAGGTAGTCATTGGGTGGCATTCTACATAAGTTCTCCCTCATCTATATGCTTCTTTGACTCCCATGTACTTTGAAGGTGGAATATCCAGTTATGTAGTATATTATGAGAATCTTGAATTTAATACTATGAGGTTACAATCAAATGTTACTTCTGTTTGTGGTCAATATTGTATCTATTATTTATATGGTAAATGTAATGATTATTCTTTGAATGATATTTTATTATCTTTTGTGTCTAATCAACTCTGTAATGATAGAAAAGTGCATCATTTTGTAACCAAGCACTTTAAAGTTGTAACACCATTTTATCAATAAAAGTATTTAAAGAGTTTCATTCTGTGTCGTGTTTCATTATACCATGGAATTCCCAAAGCTTAAGACGCCCTTCACATTAGTATCCGCCGGACCCACCGGAAGTGGTAAGACATATTTCATACGAGAATTACTCAACCATAAAGATGACATGTTTTCAGTAGTACCCGATAAAATCGTATGGTTTTACGGTATTCATCAACCCTTATACGATGAAATCGAAGACGTTACTTTCGTAGAAGGTCTACCTACGGACTTTAAAGATTATTTAGGAAAGAACACATTGTTTATCATTGATGATCTCATGCATTCTTCTACCGATAAACGACTGAGTGATCTTTTTACATGATGAAACCATCATTGGAATTTGAGTGTTATATTTGTAACTCAAAATTTTTTCTATAAGGGAAAAGAAATGCGTGACATTACCTTAAACGCTCATTATCTCCTACTCAATAAAAATCGTCGTGATATGAGTCAAGTCGGTCATCTGGGAAGACAGATATTTCCAAGACACGTGAAACTTTTCCAAGAAGTGTTTGAAGACGCCACGAAAAATCCTTATTCCTATCTATTTATCGACCTACACCCCAGCACCCCTGAAGATTTAAGATTACGCACCAATATTTTACCTCATCAAACTCAATGTGTTTATCAATTCAAGTAATATAAAAGTATAACATATGTAAAAATACCATCAGTTTACAAGATGACACTCCAGAAGAAGAAGCTAGATCAGTTGCGATTATTGCAAATATGTCCAAAAAAGTTACGTAAACAATTTATAGAAAAAGTGAATAAGCAATATATAAAAACTATATGCGAATGCTGCCTCAACACATTAAAGGGAAACGTTCCGCTGACATCACAACAGAAGAAAAAAACTCTCCAAACATAAATCAACTCTGAGAAAGTTGAGTAACCGACGGCTTGCTCTTTCGAAGAAGCGGGAAATTATAAACCAAAAAGGTGGTTTCCTTAACATTCTTATTCCGAGTGTGTTGAGTGTTCTCACTTCTCTCATTCATGGCTCAAGTTAAAAAGTTTTCCCTCATACCAGAAGAATTTGTGGTGAAACATACTTTCAAATAAACGATTAAGTGAACTGGATAAACTTATGATAAAGATATTAAACAGTAACTTGCCGGATCACGAAAAATTGATACGATATCATGAAGTGCTTCAAACAAGTTTAAATTTACAAGAATTTAACACTCATGGGAGCAGAGAAGCATTATCCGAAATGAAGAATCCATTACCTGAAAAGAAAGACTCTTTACCCGAAAAGAAAGATGTCAATTACCAAGACATTATTCTATCTTCCATACCCAAGAATATGCGTGGAAAAGCTGAAAATGTGTTAGGTCTTATCAAGAATCAACCAGACATCTTATCATGGAACTCTAAAGGGCAGCTTATAGCAAATAAAGAAGAAATACCCAACTCTAATATAATTGATTTCTTCACCCACTTGTATAAACCTAGAACTAGTATATCAAATAGTGATACCTATGAAAAAGTTCTGAAAGATTTAAATATACCTATGCAATTTATTAGAAATACTAAGACAGCAGAAAAAAAGAAATTTGTACATGAAAGAAAACCTGGAAAACGAGTTGTAAACCTACCATCAAGTGGGAAAAATTATAAATAAAAATTTTATATATAACTGTTAGTATTATTTCTAAAAATAATCACACAAACACAATTAATTCCAATAATATAAGTATTTATTTACGATATCAATTTATCTTTTATAGAATCATAAGTGAGAGCATCAAAAAAGGCTGCATGGAAATATTGTAAAATATCTTTGGCACGTAGACCATCAATTATTCTTTTAACATTAAATATTATTAGGGGATCTTCTCCTACAAAAAGGCAAATATCTTCAGAAGATTTACACATACAATCATGATTAAATTGGGAACAATCGTCAATCTCACAACCGTCACAATGGAATAATTTATAGGCAATAAATTCAAATTCATCTTTTAGAACACTTGTCAATTCATGAAGTAAATTTAAATGGGGTGCATCTTTTGCATCTGCAACTTCTAAAATTTTAAATTGAAGTACAACAGTTAATAAGGTAGACTTTATAGTATCAGTCAGTTCAGGAACAATTTCTCTAATAGCAATAAGATAGTCAGAACCAATTTTAAGTGAATGTTCCTTCAGTTTGATTTCATCAGATAAATAAAGTTGTTTAAATATCAACTCACCCTGGTTAGAAAGAATTAGCAGTTGATTATTGCACACAACACTTGAAGTGACATATTTACAATTCACATTATATATTTTCTTCTTAAAATCTAGAAATGTATGCATTGTCATGACGATTCCATTCTTTGTGGGATAGAATTTGCTAACCTTTGCTATTATAAATATCACCGTGGACTTTATGTTCTCGTATATGCACATAGAGTTTCGAGTCTAATTGTTGAAGACTAACGATAAGTCCATAACCAAGATTCCATTCTTTGATAGTTATATTAGATTTCGAATGAGTAGGTTGATCTGAAGGGTTTAAGTCGATGTATAGTTGAGTCAACCAATCGTTTTCAGGAATCGGTTCACAGCTTACACGACGACTGGTAGTCGGCTTTGGTGAACATTCAGAAGATGAAGAAAAACAGTCATCAAATGTCCTCTTACGTGACGTCTTGATTTTCTTGAAGGTTAGACTTACTCTAGGAGAGGTTACATCGGGCTCGGCAGGAATTTCATGGTTCCAGAACTTGTTAATAGGTGCTTTCATGAGCAGAAGAGATCCATTGAGAAGTTGCACTTGGTTGGAGGGAGAGCCTTTTCGGGTGAAGTGTATGGTACGGGTGGCGCCGAAGCTCAGTGTGGGAATTGTAGACGCCGGATCCAAACTTGTCACATCGTCTTTATGGGAACCAATCTTGGAAAGTCCATTGGAGTAGTAGTTCAGCAAGACGTAGTTGTATTCCTCTCCAGTCCTTGCTTCCACATCTTTCTTGATATTCAACAGGGTGTCGGGCCATCGGTTTGCAGGTACATTCGTTCCAGAAAAAGTGTAGACAAGTCCAGGATCTCCAAAGGCAAGCACTTTACGTCGAGGTATAAACTCTTTGTCATGAAATCGTAGCTTTAGATCTTGATACTTGTAGGATAATAGTTCCGTAAGCACTTGTTGACTGTAATCAGCATCGTAGAAATTTGGAATATTTTCAATATTCAAATCAGTTTGGAGAGACATCGTAGACGACTGTTGTTGCTAATCCCTTAAGTATGAAATTTTTTAAAAGTAGCGAAGAATGATGAAGTCGTGTAATGGAATGATATTTAAACCCTCGAAACTGTGATAAGACAATTTTTACAGCGCCCTCTATCGAGATTTTTCACTGGCTAATTTATACTGATTAGACGAAAACCTATATATCTTAGTTTTGCACGTGAAACCCATGCCGTGAACTTTCTGGAGAATTCGCTGGTTATCTTAATTGCTAAGTAAATATGCAAACATAGTTATATCCTGTCTCTAAAATAGCACATGATCAAAGTAGTTTAGCAATGATTAAATTTCTGTCACGAAAATGTACACCTACTAAAAAAGAGTAAAAAAACTTTTTAATAAAATTAAATATAACATGTATCAGGATCCATAGATGAGCTTTTTTAGGTGATAATATCAAAAGTTACTATACTCCATTTTAATAATATGTGAGCAAAACTCAATTTTTTTTAAATACAGCTAGTCTTGAAAATAACATTATAAGAATTACAGCAAAATGGAATCTATCAGTCTTAAAATACAAAACTTTTTGAATCCTAATAGGTATAACAATATAATATCTCTAGAATATTTGAAAATAAGCGATTGATTTTAGTCTTTATATCCCCGTACAAGTATATCCGTTTCAACATAGGACCTTGAGATGATTACAACACACCTATTCTAAAAATAAAGAATAAAATAAATCGTAACTTAAATGTTATGAGGTATTTGTTTTTGAAAATATATTATAAAATGTTATACTTACAAAAATATAATAATTCCCCATTTTAAGAAATTAAACTAAAAATAACGAAAGACTTTCACAATTTTATATGATAAATTATAGACTAGTAATCTATGGTTTATAACAACCTCATAGTTATTAATCCACTATCCATAATGACGATTTTTTGAAATGTATTAAACATATAAAGTCTATGAGGGGAGTTTAGTCGGTTAGGTACTCTAAATAACTATCGACCTATAAACGATTCTCTACAGCTAAAAATGTTCAACAAATAATATCCCGTATGTACGTTAAATATCCTTCAATGTCCTAACACAACGCACGATGTCACCCTTAACAGTTGTGTTGGACACCCAGGGCCGTAACTTGGACATTTTATTGGGGGGGGGAGGACCACATTTTGGCGCCCTCTTAAATTTTTTTGGAGCCTCGTCAGTTATGAATCATTATTAACGGCTAATTACATTAATTAGTACTTATGAATTAATTTAACTTTCTAATCAAAGTTATAAATTTCTATTAATTACTAATTAAACCACTTTTAATTAATAATGAAACAATTATTAATTACTATTTACATCATTAATAAATTACTAATGAAATAATTTTTAATTAAAAATTAAATAATTATTAATGACTTGAATGAATTTAATTGTTTAACAATTAATGTGTAAATTGGTTCAAAGTGAATTAACCTAATTTGAAAATATCAACACCGAATTAGTTATGGTAAATTTACACCTACAAATTATTGGCTTTATAATTAAATGGACCTTGTAGAAGTTAATTAAATAGTACTTTGCAAAAATTTGCATTTTTTACATAACATGCATACAATATTTTCGCTACTGAAGTTTTTTTTTTAGCTAATTTCCTCAAATTTCAGCAAATATAAACAAAATATTTTGCTTATACTAAACAACTAAAGACTGAAAATTAACTAAAAAATAGTTCCATTATACCGAGTAATCAAATATAATAATACAGAGCTTCTCAAATTTCTTAAGTGTGTATTATTATTATACTTCTAACTTATAAATGATGTCTACAGAAAAAATATTTTATTAAAAAGATAAGCATGAAATACCGTTAGAATTTCATTAAAGTATTTGATTTATAAATTCTGTTTTTCAGTACTTAGCGGGGCAATAACATCAAACCGGGACGTTTAGGCGGAACATTTTGTCTTCGGGACTGTGAGACAGAAAGCGGGATTGTCCCGCCAAAATCGGGACATCTGGTCACATTAACAATTATCCAGTTAAAATAGTTTCAAATAAAACGATTATGACAACAATAAACAATCATTAGTTACCTTTAAACAGAAGAATTGGTCAGCATAGAATTATAGAAAGAACGAAGAAAAAATAACAACTTGAACACAACAGGAGGAAACTTTTTAAGTGTTTACTGAAAGAGCTGAGATTGCACAAAGACGTATCAGTCGCTGTCGAAAAGGTCCAGGGATGACCATTTCCAAGTAAAAACACAACATTACCAGGGTCGCTATACAATTTACAACCCCGAGTACAGTAACGAGCCTTTTTTATTGCTTCCTTTTGTCCGAATTTCTTAGTCGTGTCCCTGATAGAGATAGTGAAAAGCGATACTAAAAATTTCCCCGAAACATGGGACATTAGCCCATTACTGCAGACCCCCAAGGGGAATGGGTAAACGTGTTATCTTTCTCGGTGTGGTGTGGTTGTGGGGTTGCAAGCTAGATTGTTTTTGTTGTATTTTTTTACACGGTCACTTTTGGGTTTGATTCTGTGGAATGAAAAGAAAAACATAACATATAATCTGTGCAAAAGTTGGTATTGCAGCTGGCATACCAATCCGGCCCCACTGCAAAAGCTGGTATGGCAACTGCCATACTGGTTCCGGAGCCACTGAGTGCAACTGATAATTAAACTACCCATTTTTACAGCCTGAATCGAAGCTTGCAAGCCTGTCAAAGAGCAAAGAGGGCAAAACTGTTAGGTAATTTCATACTTAGGGAAATACCAACATATATAATTTTTTTTTAAATTCAATATTGTGTTTCGAAGATAGTTTTTAACTAGTATAAGTGTTTGGATCTCCATCTCATGGGAGGGGGGGGGAAGAATAATTGGAGTGAAAGATTTCCGTTATTTTTTGAAAATACCAGTATGTTCTTCATACCAGTTTAAGATTCTGTTGCTTATTATGAAATCTTAGAGAGGTGGTGCCATTTTGGTGGTGCCACATTCACATGGTGCCATTTTGGGCTAAAATAGCGCTTTAAAAATTATTGAGGGGAAATTAGAAAATAAAATAATTATACAATTACGTATTATTGAAAAATAATTGTTTAAAAAGTGAACTGTTAAAAAAGTTAAAGATGGCGCCTTTTTGGGCGCCTAACGGCGCCCAAAATGGCGCCCTTTGTAAAATTATTGGGGGGGGGGAGGCTCCCCCCCTATAACTTACGGCCCTGTGGACACCTACTCAAATGTTAACCCGTCAATAACCCTCATCTAGCACTAGTGCGACGATAATTCAAACCTGACCCATAAAGTCTTCGTATGATATCCTCACACTATAAGTTTTTATTAAAATATATATTATAACGCTACAATTATAAATATCTTTCATTTTTACTGATGATTATTCAAATCTGAAAACATAGCACTTAATAAGAAAACTGTCCTGATTAGAAGTTGTGTAGACTTGGTTTGGTATCAGCTTACAAACTACCAAAGATGAACTATGATCTCTGATTGTAACCGCAGAACAATGTTACTATATACTTGATAGCGATGTTATTGCAATATCACTTCGTGCATAGCCCCTCTTATCATGTTGTCTTAATTAAAGTTATGTTCCCAAAACCCCGATGCTTCCTTTTCAAACATTTAACATCTGATAAGAACTTTCGCGAATCTTACTGATTATTTTGTAACTTAAACATAAAATCGTCCCGAGAATGTAGGAATAGTTGAGATTAGCAGCAAAGGGGCAAACTACTATTCGATAGATTGTGTAAATATAAGTTAGTTTTTTCCGTGAGATGCGTACTACGTCTCCTACATTGAAAATGTATTTGGGTGGTGGTCTCTTCTCATCCCCATATAATGTAAACCAAACGTCTTGTTCGTTTTCCGAAGTTACTTCGAATGGGGCGCGTTTAATACTCCGATGATAAGTATGATTATAACTCTGAATCAAGGCTTGTAATATATCAATATAACGACACGTATTTTTACTAGTAAAGTATTTCCACATTTTACCACGTAGTGTCTTATGAAATCTTTCCACAACAGAAGCCTTTGTCGTGTTATTAGTTGTGAAAAATTTGATTTTTTTTCAATTTTAAAAATGATTGAAATATTACATTCTTAAATTCAATACCTTTATCCGATTGCAAGTACTTTGGTTGACGCTCCTTAAAAATAATTTTAAAAACCATTCATAATATCTCTTCCCGTCTTCTGCTTTAGAGGTATTGCCCATGCATATTTTGATAATATATCGATGCATGTTAATATATATATATATATATATATCTATAACCATCATTAAATTTCTACAGATTCTGCATATCTACTAAATCCGTTTGCCATTGTTGGTCTTTAGCGTATACAATGACTCGATTAGTTTGGAATTTGCGACGAACATGTTTGTATAATGTATATGCGTCCACTCCTTCCAACCATTTCTGTATCACCTTCTTGGGAACTTTTCCGTTTGCAGCACGGTATTTCCTTATCGTATATGCGTTAGTTTGTAAAACAGTGTATGTGGCAATAATGTTTTTCTATAGAAAATTTCAATTTTGTAATCTGTCGAGATTGTAATCTGTTGAGATTTAACTGCAGATAACAATCTGTTCCCTTTTAGTTTGAAAAATAGTGTATGTGTCACATAGCTTTTCCGAAAGATTCATTAATGTTTTGGAGTATTTTTTAAATTATATTATGATTAGTATAAGAAGCAAGAGTTTCTAAAATAGTTGACTTTGATGTTACTTTAGCATTCATTGCAATTTTTAGAGAGAAAATCCCTAGTTTGTAACTATCATGTAGAACTGTTTCAAGCAAGATTAATATATCTAAGAAAAATCAGACTATATAGCTGTAATTTTTAACTTTAAGAAGTTATTTTTAATTAACTAAACTCTTTTTTTTTTCAAAAGACTAATTAATACCTTTTTCCGCACTTTGAAATATTATAACCTATATATATATATTTTCTCACAATTCTAGTTAATTTGTTGGAATTAGACAATAAAAATACGGAAATAATGTACATCGATATATATTAAGTATACATTTTTACACAGTGTTAAATTTTTTGCAACTTGTTCTTCATATTAAAATAGTACATAGGATCTTCAAAGAAATTCTTATTGAAGCAGTGCAAAACATTTTTAGATTGTAAATGTCACCATTTAGACAGGATTAAATGAAATATGTTATACTAGATGGCGCCATGAGCACTTATAGAAACCGCAAATAAACGTTAATTCTTCACATATTGTCGAGCGGACGTGGCCCAGTTCACTAACACGCAGCAAGTCGCTGGGCCACGTTCGCTTTTGGAGATCGAATCGTCATCGGTTCGAATCGTCAAAAACTCACTTTTTAATATTTTTCGCGCTAAAATTTATTTATTTTCACCCTATTTTACATTAAAATCATTTATTTCCTCACCGATAGATGGCGCCACGAGCGTACGTCATAGTCCAACTACGTCATAGGCGTTATCAGTGGTTGATCTGACCCTCGACCCTCCACTGATGCAGAACTCTTGTTTCTCCTCTACTGTTGAACATTGCACCCAATTTTCGTCAAGGCCTCTGATATGAGTGTAAAAATACGTTGCTTATTTGATTATCATGAATTAAAAAATTCTCTTTGTGTCCAACAAACTTCATACCAGGAATAAAGTAAACAGTCTTGCTAATTTTGGAATTGATGCGGCGTTTGTGAGTCATTAATATTAACAGAAATGGACATTGTCATACATCGCCAGAAAGGTCTTGGCCTCTAGAAACATAATACACCAAAATTTTAGGCACCATCTGTCCCCAAAGAGTTTTAGGTCCCAAAGTAGCTTTTAACACAGCGTCCATTGAGGGATGGCAATTTTGACAAAGATCCAGACATGGATTGTAAAATATACATGGAACTATGCAAAGTTGGGTTGGAAAGTTAGGTCTAGCCTAGGTGGAGGTGTCCAGGTTAAGCTGAAAGCTTAAATACTGACTGAAAGTGGCATTGTCGTACATCATGGTCTTGGCTTTTGGAAACATTATACACCAAAATTTTAGGCACCATCTGTCTCCAAAGAGTTTTAGGTCCCAAAGTGGCTTTTCAAACGTATGTGAGTCATGGAAAATGGCCGCCATTTTGAATTGCATTTTTGGTTTTTTCCCCATGCTCGGATTTTGGATATGCTATAAAATAAACCATTTTTGGATACGAATGCCATTTCAATTGCTTCCGAAGCAATTTTGCCCAGGTTGATGGGTAATTTTTCTTAGTTTGACTAAATATTTACCTAACTTTTGCACCCAGAACCTGTAAATTGGCCGTCGGTCCACTCTAGTTGGTATGCATACACTAAAAGTATATGAAAACTAAACCTAATCCGATACATTTCATTGGTGAGAAAATAATTTAGGTCGGGGGGCCCTGAACTCTTGGCCCCTGGTGGCTCTATAACTTTGAAAACTTTAGTATAAATAACCACGGAAACTGTTTAAAGCTTTCTTTCAATTTCAAAAACCCATGTCCTATCATTACCTCTAACAGATAGCAGCGCTTGCTATCATATGAAAGTGACAGAGAAAATTAGATTTGATAAAACAAAGTAGTAAAGTATTATTTTCCTAATGTTGTGTTTACGAGTTTACATAAGATTTTTTCAATGCGTCAATGTTCCTTTCTGTAACTAGACTCTCAAGCAGAGCCTAGCATTTTATTTAGCTAGAAATAGATTACAGAGTGATGAAAAAAGGAGATACACAGTTTGAGATTCAAGTGCTTTATTCAGCATTTTGTGAATTTCGCAAAACAAATGATCAAAGCAAAAATGGGACTGTACAATAAAAAATATGGCAAAATAAACATCATATGGCATCAATGATAACAAAAAAAATTAAATAGCAAATATAATAATATTGGATTGCTTACCTATTTTACATAATAAAGCATTTTAAAACTAAACATGTTCTCTAATAACAAAAAGCTGGTGAATTCTTAGTTGACAATGCACTTTGGTATGCTTCTTTTTTAATTACTGACTTTGCGAGGCTCTGAGTACACATTTTTGCAAAACATAGTTGTAAACCAAACGAAAAAGCATAGTTAACTACGAATTTATCCAAAAGCTTTAATTCATTGACAACGAACAACAAATATAATTCAGATGTACAAAAAGAAAAAATTACAACTATATACATAAAACTAATAATAAGACATATACTACAAAAAAAACACACACACTAGAATGAATAAACTTTGCATATGACTTATATACAAAGAAAACACAAAAGTTTAGGAAGTATTGCTTCATTGTTCTATTAAAAATAATAAATTTGAAATGAATTGTAAATAAATATCTTTGAAATAATTTTTGAAAAATGACTAAACAATAAAAATAACTCAAATTTAAACATCTATATCAAATTTGAGCATGTAAGTTTGAGCTAATCAATGAACCTCAGTGGTGATGAGTCAATCCCATTTATTAAAAAAAAATACAATTACATAAAGTAAATTACGAAAGGGTCTTTTTAGGAGCAATATGAAAAAATATAACTATGAAATTGTAACAAAGTTAAACATGATTAAAGAAATACATCAAGAAACAGTTTAAATGGTAGGCTCATGCATGAATTAGTATCCATAAATAAGAACAATATATTAAAATTAAGTAGTTTTTAGTATTAAGCAAGTACTTTTGAAAAACTCGAGCAATAGCAAAGTATGAAAATAGAACATTTTACATAAGAAAACTAACACAGCACTTACTGTAAATGAAATAAAATAACCTTAGTGTTTCACAAGACACATTTCTGAAATTGTTCTGCAAACTTGTTTTAAATAATTTTTTAAACACAGCTATTATTAGTAAATGGGCAACTGTACTCGGGGAAAAAATTGTTAACATTTCGAACAACTTATCTCAGTTAAATCATGTTGTATTCACCATTTTTAAGGTTTCATATTAAGTTAAAAACGTTATAAAATTAACTTTTCCTTTAATCATTTTTTTCCCACCAATAGCAGAAAATCTTTAATTGTTTTTTCGACCGTTTGAAAACAAATGTCGAAATCCTAATTAACCTAAATGCAAAATCCTTACATTGATTACTTCTTTGGCTATTATTGACAATTGCTCTGACGAATTTGTTATGAATAGCCTATCAATCATTTATAATTATCTAACTATTAAGTATTATTCCAAAACTGTGCAGATGCAAATTAAGTTTCTACTAGCACAAGAGCAATATACAGAAAATCCTTTTTAGAATAACAGTAGAGCATTGTTAATAGAAATAAACGATTTGGGTTACTTATCGTTATTATTCAGGAAAAAAAAACTTACTAGCATCAAAAAGGTTAGGTCGAGTTGTTTTCATAGTTTCACTTCACGTATAAACAGTAAAATATTCTGAAATGAGTTTCATTAGTTTTACACTCGCATCTGGTTAATAAAAATGCCTTTCATAGCTTAGGACTTTAGAAGGGGTTAAAAGTCAACAATAGCTGCTTTCATGCATGTTATAGAGTAATCAGGAAATTTTTATCCTCAAATCAATAGAACAACGAATAGAACATGCCAATTTTATTCATTTAATCCTATCGGACATGGGCAACGAATGGAACACAATGCCCGTCAATGCCCCGATTTTCTCTCAGTTCAGGAGCTATAGTCCAGTCCACATTTTTAAAAGTGTACCTTTTATAAAAAAGACACATGTTCATCGAGCCTTTTATTATGAGGCACGTAGACAAGGAAAGAAAAACCAGCGATCAAAGTATAATAAAGCAATTTATTAACTAAAAAACTTCTTTAGAAACGGTATGTAGATAAATTATAATTCAGATAGCCAATGCTCCACTGTTATTCCTTCTTGTTCCGAGGCACATTATCGTTTTTAAGACTATGTCTACACTTGGATTCAAGATTCCTTACTTCGCTTGCGTAACACGGAAAATGCAACGCATGCGTAATCTAAAACTTGCATGCCTTTCGACTTATTGCATGATTTTGAAAGACCCCAATAACACCTCCCGCAAGAGGCAAGAGTTATGAACCCAAGTGTAGACAAGGCATTAGGTGGACCTTCGCAAAGACGTCAATCATGTTGCTCCAACCATAGTCAAATGTAAACGGAGAAAGGCGAACTGGTCCACTTACAGAACTGTTAGATCGCAATTTGCGAAATGAAGTCTGGAAATAACGAAGCTAGACGAACTATAGTCCATTTACAGTACTAGATCGCAATTTGCGAAATGAAGTACAGGTAGTTGAGGAGCAATTGGTTAGTTTTGCTTCTAGGAAAAAAGCATAAGATTTTCATAATTGGCGACCTCGCGAAAGCCCTTCTTCAAAGAGTCAAACAAATGGCAAGCAATCCACAAAAGAGAGTAAGTACATCACAGATTCTACCATTTTCATAATAATATATATATCATATCCCGAACTACACATATCGAAGCAACAATAAATTTCACAGCAAGGACAACCAGGGTAAAAGCTATATTCAATAATGCAAGTGGTGGGGAGGTGTCAGTCTATACATGCGCTTAGTCTTACAGAAGCTACTATGGTTATATGCACGGTGACCATATGTCCAGATAGAATTGAGACAGTCCCAATTTTAAAGGGTTTTGTCCTGATGATGTACCAATTCACAATGAAAATTTCCTATTTTTTCAACAGACGAAGCATAAATTAGTTAAATTAACAGGCTATTCTAATACATGTGGAAAAATATAAAGATAGTAACGACGATTTGTTTAATCTTTTATAATGGAAATTTTCTGAACAAATACGTACATATCTTTAAAAGGTCTCTTATAGAGACTTTAGCCATGGTATTCGGCAAAAAAATATATATATAACGTTTTTTTAATTCGTTTAAAGTGTTCCTTTTCCATCTTCTCTAATATTATTCGCCTTAAGGTCCTAGCTTGAGCAAATTACCATTGGGTAAGAGTTGATTTGCGTTTAGTTAGGAAGGGTGATGTGATTTATAGTAAAAATTTAAACATTTCAAAATAATCGCGATTTCTAAACAAGTTTAAATTTTAAAAAAAAATCTTAATTCCGAAAAGTAGACGGATTTGTTTCGATATTATCAGAATTGAAAAAAAGTAGTCAAATTTTTGTTCTTTATCTAACAGTTCTAATTTTCATTGTCTGAAACATGGTCACCGCAGTAATATATAGTACCGAGAGAAGGGCACACGTTTGAAAACACACTGCCTAAAACAGCATTATCGTTAGGGACAATGGTGGATAGGTCAGAGTGAGGTTTCACTATCGGTGCAGGCGTTTGGTGGTTTGAACAGCACACTCAAGCTATACATACACACACAGATAAAGGCATACATGAGATCTGTCACATGAATATCTTTACACAGGAATGATCAACTCTACGTAGAAGCGTAAAAAAAGTAAGTTGTAGTCGGTCATTGCAGGTCACTGACTTTCTTTTGAGAAAAGTATTGTTTAATTTAACCCTTCCACTCCTAAAACGACCCAGGCGGCCGTACGACTAAGGATTTGATAATGATATTCCTATCACATATTACGCGGAAACAAAAAGCGAAAGTGTTAAACCGAAATACAGTTAAGCCAACACCAACTTCATAGAATGCCTTTGCACTCAAAAAGTGACATCGTCAAAATCTGCAGGATGGTTGTGTCAAGTACTAAACGTTAATCGTATGAGTCTTGAAGATTGTGGATGATTCAGAAGGCTAACTTTCACAATAATTCACAGCTTTAAATGACTAAAATCATAATCATAAGGCGATAGAAGCTTGTCAGCAACACCTCTCATAAGTAAACTTTTATGTATCTATTGGTAAATGTCTGACTATTTTGTGTTACCATTAGTTATTGGCAGCAGCTTCAACAGTCATTTAGAACGCATTACTTTGTAAACTTTCGTTTGTGTTCAAATATGTTGTCATCAGCAATGCATAATTTTGCACTTGGTAGCGTATGATGTTGTGTTTGGTAGTGTCTAATCTTGTGTTGAAATGTGTATAACGGTATGTTGAGTACTGTAGAATGTTGTGTGTTCTGTAGTGTATAGTGATGTATGTTGTTAAGTAGTGCGTTATATTGTGTAATGTTTAGTAGTTGGTTAGTAGATATTAGTAGTTGGTTAGTAGATATTAGTAGATGTTAGTAGTTGGTTAGTAGATGTTAGTAATAAGTTAGTAGATGTTAGTTGTAAGTTAGTAGTATGATGTGTAAACTAAAACACAACACAATATTATTCCAGTTCTGTTGTGAAGTTTCATGTGTGAGTTTGTGAGTGTTTCATGATATGTTGGTGTATGTTGATTGCATAGGATATTTTTTTGTGTGATAATGGTTATTAGTATGATGAAGAGCTATTTTATAGTTGATATTTTCCACTCCTTACTTTTACAACACTCATTTATATATCATACACTAGGACATTTAACTAAAGATTTAACATGCAGCTGCCTCCATACGAGATAATCTCTTTATGGATTTCGTAACTACACAATCCGCGGTATTTTGTTAGTTTAGGGAAAAATTCTTTTTGGAACAGCAATTATATAATGTCCGGTCTCGATTTGGCGATTTGCGTTACGCTTCCATGCAACGAAAACGCCCAAATGCGGTAAGCATTCCACTTCATATTTCGTACAACTTAATAGGAATAGCAGTCCTAAGTTAAATTTTCAAGCTCGCCAAAAGTCACAAGTAAACAAATGAGCTATTCTATCATAGCTGGACATTATTTATTTTTAGTTAACACATTTATAGCTCAAAATATCCAAGACATTTAAGTATCTTACGGTTAATTAGGAGTTTTCTAAAAAAACTGACATTAGCCTGCAATGTTTGAATACAACTTACTTTTTCTTAAAACGCCCTACGTATTAAAAAAATGATTTTTTTTAAATATCTGAAAATGCAACAGAAACTATACATCAACTAAAAACAAAACGACAATATACAATTAAATAAGCATACTTTGTATAAACATTTACAAATGCTTGATCATAGAGAAACAAAGATATTTTTGGTAGATACGCACACTTAAAACAATTGAAACACCAATTTGGTGTTTCGTTTTTGGGGTAAAGCTTGGAACGAGAAAAAGTTCATATGGTCAGGAGTAAGGCAATAAGTTGCTTGTTTAGTAGGTTGCACACTGCATCCTCTGTTGAAGTTGAGTGTGCTCCTAAGTAAAATGAAGACCGTACATATACACACTAATGTTTTTCTGAAAATAAATTAAATGCATAAGGTTCAGTTTGTAATAATAAAAAAAGGTTATTTGTAACAGTTACTGCTTTTTAAACCAGATTCTCTACAACAATTATACATATAGTGACCACACGACACACGTGGTACATTTATCTTTGTTAGTTTTTTATTCAAACAAAAATAACAAATATGATTTATGAAAATGTAATGCTGATTTCAAAGTCGAAAAGTTAATCACTGTAACAAATCGCACCGTACGCGGAAAAGTGACCTATCGGCCAAAATTGATTTTTTGAGTTAACACTACTATAGAATGCAAAATTTCGATATCTATCAATTGGTGCAATCGGCATAACGATCCGAGTCTTAGTTCGTCTGCAATTAATAGATACGTCACTTTTCCGCGTACGTGTTTGGATGAAAATGAGCAGGAAAGAAAGACATATAGCATCTGGTGATTTTTCGCTATGTGTTTGCAGCTGCTACGGCAATGAGTAGTTGAGTGCTAAATGAAAGGTTGAAGTCGAATATATTTGTTATTGTTTCTTTATTGAAATACTCTCTCATTAGAAACCATTCAAAGCAGTTGTGGTATTTAGTACATTAAATATATACAAAAAAAATTCATGTAATACGTATAGATTGCAAAATATAGTCATTGATATATTTTTTCAGTACCTATATTAGCAAACAATAAATAGTTTTAAATCGTTTCAACGTTGTATTTTATATAAATCTAAACTCAATCGCTATAACTTTGCAGTTTGCGATATAAAGTCAATGAATTCAACTTCATACTTTAGGTATGAGGCATCCCTACAACTTACTTTTAAAATTTAAGACTTTTAAAAAAAATATTTTCATGAGTTTTAAAATGATTTTAAAAGTTTAATAATGCTTCAAAATTATTTTTTTTTTAATTTTAAACATGATATATAGTAAAAATTTAGATTGAAATTTTTTGTAGAATAATGTGGATATCGTTTCTTATATCTTGTAAGTCCTGATTTTGTAAAAGTGATTCGTTTCATAACACCTATTTTTTTTATCTGGACAAATTATTACAATTTCAATCATTGAATATATTAAATTATAAAAATAAACATGACTTAAAAATAATATCGTAATTACATGATAAGAGATAAACCTCATTACATAAACTTCATTAAATTGGTTAAACAATCTTTTTGTTAAATTTAACTTTAAAAAATATATTCTTATTGTTGATCAATATATTATTAGATTATAAAAATGCATTAAGTAAATGAGTATTCTTCATAAGTATGTTTCCTTAATATTCAGAATGAATTTAGCAGCAAATTTTTCAGGTCCGTTCTTCAGAACAGCCGTTTAAAGTTTTGGTAAAAATTCAAATTATCACAAAATCGTTCCAAATGAACCTAGATAAAAAATATTTGGCACGGATATCCGTTTTACGAGTATCAAAAGGTATACGTAGTTATTTTTTACTTTAAATCTGCCTTTGCTGACATATTTTCAGCTAGGTCTTTCTTTCGCGTACAAAATCTTTCAAAATTGTACGCGAAAGAAAGGCCTAGCTGAAAATAGCTCAGCAAAGGCAAAGTTAAATTAAAAAATGAACACATATACTTTTTGGTACTCATAAAACGGATATTAATCCCAAATATTTTTGACCAGGTTCATTTGGAACGATTTTGTGATTATTTGAATTTTTACAAAAACTTTAAACGGCTCTCCTGAAGAATGGTCTTTTTCGCGATAGGTCTCTTTTCCGCGCACGGTGCGATATCTGGTCACACTCACAGGCTAATTATACACCCCTAAAACAGTTTTTAATTTTAATAAAGACTTTTATACGCTGAAAAGGTTATTGAAACAACAATCTTACACTTAAAACCCAACTTTTTTGTTGAAGTTATCGATATCTTTCGTTAACTACCAAATAGACTGAAAAACAGTAGAAAGTTTCAATCGTGGAATATTGTTTAGGGATTGAGGTTGCACTTTTGGGTTGTTCCATTTCAATACAAGAAGCTCTAAGAAAAATTAAAATAGCCAACTAACCTATTATATTAATACTCACTGAAATAATTACAGAAAATCAAGCAAGTTTGTAACATCAACTTGATATTGACGATAGAGCTAATGTTGACATTACAAGTTTGTTAGAAAGCTACGTGGTGGCTCAGGTACCCGTATGAGTGATATCTAGTGCAAGTTGATTATAGATACATGCTTACGTAGAGATAAGAGAAAATAACAGCCATTTTATATGGGATGTTATGTTAATCTGAATATTTTCTAATGAAGTCGTTCATACCACTTTTAACATACAAAATAACTATTTCAGTAAACATGGCATACCTCTACATTGCTTTAGTCTGAAGGGAACCGCAGGTCCCTGTTAGCCGATCTCGTTCTAGACGCCGTCTTCTGCACGGGGATCATAGACTTAGGCTGCATGCCCTTGCCGAACTTTAAGGTGGGTATTTGCGATCGCCTCTTATCGCCCTCCACTGGCGATTGAGCAGGCGTGGTGGACTTGCTGTCACTGCTGCCAGAGGACATGGTGGATCGGCCTTGCGATCGCCTGGAAAAATTAACCCCGCTGTAGCGAAACATGGTACCAAAACACCTTTGCATGGTTACAAAACACCTTTAACAGTTTAAAAGGCGAAACAATCGGATAAACAATAATCCCTTCATTAAGATATACCTTTTCCGTACATGCTTTTTAGTTTTGATGTTTAATTGTATATGAAGGATCAACCCAAGAGGGGAAGTGTATTCAGTTGTTCTCTAATGCTATCAACCTTTTTTTAAAATAAAGAATAAAATAAAATTTATATCGCACTTCATGCAGAAAGTCTTTGGAATCAGCAAAGGTAATATTTTTCGGATAGTCTTTTATATTTCGGATAACTTTAAAGGCAACTCATTTTGTAGATAGATCGCCGTAATGTTATAAAGTTTTTTCTATTTCATTTACTTTATTTTTCCAAGTGGCCCTGTTTAGAAAAAAAATCTTTAAGCGTAGTATTTAAAAGCATATAACGAAACTTCTTGAACTTGTATTATTCAAATCGATTTACCTGGTTGGAGGCGTCTGTAGAGACTTTGTCGGCGTCTTGGCCACCGCCCCGTCTCTTGACCTAGGCGGCGATGGCGACGCCACCTTCTTCTTCGACTTAGAGCTGCTGGATATGGTGGGTTTGGCCGCGGCGACTGACGCCGACTTGGGCGTCGCGGCAGCCGGCGTCTTGCTCATGGCCTGCTTGTTGATGCCGTGCGAGATCTTCTCCCATTTCTGCCTCAGCATCTTGAACTGCTGCCCTTCCTTGATATCCACGTTAGGAGATTCGTCATTCATGGCCGCTGCAGCGGCCGCCATTTGTTGGTCAATCTGCGAACTGCATCCGCTGTCGGTGCTGGAGCACAGCATGAATCTGGGCTGGTTCGGTTCTGTGTCTCTGGGCAGAAGTGTGTCCCTGAGGACGCTGGGAGGTGCCTGGTTCTTCTTCTTGTGGCTGTAGTGACTAGGTATATTGAATTCCTCGGCGAACTTCGCGTTGGGAAAAGGATTGATGGTGATCCCCGGCCAAACCTGGCACTCGTCCGCATCGCCTCTGATGTTCATGTTATTGCACGGCGACAGGGCATGGCTGTTCTTGGTCTTGACACTGAAGTCATTGATCTTGTTCTGTTTGGTGGGGCTGAACTGGAGGTTGAGATCTTCTTTCTGGTACTCTGGCCTGAAGTTGCCCTCGTCGTACTTCTTCCAGTTGTCCCCAGAGGTGGCTTTCGTCTCGAAAGTGATGTCCAGGTTGAAAGGAAGGTTCGACAAGGGACTGACTAGTTCTTTGAGTTCGTGGCGCAAGTGCACTGCTGCTGGTAGTGCCAGTAGGCTCAGCAAGGCCGTCGGGTGGTAGTGGTGGCAAATGAGAGACTGGCACGCGCAGAGGTGGCCCAACCACCATTCAAAGCAGCCGAGGCTAAGGAAAGGTAAATGGAACTGTTAAATATACAATGCACTTTATTCAATAAATAAAATACTTTACTAATTTGAATCGTTAGTTAACTAAAATATACTTTGACACCCATAAAAACTGAATTCAATGATGTTACTTACTTTAGTAGACCAAGAATGAAGGCATTAAAACGATATGTACTGTCTGTAAGCAGTTTCTCGGAAGTCACATGGTTAAGTAGATCTTCTACATCCTTCCTTGTTTCCCCTATATTACAAAAGGAGCTAGTTTTAACTTTTTAATGACGATATTTTTTAAATGACGATCTTTATTACATAAAGTTCCTTGAAAATTAATAATTCTGAAAAGCTAGAATCAATGACCTGAATCATATATACCAAGCATCTAATAGTAAAACAAAATGGTGGAGGAATGCAATTTTATACTATAGACAAACCTGCCAAACTCAAAATTTAAAAAATCCTGCAATAAATGTATCATGTTTATCGTTACGAGATCTTAATATTCTTAACAAACATAATATCTGAAAAAATATATGAAAGAAAGCCAAATTATATCTTTGTGAAACAAATGGTGATGTTTTATTTCAGGAGAAGCGGCAGATTGCAATGGCTTAATACAAGTTTTAATCGCTCTGCATCCAATAGATATTTGAATATTGTGCCCTAAAAACTATTTCAATGTTAAACTTATCATTCTACAAGCCGCAATATCTGACTATGAATATAAAATCGACTAATATTCTCGAATATCGGTGACGTATTTTCGGTGACGTGGAAGATTGCAATGGAGGAAAGCTAATTCCAATAAAGATAGTGTTAAATATTTCGTCATAAAAACTATTTAAATGTTAAGTCTATTATTGTAGCAACATATATACATCTTATTTCGAAAAGAAAATAAATAATTTTTAACGAATTTCTAACCGCCACCGATATTTCGGCAATTGTTCCGTAAAACGGTTAGAAATCCGGAGAGATGGCAGATCTGTATATAGTGTATTTGACACTTTTTTGCAATGTTCGTATAATAAGCCGGCCCAAGGCATGATCTAGGAAAATACAGACTGTCGGCACAAAAAATTGTGGGTGCGCCTTTACGGAAAATTACGCATATGATCGCTCGTAATGATACTGGCAGTTGGTCAATGTCAGATTTTTCTGCTATTTTATCAGTTTTCTTACAACATCAATCAAATCAATCATGTTAGGTCAATGTCTAAGTCAAATTCAAGCTAAAAACAAGGGAATTACTCAATTTATATTTAATTTTCTGAAATTTCGAAGATCCACAACATTTTTCATAAAAGAAACTTAAAAATAAGGGCCCTTAAAATTTGGGGGCCCTTATGGAGGATCAGAACCCGTCCTTACCTTGTTTAATTGAAGCTCCAGCAACTTTCCATGGGGAATTAGGCAGGGGTCCAAAGAACCCTTGAACCGAAGGCAGAAGTCCGTCGGACAGAATGGTATGTACGGCCGGACACAGCCACGTCAGGATTTTCTGACCCATCGTATATGAAGAGTCAATCTAAAAAGAGACAAGAAACGGTGATTAAATCATTGACGAAGATCGCCAGGTAAACTTACCAGGCGAACACAAACGTTCTGTTTAAGTTTATCTAAATAAACAAAATATTACAAAAATGAAAACTATAGTACTTACAATTTATGTAGGACAAATTGATTAACATGAATTACAAAAAACCCACACACCTTAAGTTATGTTTTTATTCGGGAAGAAAGGTGTTGATGGTATTGTTGGTAACCGACAAAGTGAAATTTTTGCAACAAAACCTGGAAGTTGGGGTCCTATAGTATCTCACACTAAAGTTCTTTAATCTTAATTCATCATTGATGATTAAAATTAAGAAAGTACACAAACAATTTACCTGTTTTAAAGAACGGTTGGGAAATGTGTTACCCACAATCTCTTAGCTAGGTTACAGGTAAAAATCTAGCGCGATTATAAGTACAGTTACAATTTAAAAGAACTTTCATTTGTCCTCATACAACAAAAAGTTAAATGCGCCAGGAGAGGTGAAAGAAGTTCAGCATTTTTAAAACAAACTATATTTTAACTAAAAGCTCTAAACATCGTAACAACTTACTCCTTTTTTGTTCGAATTCTTGTGGTGCTCAAATATAATTTGGGTAGCTTTTCGGAGATTTTCAACTAAACCTGAAAATAATATAATCATTAACAAAGTAGCTACAAAAACTCAAATAAAATATTAAATATCTGTTTTCAAATTTTAGTTTGTATAAGCTTTTAACCTCTTCGCTCCAGAGGTACACAAACCTAATAGACCTTTATAGAATTCCCTTCACAACTTCAGTTAACAATTTTTCTGAATACTAACTTTTCTTTTATAAACTAGAATGCTTCCCTAAAATACAGATGTCGAAGCAGCTGATTTATTAATTGTATTTAAAAAATGACACACCAAGAGTGACAAGCAATTTTAAAGGTCTTGCAAAAAGTTTTTTTTAGTGAATAATTTAGGACATTTTCGATTAAAACAAAATTTAAAGTGAATGATTAATCACAGAAAACTGACAGAGTTTGTTTATTCATAGCACACCAAAAATATGCAATTTTACCGCTCAAAACTTCAAATTTCGCTAAATTGGCATGACCTTCAGCAAATGTTAGATACTTTTTATTTAATTACTTATACTTACTGAAAAACTAATTTCTAAATGCATAACTAATTGAAAAATATGTTTGCATAAAGAATGTATGCGTGGGATTTTAAGTGGAGAGGTTGTATTCACCTGTCTTCCTCCTGAGCGCTTCCTGGAAGAATTTGCCCCCGCCTGAGAAGTTCTGCAGCGCGTAAGCAGAGTCCGAAATAGGGTCCGGGGGCGCCGCGGGCGACACCACAAACTCCTGCTGCTGCTGAGGACACTCTACAAGATCACAAACACAACAGTCACGGAGGGGATCTGGAGGGACGGAAGGGAACGCGTTAATGGCAGTACATAGTGGTATCCTTAGGAAACATTTAGATCTTGTTCACAGTAATTTTAACTCTAATCACACGGATGCTCATTGAATAACTATCAAACAACACAAGTCACAATAACCCATGACAATGTTAACACATGCTAATATCCTATGACAGCATCAACATAATTATGATATCTTAATAAAATATATACTGTGTGTGTGGCTTCGTAACCAGCTATTCCCTTGGAACAAGATATACCCTTTGTAACCAGCTTAGAACTCGGATGCCTATCTTCTTAGCACTCTGGAAAGATCTCAGAGAAGATCTGAGATATTTTTTCTATTTACCTTGCCCTCAATCATATTGCTGAACAAAATTTTAAATCATGGATCATCTACTCAGATTCAAAAAGTGTATTAGATGCCCTCAGTAATTTCTCATATAAATCCCATAATTTTAATCGATCACAAAGTCTAATACAATAAAATACATCTAATTTATCAAAAACTAAAGTCGGTAGTTTAACCAAACATCATCAGCAGAGATGGCGCTGGCTCGTGGGTGGAGACAAAAATAGATTGGCTAATTAAAGAAAAATAGGCGGATTCAAAAAGTTTGATCCAATCACAATTGACATGATAACACCACTCACAAGAATACGAATGGAGTCAAGATCTAGATTACCAAATAAACAGGTTAGTGGGCGGAGCCAAAAGGCAATCACCAATGACCTAAATCCAAGCCATCCGTTGCAATATAGGAGGAATTAAAGCTAGTTTACTTGATCAACAATTAAATTTTGAACCGCGATTAAATGACAAAGCTGATACCTATAAGCGAGCACCTAAAGCAACATTATAATGACATCTAAAGTCGGAAAATATACGCCAACCTATCATAATACTTTTATGAAACATATTCTATAGCTATCAATTTCTGGTGGCTAGTTTGAATTTGAGGACCGGGCCGGATTTTCAGAATAGTCCAAATTGGCACCAAAGAGACAAAAAGTAGAAAACGAAAAAAGTCTTCTCTAAGTTAAGTTTTATACTAACCCTGTATCCTTCGCGTACAAGGGAATCCATAAGATGACATGGAAATCTCCAGATGAAAAAATATTCAATCAAATTGACCACCTGCTGATCGATTCTCGACATATGTCAGACGTTCTTGATGTCCGATCGTACCGTTCTTCGAATCTGATTACTACCTAGTCAAAGCCAAATTGAGGGCTGGAATTTTCAATGCACGCAAATCTAATGGTGAATGATTTGAAAACTTCAACTGTGAGTAAATTGTAAGAATAAAATATAGTAATAATAATGTAATATGTGAGTAACTTTTAAGAGTAATTTTAAGAATTAGAAGATTAAACGCACGTAACAATCCCGGCTATCACACACTCTTTAGAAATAAGAATATTGACAGCATTAACGAAATGGATGAAAAATGGAACGTGTTCTCTAATGCTGTTGTTGAAACAGGATTTTTTTTGTGGGTAGCTTAAGGAAGTTGAGAGATTGGATTGGTTAAACGCTGAATGTCACACTATTACCCCCCAAAAAAATTGACTTACCAAAAAATGCTTGGTAAAAAACACTCAAGAGTCATAGTAGAGGAGTATAAAGTCGCCTTTAGAAAAGAAAGAGAAAAAAAAAAGAGTTTATGGGATCAAGAAAACCCACGAGGATCTACTACGAGATGTTGAACATATCGAATGAAAGCATAGCTTTTTTTCGTGAGATCAACTTCGGCCGCAGAAATTTGAAACAGAATCTTTTTGAGTGGTTTATATACCGAATTTCAGCAAGCATTAATTTTTGGTGCAGAAGTCTTTAAATAGGCTAAATTTAATTGTAATCACTTGCGCATTAATGAAGAAATCGTTAAAACATTTACTCACCTGGTGATTTATGCTGAATATCACAGCTACAGCACCTGCCTCCCTTGCAAGTTTCCATTTGTTTAGAGTTCTTTGTAGGGCTTCTTTCACAAAATTTCACAGCTTTCTTGCCGTGCAAGCAGTTCATGTGAGAATCTGCACTAGATTGTCCATCGACTTTCTGTTCGAAAGAAGGCAACAAGTTCTCATTGTTGAACGAGGAGTACGGAACACTTTTACCACCGAAATCCTGCAACAGGTTCTCGTCTTTGTAGCTATCGAAAGAGTACCTTTTGTCCATGTCCTGAGGTTGCATGAGCAAAGGCGAAGGAGAAGCTTTAAAGCTTCCACAAGGGCTGTACTGCTTGATGTTGGGGTCCTTCTGTCTTGAGGCACAGTGGGGCGATCCTTCGTGGAAATTCTGCTTGTAGTGTTGGTTATCTCTGTCTGGAGATCTACCACCGTCCACGACCGACGATGCACTGGTGCAACGGGTAGGAAGGTGAACACGGCATTTCCTGTCTTCGCACTGCTCAACCGAACTCGACTTACGCAGAATGCTTCGTGGCATGTGCCGCTTGTAAGAGGGATTGGCAAAGTTGGTCATCAGCTTCGTGGCGTCATCAACATTGCAGTATGACGAAGACATGTTGTATCGGTGAAATTTTGGATAAGAGTGGTCCTTAGGCTCATCGTTTTCAGTCTTGAGTCCTTTGCCTTGAGTTTTAGAGAGGAATAACTTTAGGTCATCCGGTAAAAGTACATTTAAGGAATCCCAATCTTTGATTTTGGTTAGATGCTTCTGAAGCATAGATTCATATGCAGTATATGACTTTGGTCTCACGGGTCTCTTTTGATTCAAAATATCCTGAGGTAATTTGTATTCAGTAGGGTTGAGGAATACAGATTCCGAGTTTTCATCGATAACAGATTTTAAGAAGCTTAGATCAGGAAGGGAATAGTTCGGATAGCATACATAGACGGACTTCTTGTCCTTGCTGCGTTGCTTGGTTTGAGATCCACTGTTGGATGACAAATTGGATATCACAGGGGATTTGACTGAAGTCTGCGAAACTTTGTTAGGCTCAGGAAGGGTGATCGTCGACTCCTTGAGGGTGAACCCAGAACTCGAGTTGGAATGTAACGTCGACGTTTGAACAGAAGAATCCTTGACATGAACTGGAATCTGAGTGCCACAAGTACATGTAGTTGTTAGTACAACATTCGTCTTAGGAACCGTGACAGCTGCCGAAGCATTGCTATGAATCTGCACAGACGAAGGCCTTGCTCTTTCAACCGAACTGTGCCTGCTACTCACGTAACCACTCGATGCCGGACTTGAATCCCTTGAATGTGTATACTGAACAGTATTGACAGTATCACAGTCGGTCTGATTGCTACTCGTCTTGCAGCTAAATGTGTGAAGAGGCTTATAAACATCGCCTACAGCACCTTCGTTAATGTTGAACTGCTTGGTTTGCGTACTCTGAGAGTGGTTTTCTGTTTCAGGAATAGATGGGGCCTTATTCGTTTTGATCGATGGAAAGATGTTGTTGATCCGTTCCAGGTTGTGGTTCTCTTGACGTTGCTGGTTGTTGTCGAGGACGTTGTTCTGGATGACAGTAATTTCCCCGGAGGAACTTTCGTCACTGCCGAAAGGATTCTTGCTGTCTCGCATCACTTCATCCCCGCTCGAGATATCAGTCTCTTCCTCTTCCTTGATGGGGGTGGCGTGGAAGTGCTTCAAGGGTGGGGAGGGATTGTCCATCAAACTATCTTCAAAGTACTGAGAGTTGTCGCAGTCGTCTGCAGTGGCTCGCGGTTCCTCCACGTTGTTGTTGTTGGGAGCGTTCTCGGTGTTATTGTACAGAGTGTTGTTGATGTTGTTGTTATTGGCCTCGGTGAGATTCTGGACAGAGTTCCAGTCCAAGATGTTGTCCACAAACGCACGAGTCTCGTTGTCATTGTGTCCCTTCTTCTGATGCTTGTCGTCGGCGCCGTGCCTTTGAAGTGGTTTGACTTTGTCGTTCAGGGAGTTCTGCAGACTGGCATTTCTGAAATTCAAGGGCTGCAGGATTAAGGAAGTCGTCGAATCGGACTGTCCGCTGATCGACCCCATCGAGGAATTGCTAGACACCTTGTGCTTCATAAACAACTTCAGCAGAGATACCGAGTCCTTGCTGCCTGCGACATGCATTCCTGTCTGCTGGTAATTCTGCACAATCTCGTACAACGGAAACCTATGATTCCCACACCACTTGGCCCACTGGTTGAGCTGCTTGTCGGTGATGAAGACTGAATTGTGAGATAAGTTGGGCAGACTCTGGCTCTTGCTACCGGAGATCTTGGCGACCGTGTCGTAGCTTTTTCTTCTGGTGGAGCTTACTCGCGTGCTCTTCCAGAGTTTGCTCCACGTCGTGACGGACACGTCAGACTGTACCATAGAGCTCTGCTTTTTGAAGCTTCCACTAGAACATACCTGCTGAAATGGATGAAACAAATCAGTTTAATGAGTATATCACAAATTAAAACGGATGTATTAATAATATTCTATTTAAAACTACCCCCCTATATGATTAATTATATCCTATATTAACTAACCACAAAAAAGCTACACTGTTAAAAATGTTGTGCTTGGTTTGACCATTATAATGGCTTCAAGTAGCTGAAACACGGCTATGTGGTGAAATGTTTCACCATATTATCGGTATATGGTTGAACAATTTTACAAGTTTTGAAACAAAACCTGCGAAATGGTTCAACCTAATACTTTGTGAAAATTTCACCACACAGCCGTAGCAGCTACTAGGCACCATATTTTTGGTTAAACCAAGTGCCAAATTTTTAAAAGGCACAGCTTCTCTGGGCTTTAATTGCTGTCGAGCCTCAAGACCTCGACAGAACTGAACACAGATAAAGTTTTTACAGGTTTGACTGAAATCAAGGCTACATAAGAGCTCACCTGAACATTCCCCGACATGCTGACTTCTCCTTCACTACTCCTGCAAACGTCCTGGTAGTCAGAATCGTCCGAGAACTGGGTACTGCTGCCCTCGAACACGATGGTGTAGTTGTTCTTGTTGGCTTTGCACGTGAGCACGAGATCCTGCTCGTAGCTGGAGCTGTTGTCCAGGCTGTCCACCGATATGGTGGCTTTCTCCGGGGGTTCGCGTAATGGAGAGAACAGGGGCGTGTCTTTGCAGATGGAGATCTCGTCTTCGGAATGACGGTTGCTGGAACAAAGGATGCAGAGAAATTGTTTAATAATGATGTTGGTAAAGATTTTGTTTATAAATACTGAATTACATTCGTTTTGGCAACCTTAAAATAAACTGATGATATTTACATTATATGTAATTACAGTACAAAGTGAAGAGGACTCGTGTTTGAGAAGAAAGAGGACACCGAAAAAGTTTGTAATATTGACGGTTAATAAAAATTCTGTAGATAATTACTTATTTGAATTACACAAGGCAACTTTAAAAACTAATGATAGAAATTGTGCAACAACAGTCAAAATGTAAACTTCAATTTATTCATTTGGCAGGTCTACTAAGTGTTAGTACACTCTTAAAACAAAAGAGTGAAATTCACTCCTATAAGAAAAGTGCATTTTCGGCACCAGAAATGAGTGGAAATTAACTCAGACTGAGTCAAAACCGCTCGTTTTAAGAGTGTAGGGCGCAGATTGTTTTCTTTTATTTCTTTTACCCACTCCGAAAAAGAGTGAAATTCACTCCTATAGGGGAAGTGCATTTTCGGCACGGAAAGGAGTGGAAATTAACTCAGACTGAGTTAAAACCGCTCGTTTGTTTTAAGAGTGTACTTAATTAAATAAACAAACCCTTTAGTTTGCGCTAATGGTTTTTAGTTTATGTAATTACATAAACTAAATAATATATTACATAACAAGCTTTTTTTTTAAAACCGTTCTGATGTTTTGTCTCATAATTTCACCTCGGTTCAAAGTTACAAGGTCCGTTACTATAAGATAGTTTATAATTGGACAGACCCCTGCCAACTCTTCGGATTTAACACGGCACAATACTGGGATGTTTACTAAACAACTTTCTGAAATTCCGTGTCATATGTACTTATTTCTGGAGCCGGAATTCAGAAAAAGGTTATTACCGAGTGAAATCAGGGGATGTGGCAGGCTGGTTGACGTTGCACTAGAGCCACAGTTGACAGGTCTGAATTAGTCAGTGCATAATTGTACAGCTCCAGTGGAACGTCATTTAAAAAAAAGAAAACTGCCCACTCACCTTCTAGCCGACGTATCGAGATCAAGCCCGTTGAGCAGCGACCCCGACACCGAGGCACACTGCTCACCCCTGCTCTCTGACTGGAAGTCCCCGGAGTAGATGGCCGGCAGGGCCAATATAGAGTTGATGTCCTCCGAGCGGAAGGTCTCCATGTCGATCTCGGCCAGGTTGGCGTCGATGTTCTTGGAGAGGTCGTCGTAGCTGATGTCTTTTTGGTGCAGGGGGGCGACCCCGTAGATGGGGGAGCTGGCGGGGGATGTGGGAGATTTCCTGCAAAAACAGATGAGTGTGTTATTAACGACGACAACTTTGTGAATACCATTAAAACCTTTATTTCCGAATAAAATCTTTGACTTTAAGTATTTTAAATTCCTATACCTTAATTTGTCCTACATATATTTTTCCGGACAATAGTCTTTGTTTGTCTTATATTTTATTTATTTGGATAAACTTAAGCGCACAAAGCTCGCTTTCACAAACAAAATTTTCTAACCAACCGTAGGTTAATGAGAAAAGTGGAAAGTCAGCAAGTTCGGATTCAAGTAATGTATTCTAAGGAGTAATTTTTTTGTGTATTCACCAACTAATTGCAAAAATCAATAAAATTCTAAACCAATATGTGTAACAATGGAAAATTACTAAATTTGCTCTTAGTTTGTAAAAGGTGTTGCTCTGCAAAGGTATAAATATTCTTGGTTTTGAATTTCCACAATGTGTCTATCATAATACTACTGGGTACCTTAAGGGCAAATGAGTCTCTAAATGACTGCAGGTCTCCAACCGAAAGAGTGCCTCTGTGTTAACCAATGCAAAAAAAAATTCTAAGCAACATTTCTTTAATATTGACGGTTATTAGAAATTCTATAGATAATTGCTTACTTGGATTGAACCAGGCAACTTTAAAATCTAATGATTCTAAATTCTAGCTGTCACCAATATTTATAGCGGGAATTTACCAGTTTTGTGTTAAAAACATGCCTCTCAAAAGTGGTGAATCAACGTTCTAAATAGTTGTGGCAGCTAGAAAGTTCCAGGATTCCGGTGAAATCTTACAACATACTTTTTAACAGTGTAGGCGAGATATTGAACCATACCTGAAGAAGTCCTTGTTGGCGTTATTCCTGATGTTGGAGTACTGCTGGAAGAAGGGGTCTGCCTTCTGGTCCGTGTGTCTGTCGTCCGGCGACAGAAACTGGTTGTTCGAGTTCCAGTCCGAGTCGAAGCACGAATTGGTCTGCTCGCTGCTGTCCGTCATGTCTCCCTGAACGCCGCCTAGAAAGGGGATTGCATTGTGAGATACACTAGACTCTATTGAAAAGTTCAGTAATGTATTTGACCGAATGGCGTCTCTATTGTTCCAGAAGCTTTGAAATCATGCCAAGGTTTTTAACAAACGAAAAACAAATGTATCGTAATAATTCAACTAATATTAAAACAACAATAATAAAGAATCGGTCTAGCATATGAAGAGCTGATTTCCAAAAGGCGTTAAGTCAATTTTTCGTGTTCTTCAGAAATCGCGATTTTGTTATAGAAGATTTATTATTGATTTTAAGGAATTTTTCCCCCAAGTTATCTATGGATGATATTAACACTAAATTGTATGGTTAAAAAAATCCTGCTAACATAGTTATTCAGATATAAAAAATGACAACCTCTTTTGGAAGAAAAACTTATGATTTACGCTCTTTTGGAACAAAACTCAAGACTTATGCTCACTTTTGTCACAAAATAATAACGAAATAAAATTACTTCCGTTTGAAAGTAATTCAAGTACATTTATCTCCATTACCTAATATGAAATATAAGGTAATGAAAGTATTGTGATGGGGTCGAAATTCCGAAATGGAGATTTTGAGCTTTTAACATGTTTTGGAGGGTGCCGATACTGAAAAAGTGGTTTTTGACGTTGATCGTCTCTTTGTCTACAGCTCTAGCTAATTGAACTACCGACATAAAGTTTGGTACACGATTTCCTAGTACCTATCGGACATAATAATAAGGTATTCGAAAAAATCACGCTTGCGTAAAGGGTCTGCCATCGAATTTCTTTTGGCTTCAAAGGTACAACTAAAAAACAAAGAGAGATACAGATTTCGAATTTGGTACACGAGTTCCCAGTACCGATCGTCATAATAAGGTTTTTGAGAAAATCGCGCTTGCACAGACTGCCATAGAACTTTTTAAGTTCTTTAGTTAGTGAATTTAACCTATCAGGTAAAAGTTTCTGTAAATCGTAAATCTCACGGATTCACATTGGGTAGTATTGTGTTGTGTTGTGTTGAGTAGTGTTGTTGTTATGGGCTACCCATGTGAAGCCAGTTTTATCGAAAGGAGGCATATGGGACAATGTTAATTTTTATTTGGATAGATTAATTTAAATGTAAAATTATGTTTAATTGTTAATTTAAAAACATTGTACAGAAAAAATGTAACTGTTTTTCTTTGAATACTTTTTTAGAGCAAACTGCAAGTGAAATAAAATTGTAAATGTGCCTACGATGGTTAGCCTAGGTGGGCCCCTGTGGTTTGACCAGAAAAAAATAGATTTGTTTCTTTCTGGGCCCGATATATGTTAGTGCCCACGTTAGCCAAATGGGCCCTACGGATCCCACATGTGTGCTACATGGGATGACTATAATAAAAATGCTTTAATCCAAAAATTTGCAAGCATTCATTTGAATTCAGACGATATTTTCGCAAATTCAAATTTGCACAATGAAAAACAGAAATACAGAAAAATTAGTCATTTTTATTAATTAATATTTATTTAGCTGTCTTAATTAATATATGTTTCGCTTTATTGCAATTATTTCTTTAAAATAATACAACTTACGCAGAAATGTGTTTTATTTTTACGGAAATTGTGTAAGTAAACTGATAATTTGAGCACAAAAATATTTGTTTTGAGATATCACTTGTTGGTAATTAAAAACAGACGATAACTCGCAGTTTACGTTAAAGTAAAAGGTGAACAGAACACGATGATCCTTATTCTTCATCACTCAAAGTTTTAAGAACTCTCCTATGCGTTATTTTCTAGAGGCTGGAGGAGGATAAAGACCTAATCCCTTTTGGCACAAAAGTCACTTGTGACTTAATTCTTTTCGGAAACAAACACGAATTTCTTCCTCTGTTTTTAATGCGACCAAACCCTACTTGAAATTTCTAGTTATTGAAAATAGCTAGCTAGCATGAGTTTATACATTTTTCCATCAAAAAATCAATTTTTGAAAATTTTGACTTAACACCTTTGGAAATCAGCTCTTCATATAACATTTGATTTTGATGAAAATAGCCATGGCCCTGTGCAAATTCACTTTCAGCACACTTATAGAGGCGCAGGTGGCACATAAAATTTAGTGTGTAGCTATAGGGAGCGGGGAGGAAAGGGGGGGGGGGGGAGGGAGATGTTTAGGTATATAAACTCCTGAAATTCTTATAATATACATCAACCTAAATATGAATGTTTCATTTGATTTTAGTTCTCTTAAACAAGTCATATACATTTACTTAATTAAGTGTAAATATTTATTATTTTATTATGTGTAAATACAATAAAAGGTACTTTCAGGATTTGAGTTATAAGTGCGTAACATTTTAAAATTTATTTTCAAGAAAAAAAAATAACTGAATAATTTTTTGGTTCGGCATCCTTTTTTTCGCAAAAAAATTTTCACACTCTTACACTTCCAAAAATTGTTTAAAAATACCTTTTATGGATTTAAAAAGATTTGACTTGGAGTGACCGCTCCGAATTAATTCAAGTCTTTTAATGACATTACAATTTGTTTTTGATTTGTGAAACAGGCAATAAACAGATTGTAAAGTTTTAATTAAGCACAACGTAAAAATTACAAAAATCTCCTAGCACTTTATGGAGTGATAATGGCTGGTTTAAGTATTTGAGGGTTTACCACATCCTGTTCAGCGACAAACAGTGGGATCCTAAAGTTAGACACCATCATTCTAGACTCAACGTTACGGGAAGTTATTTTTGTAGCAGACATCCTTTCGTTACAAGGGCAGGGCAAGAGAAAACTTAAGTCTGATGAAGGGTTTGTTGACTTTTTTTAAAAAACTTATAAAGGCTTTAAAAACACTGGAAAATATTTGTGACGTTATTTGGACTTTAAAAAAGCAGACTGAATTCTTGAAATAACTTTTTGTTTGCTTAAGTTGTGTAACAAAGAGGGTACATACTTTGACTCAATGTGCCAGCAATAAAGAAGCATAAAGTGTCATTTAGAGAGTCTTCTCTAAGATTTAAGCATCTCAGATTTTTTTAAAGCCGAACAAGTAACAAGTTTTTATGGACAAGTAAAAAACAATTATGAAACAGTGAAAAGATCAAGTCACTAAAATGAAGGAGGTCCATAAATCCAGCGAACAATTACAGTTGGGTGGTAAAAATGTTAGTGTTGGATCATGTTTGTCTGAAACATATTAGTACAAAAATTAATTAAAAAAGCTATTAGTACTACACTGTGCGCCACTATTAATTAAAAAAAAATTACTATAATTTTATTTAATACGATAATCCTCTTATTTACAATTATGTACTGAATATCTTCGATCCACTAAAAAGTCATTATTTTCTTTTGCTCCTGAATCACTTATTTCCCACTCTCTTTAACAGTTTTTCTTTGCAATAAATAAAAAAACAATATTGTTTCCCACATGCAAAGGCTAGCACAGTATTATTAAATATTGAAAGACATAGTTCATTCTGTTGCCCATTTTGAAAATTTTGTTTATCTATTCAGTAATTTTTTTAAGATGAGGACTCTAATTATATTTCAATTATCCACAAGTATGCCAACCATGTATGATAATGCAAAATTATCGTAATTGATGTCCCGCCAATATCAATTTCACATTATAAGCTCGACGATATTTCCATTATGGATTTTCATTTAAAATTTGTTATTTTCAATCGAAAACCTTTAGGAAATTTCTGCTCGGCCCAGATTTATATTCCACAATCTATTTCTATTTTTGAATTTTGATAGATGAGTTTGATCAACAAACGACAGCAAGTTATTAAGGAAATATCTAATTGTCATTTACCTAAAACGAATCAACCGTTAGGAATTTTTATGCGCTCCTACAAATATAAATCCATCATAAGAAAACTATTTGATAAGTGGCACCCTTTGGCGTGAATTTTTTTCCAAAATCAGTCTGTACACTAAATATTTTTCACCAGTAAAGGTAATAAACGAAAATTGGTCTCTTAAAGGATCCCCGAGTTAGTTCGGTTTAACAAATTGTTTCTTGGCAAGAAGTTTTGGCGTTTAGCTCCTTTCGCGAAAACACAATCCACTTTATTAATGTCGCAATTGAAGAGCTTAGTGGAAGAACGTGCTTAGTGACAAAACGGTGAAAACGAGAAAATGAACTTAAAAGAATTTAGTTTGCACTTAGATCCGTTAAAAACGGTACTTGCAAACGGTAAAAAAATACTTAACTTTAAGTTTATGAAAAAGGGGGAACTTGTTATCGTTAAAGGATGGAATAATATGTTCATTAACACAAAAATCTCAATTTTTTCAAAAATGTCACTTAGCACGTTCTTCCACTAAGCTCTTTGTGAAGTTAATGAGCAGAGTAAATTGGCACACTAAAGAGGCACAAAAAAGTCATAGGGTAGAAGAAGCTCTTTATTACAACCAAAGATAAAAGTTTATATAGCAAAAGTTCAGTCACGTGATCCAATCAGCTCGTTGGTTCAGTCACAGTTAAAGAGTAGTTAAAACACACAGTTAAAGGGAAATATTGGGAATACTCACACTCTTCAATTGACAACTTTACATATGCAAAGTTCGGAATTCATAGCCAGTGAAACAGAGCCGTTATCCATTAAGTCTGCTCCCAACGGCTTTTGAGTCATAAAGATTTACAGTTTCTTTTATCAATGTGTTTATAGATATAAAGAAGTATATTCATCCATCATGCCTTTATCTTTATTCTTATCGATACAACAAAAAAACCCCGAGAAATCAAAATACTAATACTAGTATATCTCTATTAGGATTTCCCTTATATATTTTTTTTACAAAAAACAATACCTTATTTTACTTAATAGTACTCTACAAGCCAGCAAATATTTAAAGAGACTTAATGTGTCAAAGGCAATTCGATTTAAATTAAACAACATTAATAAATTCTAAACTCTGTGTTATATAGAAAGTTAAACCCATCCATCGACCCTCATTCACAAATTTTATTTCTATATGTCCGATTATTTTTGATGCAGTTTTAAAAGGAAAATTCAAAATGTTATATACGTTAACCACGATTCCACGTCACAAATTCGTGTGACATTTCAAATAGTATTACAATGCTGAAACTTTCAACCAGTAACTGCGTAAAAATTTCTTTTTGGGATGCATGTTGTGTGTATTTTAGCCAGTTTAAAATAAAATTTTAACTTTAGAAGCAATTTTATCATATTATATTCCGCAACTAACAAAATAAATATCCCAGATATCAAGGAAATCATAGATAAAAGAATTTTGACGGTTAGGGCACTCATAGCGACGCCGCCGTCGAGTTTGGCGCATATTGACCAATTGACCTTTTTTATAAACAGTTCATTGAAAATGAGGTTTTATACAAAAGCGTTCTTTCTTCTTTCACTTCCACTACGAGTTTCGTCGCCCGAAAGTTATCAATGGAAATTGGCAGCCACCCACAACCCATCATCTACAGGGTGGCGCAAATAAAAGTGGTCCGGTTTAAAAGTAGGGATAGGACGAAAAATGCTGCCAAGTCAAAAGCCAATGCAAAAAAAAGTTTGCCATGTGAAGCCATTGATCACTTTAATTTAACGCCCAAACAGACACTTGGTTAATTATTTGCCGGTAACTATGCCATCTTCCAATGTGCACTGATCTGATCAACGCACCCTAACACAGCTTGCAATAAGATATGAACTCTCCAATAGTCCATGTGCAGCTCTAGTCTAGGCGGCTTTAATAGTTTTTCTCGCCAAGCATCTCCCCGCATTCGTAGCTCCATGTCGGAGCCACTTTTATTTGCGCCACCCTGTATCTATAAAAGAAGAAGTCCTGACTGACCATATATATCGATTCATTCTCATTCATCGATGAGATGGATGCGACGGACCGCAATACCCAGTGGCAAGCTTTGGCCAGTAAAAAGCTCTCAACCCGTGAAGACTTTGATAAGTTAGCAAAGTTCCTTCGCACGCATGTGCTCCCAGACCAAGCACCCGACGACGAGGCGCAAGCTGTGGCTGTGGATCTGGTGCCAGAACCACCACCGATGGAGACCGATGATGAGCCGCAAGCTGTGGCCAACATCCCCGTCTCCAACAATTTTCAAGCCTTGGCTGAGTCCAATGGTCTGTCGTCGGATGCCCAATTCCCGACGACAGGGACTGCTACCCCGGATGCCCCATTCCCGGAGGTAAGCTCGGATGCCCGGTCCCAGGAGGGAAGCATGGATGTCCCGGCGGCCAAGAAGGTCAAGCCAAATTCGGATGCCAGATGGGGAACTTGCATGTGTCGGGAAATAGCGAAATACCATTTATAAATGAAACTTCATGCGATTCTAAGAACATCGACATAAATTTTACCTCAATCCGACCATTAGTTTATTTTTAATTAATTTTCAAAGTTTGCGCTTAGCCCCGCCCCTTGAAAACGCTGCCTCTGGCCTTCCCTCCCCGCGTGACGTCAGTAGACCCAACTGGGAAAGCCAGAGATCGGCGGCCGCTGTATTTTGCGAATGTCACTCTTCCTAATGCTTTTCTTATCGCGTCGAATCCATTAAAGTTATGTAAATTCTGGAAAATATTAGTGCATATGAATGTTGCAAAGTAACTTGTTGTAATAGTACCACGAAAAAATTACACCAGAAAATATATTTCAGCTCCCACAGAACGTTTATAAAGTTAAAAGTGGAAGCTTTTAAAAATGCTATATGTCCTTTCGTCACCTAGGGCGCGACTAGAAAAGAAATTTTGGGGTTGGGGCAGTTGTCGTAAATTTTATTTATATATTTTAATTAATATTACTTTAATTTAAATTATTTTTAATTAAAACTGTTTTTAATTGAAAAAAATGTTTTTCAATGTAAATAGTTATTCCAATGTTAATAGTTTTTTTTGCTAATTTATTATTACTAATTATGGACATTAATTAGTTTTTGTTTTACATAACTAATGTTTGTATCATTTAATAAACAATTAATGTTTTATTTTTAAAATAAAAATTAAGTGCGATAAATAGGGAAAAAATCATTTAATTACAGAATGTTTTTATTGAGCATTTAACTTTGAAAAACCAAAAAATTCATGGACATTTAAAAATAAAATAGAGATAATTCCAGGTGTAACTGGCACTGTTGAAGGTCCACTGAGGCTAGAAATGATTATGTACATATACTGTATTAAAAAAAAAAGTTTTAGAGAGACTGGGAGTTGGATAAATTATCTGGCCATTTTTAATTTGATTAAATTTACAAAAGAAGGTTAATGAAGATCGGCAATTTTGGAAACTAAAGTATAAATTAGAAGTAAATGCTGTGTTTTACGAATTTGTTTCCAAGTTTTATAACTCGCGCGTGTGTGACAGAGGTTCTAGGTGATAGTTACTGTTACACACCTACGTGTTGTAGTTTTCCTAAAGATGTAAAAAAAAATACGTGTTGACAGTTAGGTTCAACAATGTTCAAAAAGGAAGCAGGTATTTTTATTTTTAATTGTACCATGTAACATACTCATGTATATAAACTAATATTGCTTCTTTGAATTCAAATACAAATTAAAACTAAATTTAAATTATGAAAATAACTGCATTAAGAATGAGAAATATTTTTCATAGTTACAGGGACCTTGTTACGAGAATAATGTACAAAACTTGAATTCTGCGTTCCACATAATTACATAAGAGACAATATATCTGCTCGAACATGTTTGTCGTAACACGCGTTACAAGTCGTTAAAAAGGCATTTTACTTATATCTAAGTAACTTATAAAATATGTGATTTAATTTAAAAATTGCAATGTGTGTACATTATTATGTCGAATCCCTGTAATAATGAGAAATATTTCCCAATCTTAAATACAGGTATTTCAATCAATTAAATTTAATTTTAATCTTTTTTATATTATATAGTTAAATTATAAGTACAAATACATACAATTACATAATATAATTGCATAGAAATTTATTTTATAACTTAAGTCTGTTACCATTAAGAATAAAAATAGCATTTCTTTTACAACTCAAGGAACATTAAAAAAAAACTGCTTTTCTAAAGGGTTTTTCGTGGTACTAATACAACAAGGTACTTTGCAACATTCGTATGCACTAATATTTTCCAGAATTTACATAACTTTAATGGATTCGACGCGATAAGAAAAGCATCAGGAAGAGTGACATTCGCAAAACATAGCGGCCGCCTATCTCTGGCTTTCCCAGTTGGGTCTACTGACGTCACGCGGGGAGGGAAGGCCAGAGGCAGCGTTTTCAAGGGGCGGGGCAAATCGCAAACTTTGAAAATTAATTAAAAATAAACTAATGGTCGGATTGAGGTAAAATTTATGTCGATGTTCTTAGAATCGCATGGAGATTATTTTAAAAGAATAAAAAAATACATGCAAGTTCCCCATTCCCGGAGGCGGTTGACACTAAGACCCCTGATGCCCAATTCCAGGCGGCACCCAAACCACTACCGATTCTCGGAGTGATTCCTCGGAGGGGAAGTCGGTGACACCATCTGCCTGAAGATGTGGGCGGCTGCATAGGATGCAAACCCTTCCATAAGTTCGTCAAGATATACCCACGAACTATGGAGGAGGAGGCCAAGATCCCGGCAATACTAGCCGAAGAGAAGTCGGGGTACTTCCGCCACTCGCATCGCAAGCACTCCTTCATCAAGACGGTCGTCAAGGGCCTGCCCCGCGAGACCGATCCCCAGTCGATCACCGCCCCCCCCCCCCCGGCGGAAGGTTACATAATCAACAAGGTGGTCCAGCTGACGAAAGACCGGACCAAAGCCCCGCTCCCGTTCTTCCAAGTCCTTGTTGTTCGTACGGGCAACTTCAAGGCAATCTACCAGCAAAGCAACCTCCTGGGCAAGAAGGTCATCTTCGAGCCATACAGGAAAATTGCTAGGATCCCGCAATGCTACAAGTGCCAAAACTACGGCCACGTTAGCAGCCATTGCCACATGGAAACCAGATGCCGATATTGCGGCCTCGGCCACGATTCCCGCACCTGCCCTTCCAGAGACGACAAATAAACCCACCGCTGTGCAAACTGAGGTGGCCCCCACCCTAGCTCTTCGGCGACCTGCCCAGGCCGACCGAAGCCAACAAACAGGGAGCTTCCTGAAAGTGCCGCCAAGCGGCAGCACCAGTCTAAGCCCCGCCCCCAGAGCGCAGAGGATCCTGCCTCCCTATTGGCCGCTCTAAGAACCGTCAAAGACGCCATTGCTGACGTCTTCGGAGACTTAGATGCCTTCAAACAGAATGCAGCTGCCCTGACAGCAACCACCAACAAAGCAGGCAAGATGCAAATTCTGCTGTCCATGCTTGCCCCTCAGTTGGCCCACATCGCTATTTTCTACAAGCCTTGCGGCTTCTCTGGAACCTGAACAATTTCGCCCCTTTTTGGGATATCTTCGATGTGCAGAAAGGACGCTACGCGTCGATGCTGCGAATTCTAATTCGATCTCCAACCATAGATATCATAATTCGGCGGCGGGGCCGCGGGCAGGGTGGCTCCCAAGGTGAGGGGCGGAGGTGCTTGGTGTCTGGGAGGGGGCATCGGTGGCTTGAATGCTGGGGTGAGCGCACCGGGCTTGGTCAGGGAGACGCCCTCGGACATGTTGGTGAAAGATATCACACGTGTTAGACAGGACGTCAGAGCAGATGAGCCTCCGCAGCTTGTTGGCATACTTCTTATTGACAAACTTGCGGAGGACTTTGTCGTTGGAACTGTCCCACGTTCCGAGGACGCCGACAATGATGGACTCATTGGAGACCGATGAGAAGGTGCGGCGAAGGTTATTGGCGACTTGGACATATTTCGCGGCCTTGTCGCGGCGGGAATTCTCAAAGGGATTGGCTGATCACGTGACCTCCAATGCTAACGACGGGACGCGCATGGAGGCTTTTTTGGGGGCCATAATGGCCAGTGTTGCTGCCACTTTAAGGAGAAAAATACTACGAAATAATACCTTTTATTTCTAAAATTACAAAAAAAAAAAATACTAGAGAGGATTTAAAGTAACTAAAAATATTCCAAAATGCAGCTAGTATTTTTACGATATTTTTTTGTAATTTTAGAATTATTCTAAAATACAAATATACTCTTTAAACTTTATAACTAAACTTTTAACTTAATTTTAGAATTTATTTTAGAATTATTCTAAAATTACAAAAAAAAAAATATCGTAAAAATACTAGCTGCATTTTGGAATATTTTTAGTTACTTTAAATCCTTTCTAGTATTTTTTTTGTAATTTTAGAAATAAAAGGTATTATTTCGTAGTATTTTTCTCCTTAAAGTGGCAGCAACACTAACCATTGTGCCCTCCAAAAAAGCCTCCATGCGCGTCCCGTCGTTAGCATTGAAGGTCACGTGATCAGCCAATCTAATACTTTAATTATGATATCTATGTGACTGACTGAGTCACGTATCAACGCCCAGCCAAAACTATTGAAATAGAGATACCTATTCTAGCTCTCTGCACACAGTTTGCATTTTCCCAGTGGTCTACTATGAAGCCCTCAAATTCTTAGAAGAGACGAGATCCAGTCGGCCATTTAATTTTTAAAAATATAATGCTGATATCAGCAAGGTCATAATATTCTGATGGTTTGCTGACCAGTGGGGAAGGGAATCGATTGTCATAAAATAAAAGTATACTTTATATTCAAGCCACTGTTTTTAAGGGTCTATGTGCAAAGTCGGGTTTATAAAGCTAGTATGGTATTAAAGGGAAAATATTTCATTTAACCGTAAATCCTTACGATATGCTTCCAATATCATATTTAGATATCAAAATCGATTAGACGTCGATATTTAATTATACGATGAAGTGCTCTATTAGATACGGTGTATTTGTAAATAATAGTTTGTTTTCTGTAATAGTGACTAATAATAAATTTCGAAATAAATGCTCTAGATGTTTTAAAGAGATTTTATTCATTAGGTATCGATTTGCGTACATAAATTGCTTAATACTAACCACTTGAATGCCTTTTAAAGTTTTAAGTGCTGATTTGTGTATGGTTTACGTTGTACTCATGGACCTTTTTTATGTAGACACAGAGAAAAGTAAATTGTTAACTACTTTTGCATCGAAACATGCACTTTTTTTTCGTGCAGCTACAATATAATGGCCTTGGCAACGTAACGCGAATCACCATATCGAGATCGTCCAGTATATCATACATGTGTATTTTTTGCATAAAAATTATATTCTGAAGAATTACATGCTCAGAAATTAGTTAATTAAAAAAATCCTTCTAATTTAAAATGTTAAAAGCCAGTTTTTGCTATTTGTAACCAGACAGTGTCAATTATAATTAAAAAAAATACCTTTGAATTCTTCATAGTGTTTGCTTTTGAAAATAGTGAAATTAATTTTTAAGGATTAATATTTTTCTTGATTGTAAAAAAAATAACTTTTACAAGATTCAGAGTTTTTTTTTAAATTCTATCCAGTGTCAAAATTGGTTTAGGTAACTTTTTTTAGTAAACATACAAAAGCTCTTAAAAAGAATCAGGCAAAAATGCTGTTTATTTTGAAAAGTTCAAAGTCTGAAAGTTTCTTTTTGTTAGGTGTTAAGTGTAACTATTTTTTCAAAAACTGTAATAAAAACTACTAACTACCTATATAACAAACTAGAAGGAAGAAACAATGCCCTCAAACTTTAGTACAAATGGAAGTAATCCAAGAACTCTCATCTTAGAATAATTAACAGAAACTGGGGCAAGTGGCAAAGAAATAAACAAGAAAAACAAAGATCTACGCGACGGATAAGAGCGGCTAAAAAGAACTTTTTTTATGAACGAAACCAAATAACTAAAGCTTGACATCATCATTTTCGATGACAGCAGTTACAGCTAAATGAAGGTTTGGACGTTTCTTAGAACGAATAAAAAAAGGCATAGAAAGACATCATATCAGTGTTCGTTAGGAAGTAGAAAATTTTCCTTCCTCGATAATTACCTTGAAGAAAACGTACCAAGTTAGAAGTAATCAAAAAGTGAAGGTAAAAGACAAGTTATTATTATGTATCGCTAATATCCTAAGTATAATGAAAAAGGACTTATTAATTTTATCAGAAAGTCTAGGGAATTGCATCATGTAAATAGCAAAAGTTTTTCGTTTAGTTAGTTTAGCAAATTCAATTATAACCGATTAAAGAGCAAATTTTAACAAGCAAACTGAATAGGGGTGCGTAACACCACATGACTTTCAATTACCAATCAATAAATCATTGCAATTAAATGTAATTATATAACTTTATTTCAATAACTTGAAAATTAGTGGAAAAAACTAGTTATGTTTAACTACAGATTTTAAATTACCACACAATGAATCAGTACACGTTTAAGGTATAATTATCTACACTTTAAGATAATTTCACTAACTTTAAAACCTAAAAAGTTCTGTGTTTTTTCGATTTTCAGCAATACCATAAAAACACAAAATTATTTATGGCAGTTACTCTTTGCGCATGCGTGACATTTTTGAAAACTTTATTATAACGTGCGACAGCAACTCGTGTCCAAAAAAGTCCGTAGCTGTTTTAGTTCGAGCTGCCAAATGGTTTCAGACAGACAGACTGACGGACCAATTTTCAGAAACCACTTTTCTACTATTTTATATTTCACTAGGGGGCTACACCTCCTGCTCGCTATCGCTCGCCAACCACAGACAGATTTTAAAAAACCCATAACTTAAAAACCGTGGTCAAATTTATTTTCCGGTTTTTCCAATTTGAATATTTATCAACAATCTATAAAATACTACAAATATAACACTACTATAAGACTGAATTTTTTTTCGAATTTCGGTAAAAAACGCCATTTTAGGCTTTTTTGTTATTTAATTAAAAAACTAATTTGTTTTTTTAAAAAATATTTTGCGGACATGAAATTTAGACCATTTGATACATTCAGTAAAAAAATTGGAGTTGTACTATAAAAATTGTGTCGTACAGATAAAAAAAAGCTTACTTTTTTAAAATATAGACAGATATTAGGTAATGGAAAGTAATAAACGTGCCGTTTAGTTCTAGCAAGGCACAAAAGCTACTTAGGTTTTAAGAGTAATTTTCTCAATCTGCCACAGATGGGATTAGTTAACATAAGTGCAAATTCTGGAAAACCAAAAATCACAAGTATTATGTGTCGTAGAACTAGATACTTTCATGCATGTCAATGAAATGAAATTAATTTAACACACAAAGGAAAGGAAGTATCGGGTATTGTAAAGCAAAGAGTTAGCTGAATTAATGAGGTAGTGTAACGTTGAAATATACCAGCAAAAAATGAAGGCACTCAAAAAAACAATATCTTAAATATTTGTTACATTTCCAATGTTTTTTTCATAGGAAATATTTTAACTTGTCTTTGATGGATCATTGTATTATATTGCATTCGACATACTTATATTTAATTAATGAATTTGAATTATGAGCGCTTTAAACATGTTTTAAAATATTTTATTTTAAATTTCCGTTCTTATTTTCTTACATCTCCTAGCAAAGCCTTAAACAATTGCTAATTTTCGGTTTCATTACGCATGACCGGGTGCCTCACGATAGAATTGTCGGATTTAGACGTTTTAGGATTGCTGGATTTTTTAAAAAAAGAATTAGCGGAGTTTTTCTATTGGAGAATCGTCGAAATTCTTCAAAATTAAAATCATCGGTGTTTCCCGATTTTAGATTTAATGAGGTAGTGTAACGTTGAAATATAACAGCAAAAAATGAAGGCACTCAACAAAACAATATCTTAAATATTTGTTACATTTCCAATGTTTTTTTCATAGGAAATATTTTAACTTGTCTTTGATGGATCATTGTATTATATTGCATTCGACATACTTATATTTAATTAATGAATTTGAATTATGAGCGCTTTAAACATGTTTTAAAATATTTTATTTTAAATTTCCGTTCTTATTTTCTTACATCTCCTAGCAAAGCCTTAAACAATTGCTAATTTTCGGTTTCATTACGCATGACCGGGTGCCTCACGATAGAATTGTCGGATTTAGACGTTTTAGGATTGCTGGATTTTTTAAAAAAGAATTAGCGGAGTTTTTGTTATTGGAGGATCGTCGACATTCTTCAAAATTAAATTCATCGGTGTTTCCCGATTTAGATTATAGTAGTGTAAGTTGAAATATAACAGCAAATGAGGCATCACAACATATCTTAATATTTGTTACATTCCATGTTTTTTCATAGGAAATTTTAATGTTTTGAGATCATGTATATATTGCATTCGACATACTTTTTGCACTTATGTTCACAATCGCCGGTTTCCGGGTTTTAAAATCGCTGGCGTTTCTCAACGATCGCCGATTGAGAATTTATCAAAATTTGTCGGCAAACTTAATATCAATCTGCAGCGGTCGCTGCCGTGTTACGCCTTTCTGCTACTAGGTTGTCATCTTTAAAAAAAGATGCTTTGACAGCATACAAATTAATATGACATTGCATTAAAAAATTGAAACGAATTAAATATACACGATAAGTTTCAAACAAAAGTTTAAGTAATGAGTCAGAAACCAGTAATAAAATTTTATCACTTAAAACCGTTTAATCTTAAATCTTATCTTATTTAAAACCTTATCGCTGTAAGAACGCTGCGCTTTTCCACTTGGTACTTTAGATGGGCGTTTTCTGGACAGTGAAAGGAAATAATTGTAGAAATTTACATAATTCCATTATTCTGTTGTTTTTTACTCAAACCAAATAGGTTACTTTTCAGAAGTTAAGAGTATGACAGTTAATAGTCAAATTATAAAACAATTTTGTGCAAAAAATAATTAAAAATTTAGAGATACACAAGAAATTAAAATTATAAAACTTAAATAATATTTTTAAAAATATAACTTTGAAGGTCTTAAGAAAGACTAATACTTATAATGTTCATAAAATTTTTATCCAAGACACAGAAGGAAAGTAATATATATTTTTTTAAAGACACAGAAGTTTTCAAAATAAGAAATTTGTGCGGCTCTTTTTTGAACGGCTTTCGGTAAGGCGAGTTTGAATTATCGTCGCACTAGAGCTACACGAAAGCTATTGGAGACGGGCGTCATAATTTAGAACCACAGACAAGTGACGAGCCGACCCCTGAGTAGGCACCCAACGCAACCATTAAGAGCGACATTTAACGCAGCGATGGGACTTGGAAGTATATTTAACGTGTTCTCTCTCTACACGGGGACTGTTTGTCAGACATTTTTTTTAGCTGCACGGGCCGTTTATAGGTCGAGTTATTTATAGGGCAGTTATTTTGACGATGCCCGGACCCGAACCTGGGACCTTCCGCATACAAGGCAAACGCCTTAACCGACTGGGCTCCCCAGCTGCCTGAAGGGCTTACGGATGATTTTTTTAAAAATTCTTTTAGTCATGTAAGCCTACTTTTGAGTAACAAATCAATAAACGTTTTATTTGAAAAAAAAACAATTTTTAAATTATGACAAATTTATATAGCTTTTCCAGACATACGGAAGTTAAATATTTGGTTTTTATTTAACAATCAAACAAAATTTTAACTTCCCTCTATTTTTTGTTATCAGTGTAATTAAAATAAACATTTCATTTAACGATTCACCATATAAATTCTACAAATAAAAAAAAACATAAACCCATTTACTCAAATTATAGATTTTCACTTATAACTTATTTTATCCCATTGATTGATTGATTTTAAGTGCTTAAAGACAAAAAAGGTTATTTTGTTTTTCATAATTTTTCTACGAACAACTTATACATTTTTAATCATATCCAAAGGTCAGATCAGCTCTTACAATTCAATCTAACAACAGCTATAATTCAACTTCATTTTAAATGACATTCACACACACATCCAGGACAACTTCTCCTCAAAACATTCCAACTGACTAACCCCCTAAATATGTACAAATAACAAACCAACTTACATTCTATGTTCTGCGTCGAATTAGCCCTAGCAGTTGCTGCTGCCACAGACAAGGTAGATGTTTTCTCCGGCTGACGCACGACCATTATATTTCCGTTAGTTTCATAACGCAAGAGAGCGTCCATCATATATCCAATCAAACCAAACACATCACAATGGGTCACTATTGACGGCACTTATAGTGTTAATTCCAATGGTAAATAATAATAATCCGAATGTTCTCCGGGAGGGCGTGTTGTTGATGATCAGGGATGCTTTTCTTCTGATATGGCGGATGGGAAGGGAAGAGAGAACTGCAGGGCGGTAGAGATGGGAAACGGGTTATTTTATGAGAACAGTTATCACTTGAACATGTTTGTTATTCTATTTAGTTATTTATACTGACTTAAGACGGTATGGTGGTTTCGGAAATGAATATCTCTAAAGATTTAATCATCTAAATTCTGCCGTGGTGGTGTGTGGTGGTGTATGCCCTTGTAATCAAACTCTAACTCAGACCATAGAGCATCCACTTATTAGTTGCCCATTACTGAATTTAGTTAGATTTGAACATGACAACCTATTCATAACTAGTGGGAGGCCATGGCCTAAAACATTTAATAACTTTATTCAGCTTGAATGTTTGCTTGTTTTTACCAGTTTTATCGAAAAAATCCCATACCTGAATATTTAAAACGTATTCCCCCTCTCACTTCTTTTTTTTTTTTAAATAGAAAATTGCATTAATCTCTTGTCATCTAATTTGTTTTATTGTTTGTACGTTTGTTTTCTTATCTGCAGTGTATGCATGTTTTGTGGCTCATGCCTTGGTGCATGATGTACGGTTGTATATTCATTTGTTTAATAAAAAAACCATAAGAGTCCTGAAGTGCCACAATAGTACATTAAGTACAATTGTAACTTGTATATTAAACATATTATTCTTCCGAAATTTTAAATCAAAATCCATTTTCAAAGAACCAGATATCTTACTACGACCAAACAGTTGACTGTTTCTAAGCATCAATGATAACTAAAAGATATTAGAGGAATGGGATCTTCATGTTACTATCCTTCACATCCAGAGATGCTGCGCAAGCGCAGTGGAGGGATGTGAAGTCATCCCGTGTTCCCCCGTGATGCTTTGGGATGAGGATGGATTGAAAGGGGGGGGGGGGGGATAGAGTTACGAGGGGGGATAAAAAAGTTGGAAGGATGCGTGTAGAAGTGGGGAATTTTAGATGCAGAATTCGAAGAAAAATATTCTAAGAAAAGAATTAGGTTCAGCTCGGGTTATTGTTTGTGACAGAATTGTGTAAGTTTGCTTGCATGAGGAAAGGGGTATTTATGTATTAGAAGAGAAAAATTGGCAAGATGAAAATGTTTTGTTTCCGGTTTTATTTTATTATTTTGTTTTGGAAAACCTTTTTAGACTATTTTTAAGTTCAAAATTTTCAATATTTTTTTTTTCAAAGTAGAACACCTACATAGACAGAAAACTTGGTAAAAAATAAAAATACAAAAAATCCTAATTTTTCCGCATGGTATTAATTTATGGTAAAAATAGGTAACGTATCAGCCAACTTATTTCAATGGGAAAAAAGTAAAATAAGATAAAATTATTTAATTAAGATTATAATTACTCTTTTAGAATGTTTATATGTGATGATGACCTCTTGAACCTTTAAAATTTATCCCTATATCTTCGAAAACGAGATAACTTTGTACTTTCTTTAGATAAGAATGTATTGTAGAGCATACCATTTAAACGATAAAGCTTGAATAACAACGTTTGCTTTTAAATGTTAATTTAAAATATTATACCGATAAAACTATACTATAAATTGAATTTTATGTATTATAACATGTCAAGTATTAAATAGTCGACAATACACAGATATTTTCAAATAAAATTCCTTGAATAAATGATGTAGCTGATAGTTGGATAGGTTCTTGTATAATCCGAAAAAATGTTTTGGTATAATGGGCACAACGCAATCCATAAAATAATTCTAGAGTCAAAAAAAGTTTTCAATATTAAAATAAAGTGTTATAGAGCTCTAATTTTCTTAATATTCAAACAGTGTTATAGTTTGTACAAATTAGAAAGGAGTTAAAGTCAACTTTTTATTTAATTTCTACTATTGACATGCTGTATTTTAATATACTTAATCTATAATAATAAAAGAAAGAGTCTGTCTGTCTGTGTGTGTGTCTGTTATCGATCGTAAAAGACCTACTTATACTGCCACAGAATTCGAAATTTTAAAGATAGATTCCCTTTAACTACTAACGTGTGCACCTGAGGCTAGTTTTTTCATATTGTTCCATTTTAGAGAAAATTCGAATTTTCTGAAAAAAATACACCACTTTCGCTCAAATCCGATCATTTTTTCTCTTTCCTGATGCCATCGGCTGAAAAAATTAAATAAAACTTTTAACGAAAACATTTAAAATTCAAAATGTTTATTTTTATTCTTTTGCCATTACTTTCAGAAACTAAATTTATTATTTGAAAAATAATTGACAGTTTCAAGTGACGTAATTCCGCCAGTCTTCATTCCTGGATTTTATTGTGGTTTATTTGATGATTTTTTCATTGGATTTTTCTGTTGACTGCATGTATGCATATTTAAGAATATAATGTATAGTTAAGCTATTACTGAACTATGATGGTTAATAAAGGTCCATCGCACTAGAGCTATTAGTGTTTTATGTCTTTATTTTTTCGCCAAATACGTTGCCAAACCGCCAAATTATTAACTAAAATTCGCCAAATAGGCAATGTCTTTTATGAATAATTTATAAGCTGGTCTTGTCAAGTTTGTTTTAATGTTATTAATGGGTGTCGTAAAACTATATCTATTTTTTAGAAAACAGTTCATATTCCAAAACGCGCCAAACGAGCAAAAAGTTTTATTATTATGAGAAATTCTTGATTACATTATGAGGGCATTTGATAGCGTATTTTCATTTTGGAAATTTTTAAGCCAATGCAAACGGGATTTATAATTATAACTAGCGGAAAACAATAAATAAAGTTTATGATCCTATAAACAGGGTATATGTTTACAATATTTGAATTTAGTTTAATATTTTTTTATCCAGTGCGAGAACGGTATAAATTATGCTAGTCTATAATAATAAAAGAAAGAGTCTGTGTGTCTGTTTGTCTGTCGGATCGTAAAAGACCTACTTATACTGCCCCAAGAATTCGAAATTTTTAAGATAGATTCCCTTTAACACTAACGTGTGCACCTGAGGCTTAGTTTTTTCATATTGTTCCATTTTTAGAGAAAATTCGAATTTTCTGAAAAAAAATAAACCACTTTCGCTCAAATCCGATCATTTTTTCTCTTTCCTGATGCCATCGGCTGAAAAAATTAAATAAAACTTTTAACGAAAACATTTAAAATTCAAAATGTTTATTTTATTCTTTTGCCATTACCTTCAGAAACTAAATTAATAATTTGAAAAATAATTGACAGTTTCAAGTGACGTAATTCCGCCAGGCTTCATTCCCGGATTTTATTGTGGGTTTATTTGATGATTTTTTCATTGGTTTTTCTGTTGACTGCATGTATGCATATTTAAGCAATAAATGTATAGTTAAGCTATTACTGAACTATGATGGTTAATAAAGGCCATCAACTAGAGCTATTAGTGTTTATGTCTATTTTTTTCGCCAAATACGTTGCCAAACTCGCCAAATTATTAACTAAAATTCGCCAAATAGGCAATTTCTTTTATAAATAATTTATAAGCTGGTCGGTTGTTCGAAGGTCATTGTGTTAGAGCTGTATAATGGGTGTGGGTAGCTATATCTATTTTCTCGCCAAATTATTTCCCAAAACGCGCCAAATGAGCTAAAAGGTTTTATGTATTTATGAGGGAATTGTGATGACATTTATGAGTGCATTTTATAGCGTATTTTTCATTTTGGAATTTTAAGGCAATGAAACGGGATTTTATAATTTATAACGAGCGGAAACAATAATAAGTTTATGATCCTATAACAGGGTATATGTTACACATATTTGGAATTTATTTTATATTTTTTATCCCGTGCGAAGAACGGGTATAAATTTGCTAGTCTATAATAATAAAAGAAAGAGTCTGTGTGTCTGTTTGTCTTCGGATCGTAAAAGACCTACTTATACTGCCCTCAGAAATTCGAAATTTTTAAGATAGATTCCCTTTAATACTAACGTGTGCACCTGAGGCTTAGTTTTTTCATATTTGTTCCATTTTTAGAGAAAATTCGAATTTTCTGAAAAAATACACCACTTTCGCTCAAATCCGATCATTTTCTCTCTTTCCTGATGCCATCGGCTGAAAAATATTAAATAAAACTTTTAACGAAAACATTTAAAATTCAAAATGTTTATTTTATTCTTTTGCCATTACCTCAGAAACTAAATTAATAATTTGAAAAATAATTGACATGTTCAAGTGACGTAATTCCGCCAGGCTTCATTCCCGGATTTTATTGTGGGTTTATTTGATGATTTTTTTCATTGGTTTTTCTGTTGACTGCATGTATGAATATTTAAGCAATAAATGTATAGTTAAGCTATTACTGAACTATGATGGTTAATAAAGGCCATCGAACTAGAGCTATTAGTGTTTTATGTCTATTTTTTCGCCAAATACGTTGCCAAACTCGCCAAATTATTAACTAAAATTCGCCAAATAGGCAATTTCTTTTTATAAATAATTTATAAGCTGGTCGGTTGTTCGAAGGTAATTGTGTTAGAGCTGTATAATGGATGTGGGTAGCTATATCTATTTTCTTGCCAAATTATTTTCCAAAACGCGCCAAATGAGCTAAAAGGTTTTATGTATTTATGAGGGAATTGTGATGACATTTACGAGTGCATTTTATAGCGTATTTTTCATTTTGGAATTTTAAGGCAATGAAACGGGATTTTATAATTTATAACGAGCGGAAACAATAAAAAGTTTATGATCCTATAGCAGGTTATATGGTATACACATATTTGGAATCTATTTGATATTTTTTATTCCGTGCGAAGAACGGGTATAAATTTGCTAGTATTAAATAATAAAGAAACATTGGTCGATTAGTCAAGTTAAATTTCTCAGATAAATTAAATACTGACTACCATCAATAAAAAAAATGTGGCAAATATGAGAAACAACACACGTAACATTGTAAAAAGCACGATTTAATAAAGTTACAAACCCTTACTACTTACAATACAGGTAAATAACAGTGATTTCAATATGAAGGTAAAGGTAAAAGCTTTGCATTATGACAGCTAGATATTATTATACTGTAGCAATAAACAATATCTTTTTTCTGCTATCAGTAATAAAATATTCATGTACAACATACATTAACATACAAAATTTCATAGGTACAATGCATTTAAAGCTTTCTTACCGCTATCCCAAAAGTAACTCATGAATTCAAGAACTACAAACACAAAATATCCGAAAGTTCTGCGAACAATAATAACAAAGACACAAGCTTTACTGGCAAAGGTCGTAAACAGGATAAGGCCTATCAGTTGCGGCTTGTAAATGTCAACTAAGGGAAGGGGGACGTGTTGGAAAGTACTTTTATGGCCCACATTTCAAAACCCATTGTGACGAGAAGCATATGGAGTTGTTAAGGGGGGGGGGGGGGGGTTGTATTCAGGGAGGACTTTTATCTTACCCTGGAGAGATGATTTTAGATTATCGATTGAGTGGCAACAGAAATTATGAATGAAATTTTTTTTTCTTGAGCTTCGATTGGTGAATCAATGTAACGTGGAAACAGTTCATCAATCGAAAAAAGAGCACACTGTTAAAAATTTGGCCCTAATTTTCTCTAAAATTGTGGTTACTATAGTAGCTTCAATAGCGTTGTGGTGAAATGTTTCACCATATGTTTGGTATTTGTTAAACTCTTTTTCAGGTTTTTATGTCCACAACCTGAAAAAGGGTTCAACCGAATACGAAAATATGGTGAAACGTTTCACCACCCAGCCGTTGTAGCTATACTAGGAACAATCATTATAGTGAAACCAAGCACACATTCAATTTTTAATCTTATTTCGAAGGAAAAACACTTAAATTACTCACATTAACATACACATTAGAGTAGTAATTGTGAAAATTCATTACACATAACGCAATAAAATAACAATTTGAGCAGTTCTCCCACTACCCTTAGTAAGTATCCCGCAAACTCCAGACTCCGCTAATAAGCTCCAAGCCTCTCTATTAACATACACTGTAATTATCACATATGTATAACAGTATAACGGTCGTTTTTAATGAATTGAAATGGCCTGACCTGCCACTTCATTAAGTTACGCGTTGTAGAACTAGCGTGCAGAGTTCCCGTTGTAATGCACGAAAGGGTGTAAGAAATTAGCTTTAGTCAAATGTAAGTGCGGAATGGAGGGAAGTAAGTAAAAAAGAAGTTCATTATGGTATCATTCACAGATTTTGCATCTTAATTATCAATAAAAATTTAATCAGGATTTTTTTCTTTTAACATTACTTTGCTAAATACGAAAACTTCAAAGTACGAAAATTTAACGATACAAAACCGTATTTTAATTTGCAGTAAATACAGAAAATTTTAGTATTTTAAAGTTTTTTTTCTGGCAAATTCGTTGCATGTGTATAATAATGAACTGAAAGAATTTCTTTTAAGTTCCAAAAAAAAAAAATATTAAAAAAAAAATCTGGAATTTCTGAGAACTTTTGAGAACCGTAGTAATATTGTTAGACAAGACCACTATCTGATATTTAGATATTCAAATATTTCACCAATTTAAAAAATGAAACAGAAGGGTGAGACACAGTAAGAGCACAAATATAAAAATAAAATCTAGGCCGTACCGTTCATCATGAATTTTAGAAATATTTTAGGCTCGAGTTACGAATGGGGCTATACATCAAGCAATATTTACACTCTCATTTCAATTTTTTAACGAAAAATGCGCATGATTTATTTAGGAAGTCTAAAATATCGGTCAAATCTTTCAGTATAATGAAAGTATTGATTTTCTATTGACCCATCTTTTAAACCTTGTAAATAGAAAGTTGTTGGGTATGAAAATGTATTGAATTCAAAGAGATAATTGAATTAGTACAGTAAATATTTGGAAAAATTTATTGTTTCGCTAACTGAAAATATAACTTTATAGAAAAATGTATGGAGAATTTAATAAAATTTATTTGAAATAAGTGCGAGGTTAACTTAGTGAGAAAAAAAAACACGCAAGTTTAACGATTCTAAATGGAATCATTGGGAGTGAAAGGGTTAAATACCTGAAGTTAATATTTTTTATATTCGGAAATGAAGGTGTTAATGGGATTCCCAAAGTCGTCGTAAATAGACTTAATCCGTTACTTCCTATTAACACTGCTACCGTTTCACAGACACAACGAAAACCATTATCTTAAATTCCGATCTCCAAATGAAGACGACACACCTACGAACAAAAGTGAATGGCAAATTAAGTTACGCAAAAAGGAATTTAAAAACATGTTAAAATCTGAAGCTAAATATTCTCCCCCCCCCCGGAAATGAAGGTGTTAATTGGATTCACAAAGTCGTCGTTCATGGCTTAAATCCTTTACTTCTCACCACAACAACTACCGTTTCTCAGACACAGCGAAAATCATTGTCGTAAATTCCGATCTCTAAAAACCACAACACCCTAAAGAAACACAAGATAATGATATATTAAGTTATGTAAAAATGGATTTTAAAAACCTGAAGTTAACACATTCGGAAATGAATGTGTTAATGGGTTCAATCCGCTACTTCTCACCACAACAACTTCAGTTTATCAGACACAACAATTATCTTAAATTCCGATCTCCAAATGAAGACACCACACCAACAAACTAAGTGAATGACCTTGACGTGACAATGACAAAACAGTAATACGGAAGACGCACCACATACATATGAGATCATCAGGGAAGTGGTAGCTATTTAATTAAGACACTAACAAAGCGTCAGGTTGTGAGACACCATTGAAATCTTATCTTGGTAAGGTATATATAGGTTTTTGATTGGAAAGTTTATGAGGAAGAGTTTGAAGCACGAATTGGAATATGAAACTAAAAATAATTATAATAATGATGATGGAAATTAAGATGATAATAATGATTAAAAAAACAGTTATTATTGAGAAAAAGTGCTTGAAAAAATGTTTTTTAAATAACAAATATCAATAAAATTTAAGTGATTCCCTACAATGCTACGTATGTATGCATGAGTGTGTATCGAAAAAACAAATTTTGATATCGAATTTCCAAGATTTCAGAAATGTTGCCTTATTATGTCAATACTAATATGTGTGCAAAAATTTGATTCAAAACAACTCAACATGTTTTTTAAATGCATTCTTTGAAATAAAATTTTAATACCTTTAAAAAATTAATCATTATATTTAATTTTATTAAAACAGGCATTAATACAAAAATACAAAACACAAATGCAAAACTATACGCAGAAATACACGTATACAACTAATAAGTACAAAATTATAAAATTACCCGATTTTATCGGGCTTTTTTTAATTGCCAAAGCAATATGAATGATGTCCGGATTCATCAAATTATCCGTAACATATATAAAAGTTGTACGAAAATGCCTAGCCTATAATGTAAACATAATTTCTAAGAGCCGACTCTGCTTTTATCTTATCACGAAAGAGACATTATCTTATCACGAAATAGTGTTTTATTTCGCATTTGACTCAGAGCTCAACAAATATAAGAAAATTCTTGAGTACCCCCAAAAGCGCCGAAATGCCAATCTCAAAATATATATTGCGGTTAAACTTAATCTTTTATCTTTAAGTTTTCTATTTAAATATTGCAGCATAATCTTGATACCCTCGTGATCTCCTTTATTTTGGTTCCGGTTAAATTTACGTCGCCCTTGAGCAACAAGAGGGCTATGTATTTGCGACGAACCTCGTGATTCGGATACGCAGTCAAGTGACGATGCCGACACCTAAGCTGACACCCAACGCAACCTTATAACGCCATCGCCAGGATTCGAACTACGGCAGATTTAACGTGCACCAGCCCCATAAAAACGACGCTATTTACTGGCAGAATATTTTTTTGCCCATCGCGACCCATTTTAGGATGGTTAGGTTGAATTATCATCGCACTAGAGCTACATGTGTGCAATTGGCGACGAGCGTCATAATTTAGAACCAGTCAAGTGACGAGCCCACACCTGAGAAGGCAACTTTTAACGTTCATAGGATGGAGAACTCCAGGTGGTATCCTCTGATGGAATGACGCCTTAACCAAATGGCGCCAAGTTATCTACTTTTCGTTCAAGAATTTTCAATGCATCAACAATTGAGGAAGAAGATGATTTAAAGCAAGTTCTACTCGAAATCAATAAATCAATCCATTAAGGGATCGTCAATGGCTAAATAAGTGAAACATTCACCTCCCTTACTACACCATTCCTACTCAAACCTCTTTGTAGCCAAAATTTATGCTTTTTTTTGCATGATAATGAAACATCGACTATCGACACTGAAATATAGACACTATTTTTACAATTCTTTTTAAAGTAGATACGTTGTTACGTTCAAGCGACTTGGAGACAGTGTTACGATTGTTACGTTTCAAGCGAAAGTTACTGTCATAACTTCTTTTTAAAATTATTTCTGATTCCTATGGTAAATTGATGATGTACATATATTTTTAACAGTTTTTTAAAACCGAAATTTTAACTAGGACCCTTTCCTTAAGTAAAATCTCAACATTCCCGAAGGGGTGCGGTGTATTTTTACCACAATGCCTACGCAAGGCTAGCTTCAATGCCAGATATTCATTCAACTGCTGTTGAACACCCAAAAGGGTGTCAAAAACGTAAGCGGTTAGAAGAGTGGGTTTTCAAATCATATGGATCTCTTTTACTTGTACAGGAAGGGCGATCGTAACGATCAGGTTTAATGATTTTCAATCAAATATCAAGGAATATCTCAATTGTATTCAGTATAAAATATTTCTATCACCTTTCGCCACATCTTATAAGCTTGTCCTAGTCCCAGATGGTAATAGTTATGCTCGCCTTGGTGCCATTAAAAAGCGTATATATAATACTAACAAGAAGTTCTAAAATAACAATAATAGCACACTTTCCTGTTACTAAAATACTCACTGAAATTCTTATCATAAAACAAGTGTAATAGTAGATACCCTTATTTTAAATAATTATGTTTAAAATGTGCTGAAATCGAAAATTATAATGAATAATTATTGCAGCCAACCAACATTACGTGTGAAATCGTTTCCAACAATTCCACACGTAATGTTGAAAACCCCATTTTTAGAAAATTTCAAGGAAACAATTATAGCATAATTACGTTTTTCGAAGAAGAAAAGAAGAAAATATTCAAGAAGATTTTTACTACCATACATATTTCGAAATTTTATGTTTTTAGGATAGCTAGACGCACAAAAAAGTATTTTTTTTTTACAGCCAGCAATAGGGCTGTATTTCTAAAGATACTAAGTAGGCCGTAGCCTACATCGGCATATTTGGATGGAGCTGTCATTTGGAAATTTATTAAAATTTATCTTATTAAATAAAATATTAAAATTGTTATGTTTCACGTGACGTCAATTATTTCTGCTATCTCATTCCTGGATTTCATAGGTGGGTTCGGTGATTGGTGGTTTGACACGGTAAACTTCGCCTACTACATTATCCAATCAAGACCTTATTTTCATTCAAGTAGAACTGTTGCAACTTAAGCTGCGGAACAAGCCCATTGTCGTGCTATCTAAACTAAATAAAGTTTAAATTGAAAAAAGATGAAAACACTAATATGTTGAATAAAACAAATGTATTAAGCAAATGTGAACTACATATATAGGCGGCAAATGTGCGTTACCTGATATACGAACTATCCTCTGGCCTGCAATTAAATTTATACTTATGTATGACGCAAAAATGTCATATACAACTCTATTAAAACAACATAGAGTATTGAAGAGTTAGTGGAAGAACGTTCTAAATGACAAAAAGATGAAAACGAGAAAAGGAGTGTTAAAGTTTTTAGTTTGTAATTATATCTGTTAAAAACCGAACTTTTAACCTGTAAAAAACATACTTACTAATTTTATGAAAAACTTGTTATCTTTAAAGGAGGTAATAAAATGATCATTGATACAAAAATCTCAATTTTTTCAAAAATGTTACTTAACACGTATTTTTACTAAGCACTTCAATTGTTACAGAGGGTATGGGAAAGAGCGAAAGAAAGAGAGAGAAGGTCTAATCGATAGCTGCAGGTAACATAAGGCGGAGGGCGTGGCATTGATTTCATCTGCTGCACAGGTAGGGAAGCAATAGGGTATGAATGTCAGCGTGATAAATTTAGTAGGAATAGTCATGAATCATCATAGTGACAAGCTTTTATTCTTTTTGAATTAAAATTGGGTTGGCTGGGGTAATGTCAAGACAAAGTAAAATATTTCATATATAAACCAATGAATGGTTCAACGCTGGCACTAAAATTGTGTAGTATTAGTTTGAGTCGTTAATTAATTACATATTAGGTTGTAAACAGGTACAAATGGAGTAATTATGAGTTATCGATTAAAAAAAATGTGATTGTTTTGAGTATTTTTTAAAAAATTATTTTAATAGTTTTAAAATAGTGTCATAATAGAACTGCTTCCACACAAAATTCATGGATCTATAAAAAGCGCCAAACGCACTCATTTAGTTCTATAATATATTTTTAAACGTCAAAATTAAACTATTTTTCATCGGAAATTCAATAATTATTACTTATCGTTTTCACCAATTTGCTCAAATATTATTAAAAGTGTGTCGATTCTTTTACCCACGTCCCCAACATTTTCCCCCTACAGTATAAGATAAAACCCTATTACGAGGGTCTAGACTCTAGAGTAGACTAAATAAAAAAATAATACAAATCGTTATATCACTTATCACTTTTACATTCTTTCTTAGTGGTTAACTATTGAAATAACAATTATCTTAAATATAATATGCGGATAATTCCTTAAATCATGTGTGGCACAGAAAAGATATTTAGCTAATCTAAGAAGATATAAGCATTTGTTCAAGACTTGACACCGGACACTTCTTGCTTCTTAAATTAGATTTTTGGGTATTCGTTTTATAAATTGAAAAGGAAAAATCAAGCAAGAGAGCGTTTTCTTTAGATGTTTAATTTTGTGTGGAAACGGGTATAAGTGTCTTAGATGGCCAAAGCCATCCTATCACCGTCGTATGCGCCTTTGGACAAGAACAGATTTAACGAGCACCAGTTATTCTACTACATTATATTAGTATATTAGCAATTATATAAGAAGTTATTTATTAGTAGTACTGTTTAAATACCGAAACGATTTTCTTATTATGAGTGGGAGTAAGGAGAGAACCAGGGAAGGTAGCCTCTGTGGCATGAAGCCTCAACCGGGGCAAAAGGACGCTAAGTGTATAGTATATAGTTTTTGTCAAGTACAATTCAAACGGGGATTTACCACAAAAAGTCAATAACTGAAACAACGGGCTGAACAAATCCAATTCCAAGCAAAGTTCGATCGATAAAGCCCCATTTTGTGGCTTGGGAGGTAGAACAATCTGATTTGCAGAGCCCATTTCTTTCACAAGAGCAGAGGGATGGCGACAGAAAAAATCGTCTGCAGTGAGGATGAAGAGTGTGAAGTGAAGAGGACTTGAAGTGGAGGCTTAGGGGTGCAGACAGGAATGAATTTTTTTTTAAAAAAATCCCCCATTCAATGAACCGAGGTGGAAAGGTATTTCGGGTTACAGCTGAAGCGTGGGATTTCTCTTAGAACAAGCACAGGGTTGCCACCAAAATTGAAAAACAAAATAATCTGACTTTTGTGTTTTCCAGAGTATTTAAAAAAATTCGATACTATCGATACATATATCTTTGGTTTACAAAATCAATAATTTTTTTTAAATAGAACTGCCACGCATACACTACAGTATACGTTAATTTAATAATGTACGTACATTGCCTTACATCCCATAAACAAACCACCCGGCCCGGCAACTGAGAAGTCAGAACTAGAAAGACACGCCTACGGTTATGATACAGCACAGCTACGTCAAACATCGTATTCTATTCCACAAACAAACCACGCTCCGCCTCGTTCTGTCCATTAAAGAGATAACTGTGATGAAGAAAGTAACTATATTTAGAAAAATAAGATTTTTCGTTATTTGAAAAAAAGGGTTGTTTTTTCATTGTAAGTACATTCACATTGTATTTTTCCCACTTAAATTTTTTAAAATTCAAATAAAAAAAAACAAGTAGGTGTGTAACAGAATCTGTCACTCAGCCCCCTTCCACACAACATTTGTGTTCAAAAGGAAAAAAGTCGCCAAACACAATATTTAATTTTATTATAAACATTTACACGCTAAATTTGGTTATTTTCTTTTATTTTATTTCTAAAATTCAATAATTATTTCTTCAATAATTATTATCGTTTGCAAAAATTAATTTATATTTCATAGAATAAATACGTAATATTCCTCTCTTTTAAATAGAACCAAAACAATTCATATCAACATGTAAACAAAGAAATCTCTTTATGAAATATATTTAACGTCATTTCAAACTGATTTATGTCGCAAAAATAAATTTCTTTTAATTTCTTTTTAAAAAGAATTAAAGTTTCTCGAGTGATTGTTGTGAATGACAAAGGTGATTTAATTCTAATAAAAATGGCTTCTTATAGTTTTTAAATGAGCATTAAATTTTGCGAATTCGAATTTTTTTTCTGAGATTTTCGATGTCTTCTAATTTCGATGCGCTGAATTTGTTGATGTATCGCACTTGCCTGTAGCATTTGTAGTTTGGGTTATGAAAGTGGGTGACGGACGGACAGACGGACTGAACGATTATAATACCTTCCACTTTTTACGTTATAAACGTAGTGTGGAAGCTAAAAATTATGAGCAGACACTTTGTTTACCCAAAATAACTTGCGCTACTTTTTTTTTGTCGAGGACTAAGCACTTCTTTTACTCGAATCTTTTCTAAGCCTCCAAGCCAGTCGTTTAAGAAACTTTTAGAAAAATGAAATATACATATTTATTTACAGTTAAGACGTCCAACAAGAGCTAGACATGAGCTTTTTGTGGCAGGGGATGGGGAATTTAGAACCGCAGTCAAGGGGCATTCCTCTATATTCAGGATAGATAGAACGCATTTTTTAACCCTTTCAGTCCCAATGAAAATTTGGCATCATCATTTTAGAAATTTTATTCTGATCGTCTATACCTTAGTCATTTATGATATCAAAAAGCACATCATTCGATTCTTCAAACTTTTTTCTATTAGAAAATATTTTTTTATTAATCCCAATAGATGTCAGCCCAATTACTTTTTTAAAATTATGATCAGAAACATGATGATGCCAAATGGCATCACTGGGACTGAAAGGGTTAACAAAGATGAATGATCTATTAAATCTATATACATAAAAGGGAACTTCCGTTTGTTTGTATAAGACACGAGATCTAAAGAACCATGCAACAGATCGTCACGAAATTTGGCACAAAAATTCATCTCATCTCCGGAACAAACATAGGCTAAGAATTTTTCGAATCAGAACAATCCTTCTATCGTTTTTATTCGAATTTTCTGAAAAAACTACACCACTTTGGCTCAAATCCGATCTTTTTTTACTTTCCTGATGCCATCGGCTGAAAAAATTAAATAAAACTTTTAACGAAAACATTTAAAATTGAAAATGTTTATTTTATTCTGTTGCCATTACCTTCAGAAACTAATTTCATTATTTGAAAAATAATTGACATGTTTCAAGTGACGTAATTCCGCCAGTCTCCATTCCCGGATTTTATTGCGGGTTTATTTGATGTGATTTTTTCATTGATTTTTCTGTTGACTGCATGTATACATATTTAAGCAATAAATGTATAGTTAAGCTATTACTGAACTATGATGGTTAATAAAGGCCATCGCACTAGAGATGCATATTAGTGTTTTATGTCTTTATTTTTTTGCCAAATACGTTGCCACAAACTCGACAAATTATTAACTAAAACTCGCCAAATGGGCGATTTCTTTTTTAATTTATAATCTGGTCGGTTGTTCTTTGTTTAATGACCTTAAACTACAACAGATGGGTTTAATCACGATACCAAACAATGTTAACAGGAAGAGGCAAACTTAAATTACGAAAAGTTATTTTCATTTGTTAATTAAAAGGTATTAGGCCTCTTCACTCCTGAATCATAGGCAAAAAATTCGATAAGAGGGACCTCAAAATTTGCTTTGCCATAGTCCATGTTATTCTGAAACCTTAGGCCCTGAGCTCACTGTAGCATTCATGGGGCGATATAGAATTTCAAAGTTCGTTTGACAACATAAAACAAACTAAAATACAACAAAAAATATTTTTAAAGAGAACACAATTCTCTCTGAAAACCTTTACTTTGCATACAAGAATTTGAGACCACAAAGGATGGATTCAAGTCCAAAGAACATAACGGCGTCTTTCTTCCCTAAGAATATGCAACAACAAAATCTTTTTATTCCATTCTACTGAGAAAGAAAAAAAAATCGTTTGCAGATGAAAATCCCTTGCGAAGCCCCTAAAAGCAGGGGAGGGCGTGAGGCACATATGGTCGGAGACATTGTAAACAAAATAAAAGTGAAAACGTTGGCTTTTATGACGTCGTTTTCACAGATGACGCATCAACGTGGGGATGCCGTTACTCAGCAACGTTAAGGGGATGTTTATAAAATGCGGTAGTATGGTTCAAACTACGACTACCGAAGAGTTTATTTTTAAATGTACTCTTCATAAAATTTAAAGTAAAAGTTGAGTGCATTTAAATTTTATTATTCAGGCTTCTATAAAGTTTTCTCAATACAATAGCTTTCAATTACTAATATGAAATATAAAGTAATGAAAATATAGCAATGGAGTCGAAAATATGAAACGGTGATTTTGTGTTTTCTACATGTTTTGGAGTATGCTGATTCTTAAAAAGTGGTTTTCAAACATTAGTCCGTCTGTCTGAAACAGCTCTACAGCTTAAACTAAAAAAGCAACGGACTTCAAAATTTGGTACACGAGTTCCCAGTACCTCTCATACATTATAATAAGGTTTTTGAGAAAATTTCACAAGCGCAAATGGTAGCTGCCATATAAAACTTTTTAGGTATTAAAGTGATTGAAATTACCTTATAGGGTAACTAACTACCTATAACTGTATTGATTTATTGAGCGGAAATTGAAAGTACCGTAGTGTTGCACACCCTTAGTTTAAATTTAGTCTTTATATGTTCGAATTAATTTTTGTTAATATACATTTTTTGTTCTTGTATCCCATCTTTTCCTCCTTAAAAACATCTAATAATGTGACAAGCTTCTTTCAGTGCAAAAGTAATTATATAGTTTTGTATTTTTATTTTACTTTGATTATTTTAACTATAACCCATTAAAGGCTGAACTGTTTTTTCACTACATATGTTTTTAAAAATTAAAAAACACGAAAAAAGAATAACTAGACTGGTGTGAAATCTGTTATGGATAGTTTAAGTTATTTATTACCTAGCCCAAAAGTTTAAAACAGAAGGGATTTAAGATAACTGGAACAAAGAAAAAAATATGTCCATAGTAAATATTTTTTTGACCATATGCTAATTGTAGGCTTTAATGGGTTAAAATAATTGAAATATTTTTCATGAAGCTTAAGCAACACAAGCTCAATGCATTTTGAACCATAATAATTTTCTAAAAACTCCTCTTGTTTCAAATCTTTAAAACTTAGAAGATCAACAGCTAAAAAGGGCCATAACCTGCTGTGTCCAACATAATGAAGGAGCTCTGTTGTGCATAGCTTAAATGAACCACATCAATCCCACTACTTTTTGGTCCAATAAAACAGCTATCTCTGTTTACCAGAAGTAATAAAGTCATTTAAAACAATGATGGTAGTCATAAAGAAACATGAACATTGAATTTTACTAAATTTTGTAATTCCCGTAATAAATAGTTTTAAGGGTAAAATGAAATAATGTTGTTAATTGTAATGAAAATATGTAAAAAATTAACAACATCAGTAATTTAAACAAAATTTACAATGCAATTAAGTAAAAACAATTGATTAATATTTTTACTGAAACTATTATGTATTTCTCGCCCCCGTGAACTATTTTTCGCCCCCGTAGTGTAACGGTTATAGCTCTGGACTGCAGAGCTGGAGGTGTGGGTTTGATTCCCGGGTAAGGCGTGGTTGTAATTTGTACCTATCTCAGTCTTATAATTGGGTGAAAATCTGTTAGGCTGTGTGTCATAATAAATATTATATCCTTATTTTAATGAAAATTATCTTAAACTCCACTCATTGAACTTTTTCGGGGTATTCCTTATATTATTTTTTTGGTTTCTTTTAATTACATGAATATGACTGAACAACCTTTGTTACGTTTTAGGTGGCTATTAAATTTCTACAAAGTTCACTAGAATATTTCTATTTTATCATCCAAACCAAACAACTTAGTAAATTTATCCGATCAAATATCAAAATGTTCAAGTCACCACCTACATGCATGTGCAGATTGCAAACTCCCCCATCCCCCCAACTTTAGCACTCACTCCACTACTGCATTTTCATTCAAATTACCGTTTTTAAAATATATAATATGTTACCGTTGAGATCTTTTTTTATATTAAGTTCATTGAAATAAAAAAAAATGTATAAAGAACCCAAGGAATAAGAAATTTTAACTACATTATTGAGCCATTTAAAAACGGTGATAAAATGGTGCTTTGATCCAGATATGCGGCGAATTTCAAAATAAAAAAGTATATTATTATGTTCTATGTTATTTAATCCAATTTTAAATGGACGATTTAATTAAACATGAATCCCAAAAATTGCATCTCCTGTATTTCAATGCTCAAGTAATTATTTTATTTAAGAAATTTCGATTGTGTAATAAAAATTCAAACTGTATTTTATTATAAAAATTCTCATATACGCTTTTACACAGTAGCATAACTTTATAAAAAAATAAACAGGATGTAAATGAAAATAAATACAGGCAAATGAAAAATAAACGCAAAAATTGAGACAAAAAAATTAACTCTCTATCAACCCAATTTAAAGCTTATAAAAACTCCTTCCTCCAACCACACAATTCATAAAACATTATCAATTTTAGAAAATATGTAATTTTTAAAAAGTTTACAATTTTTATTTTAAGTTTATTCATATTTCTAAGTAATTTTTGGAACTATATACTATCGTTTGTGCTATACTATGTCCTCAGGTCTTCTGTATATTTAAGTTTTTATTTTAATTTTAATAAATAGAGAATTTTAAGAGAAATAAGACTCTACTAAAATTGCCCCTTTAAAATGAAATTAAAAGCAAGCAGTGACTCAGTACGAGGGGTTAATTTCAAAATATATTTTAAAAAAAAAGTTTTACTCTATTCATAGGACTTACAAAAAAAAATAAGAACATATTAATTAATAATTATTGTTTTGACAACTTTCAGTCTAAACAATCTTGTTGAATACATATTTTGGTCAGATTTTCAAATCAGTATAAAACACATCATGATCATAACATGAAATTTTAATAAACCGAAACTAAATGAAGCGTTAATATTTTCTACCGAAAAATACTTAAAATTAAAACATTCGAAATCAAACAATATTCTAAAAATGTATTATTTATTTTTAGAACTTGAATGTGGAGGGGGCGGGGGTTATTTTTACACACCCAAACGACTAATTAAAGTACCTTCAAAAGACTTGTGATCGCATCACCAAAAACCAATGACAGAAATCAAAATCACAAAAATAAATACGAAAAAAAGGGCAAACGAAGAGTAATTACATTTTATAAGGCAATTTGTGAAGGAATCAAGTGAAAGAAATTTAACATTACTACATTATAGTAAACAAAAAAAGTGACTCACTCAGACTTAACGATTCTGCTCCCTCAGTGGACCTATCCGACTCCACGAGATCTTTTAAACGAACATTATAAGACATTTTGTCAGATAAATAGTACGAGATTGAATATCATTGCTTTTTTTAAGCCATTGTGGACCCTAAATTAATAGAAATATTCATTTGTTTATACAATTTTATGATGTGTCAAGGATACCAAAACCGCTAACTACTCTAGAGTTGAGTTGCTACTAATTTTACAGAAGGAGAAGCTACTCAAATATTGAGGCAGTTCTTGATCAATATTATTTTTTGAAAAAACTTGTTTTTGGTCTTATAATATGTCTAAAATATTGAAGAAAATTTTGTCATTGCATAAAAAGGCATTGATATTTTTTTCAAACTCTAAATAATAAAATGTGTATGTTTCAGGTCTGTTGCATGACATACATGGAGGGACATGTGAACCTTTGCCCTAGAGATATTACAGGACGTATTTTTCCTAGTCAGAGATTGGTTTTGTGTGTTCAAATGACTTCTAAAACTAATCATTGACGAGTGAAAATGCTTTGGTAAACGTCTTCGAGAAACGTTGGTTGGTTGGTTGGTAGACATATATATTCAGGTTTGTGTGCTTGGTCTGAGACCCGCTTATAAACCTTCGTCAAGTAAGACAGACACAACAGACAACACACACATAAGTGGATCCATCTAATTTTAGAGACAGAGGCCAACTAGAGGATCCGCAGAATTGGCTTGTCACCCCCAGAGGTATTGATTTGATATGGGAACTTAGAGGACTTTCGGACCCAACAGATTTAACGAGCGCGTACTCCGCATATACTCGACAAACACAAACATCCATGCCTTACCGGGATTCGAACCCGAACCCAGAGGCTCCAAAGGCTAGCTCCCTAACCGTTGCGCCGCCAAGTCGGCAAGAGAAACGTTCTAATGGCCGTGTCTGTTGGTCCCTCCATGTATGCCGTTCTTATAAAAGAAGTGAAGTAAACACTCTGGCACAAGTTTTATTTGGTTCCAAACCAGAAAGCACAGCGTAAACCGCCTGTTTTCTTTGATTCTTTGTTGATTTTCCTTCTATAAACAAAAAAAAGGGAAATTCAAATCTGTTTTTATTTTTAAGTTGCTTCAGTGCCTTTTAGTGTGCAAAAATGAGATGATTTTACCGTATGTAAATTAAAAGCAGCTATTTTATTCTCAATTTTTTCAGAATTAAGATTTGGGAAGAGAAGTTTTAAATTTTCAGCATGGATCGCTTCAAAGCTGGTAGAATCGCTAGGATTAAAGTTAAAGGTTTCATGTAAGTATTAGTTTAATATATATATATACACTATTTGTAAAATTAAATTTTCTAAATTCGTAGGCTACTTGGTATTTTTTCTCTTGAAACGTGATTTGTTTCAAGTGACCAGATTTTCAAAACCAAAAATTATGACATTCCCACCAACTAATCAAATTTTAGAATAGCAACATATTCGATAATAATAAAATAATTAAATTTAAAATTTGATGATTTTTAACAGCAAAAATGAGCTAATAATTAGTCTTGATTTGCGTTACATTGTCAATCAACAAAGATGCCCAAAGTGGCAAACATTCTACTTCATATTTCATACAACTCGATAGGTACAGCAACACTACGCCAAAAGAAAAAAAAATTCTAAGCTCAAGATTTATGTATTGATGCATCCAAAAATCTCCTGGAAAAGTTAAGGGGCTGGGGAGCCCAGTCGGTTAGGCATCCGCCTAGCATGCGAAAGGTCCCAGGTCCGGGCATCGGCAAAATAACTGCCGACCTATAAACGGCCTGTGCAGCCAAAATGTCCGACGAATAATACCCCGTGTAGAGGGAGTGCACGTTAAATATCCTTCAAAGTCCCAACGCTGCGTACGATGTCGCCCTTAACGGTTGCGTTGGGTGCCTACTCAGGTGTCGGCTCGTCACTTGATTGTGGTTTTAAAATACGATGCCCGTCGCCAATAGCCCTCGTGTAGCTTTAGTGCGACGATAATTCAAACTAAACCTGGAAAAGTTATGGAACTTTATTGTTCAAATTTAGGAGCCACCGTTCATGCTGCTCAGTTGCCAATTCTATTGTATTTTGTTGCATATCATATCTGCCAAAACTTATTCAAAAATATTTTTTTGTACTTAAAATAGGCAGACAAACCAACTGTGACTCCAGTGCGGCAATAATTCAACCAACGACAACCTGCCAACTCTCCAAATTGAACTAATTATTTTCGGATTCTGGGCATCAAGAAAAGTTTAATGTTTTCCTCCTTTTGAAAAATCGGGCAGTTTGTATGTTTGATCCGGAAAATTAGAAAGTCTAATCCAGTATTTTGCCGGGTTAAATCCGGAGAGTTGGCTTACAATGCCGTTACTCGTAACAGTTACTTTTTTCAGGTACTGCTGTTAGATTTTCTAAAAGTAACTGTAACTTAGTTACTTTTATTGGTAACGAAGTAACTAAAATTTTCGTTACTTTACTGATTTTTCTCATGCCGCTCTTCACATACTTTTTCGGCATTCGGCTTGAATATAATTATTTTTAAAAAATTAACTTTTAACCACTGTATTTTCGTTTTTATCTTTTTCCAATTGTCTCTATTTGAAAAACGGTGAGACAGCTTAATTTCAATTCTTCTTATAACTTGAAATTTCTTAAAGTTACTGGGATTAGTTACTTTTTGTATTTAAGTAATAGTAACAGTTACTTTTTGTAAACATTTCTCCAATCTCTGGTCTGGGTATTAAGGTAAAAATAAAATAAATTAACTTTTTTTGTTTTTATCTAGGACTTACGATGATCTGGAACTAATCCCTAAACATGGTCTCAACATGATCATAGGCTTAAATGGCAGTGGAAAGTCTAGCATCATGAGTGCCATTTGCCTTGGTCTGGGAGGGAAACCCCAGTACACAGGGAAATCGGCACAACCCAATGATTTCATCAAACTAGGGCATGACAAGGCTTATATCGAAATTGAGCTGTGAGTATTAAGTTATTTGGATTTTTTTTACCTAATATTTAAAAAAATTTAATTTGAGAGAATTGAAATACGAAGTGGGGTAATATGGAGATTTCTGCCTGTTTGTATCCCTTTTTACTTCTATTTTAATTGTTTGATTAAAAAAAATTCTTTGTTTCTTTTAATGTTTGAAAGGTAGGAAAAAAAGACCTAGTTTTGTCTATTTGTCAGGCTGTACCCTAATTTTAATGTGTTCCAAATGCAGATTTTCAAAATTGTTTTAAATTTGTTTTAAAAGCGTGCTGTACCAGATATCTGTTTTGTATTATTTTTGTCTGACTGTATGTTCTTTTTTAAAAAAAAATTGACAAAGATATTAATTTAGAAGAGGATTTTAATTTTTTCTTAAATTCATTTTTTTACTTCTTCCATATATATGTATATATTTATTTTTAGGGAAGAACCAAAAGGTAGAAATGTTGTCATATCAAGAACTATTCAAGCCGAAAAGTCAACTTATTGTGTGAATGGTTCACCATCAAATTTATCAGCAGTGAGTTTATGTAAAAGAGCCCACCCACACACTAAAGAGACCAGAACTATAATCTATGCTGTGTTTGCCAATGTAACTTAAATTGTAGCCAATCACAGCAGAGATTAATGTTCTAACCTCTCTTATATCTATGCATCTATAATTTTTTTTTGACATGCACAGTGGAAAGGTTTAAGCAAAATTAATTGTTTGTTAAGTGCATAATTGGAGAGGTTAGTGGAAGAACATGGTAAGTGCCAAAAAGGTGAAAATGAGCTTTAAAGTTTTCCGTTGCTCTTAGATACGTTAAAAATGACACTTTAATAAAGGTAAAAATTGTACTTAAAGTTTATGAAAAGGGGGAACCTTGTTATCTTTATAAAGAAGGGAATAACATGTTTATTGACACAAGAATCTAAATTTTTTCAAAAATGTCACTTTGCTACGTTCTTCCACTAAGCTCTTCAATCATTCTTAAAACTAATGCTATGTAGAATTGAAAGGTTTCCAAGAAAGTTGGTAACTTTTTCGCTCCTCCTGGAAGCACACTTATTTTTTTTACTCGTAGGATCTACGTAAAGATTGGAACTTTTGTTTGAGAAACCATAAAAAATGAGCCAGAAGTTGTTTCCAATATCATTGAAGCTATTTGGTCGTTTATTTTTATTTATATTGATTTAATTTTTAAATTGGCAATTATTTTTATGAAAATAAAATACGTATATATTAGTTTAAAAAGTATTATTAACACTGTAATTATAAATAGTAAGCCCATATATAATAATCCCTAAGTTTTTAGTAAAGGAGAAACTCTTGAGTGGCTGATATTCATAATTTATTATAAACAAAATAATTTAGTTATGCTTGCCAAAACTTTTTTAAAAAATTTCTTTAAATTAAAAAAAAAGAATATATCCTTAATATAATTAGTTTATTAAAACTGAACCAAAAGTTTTATACATAAAATAGAACAATAAATCTCCATTTAAAATTGAACATACACTTTGAACTAGAGTAAAGAAAAATCCATGTTTGAAATGAAATTGAGTATGTAACCAACATGATATATTGCTGTTTCCAAGGAAGTTAAAGATTTTATTTTGAACTAGCAAATTTATACCCGTTCTTCGCACGGAATAAAAAAATATCAAATAGATTCCAAATATGTGTACCATATACCCTGTTGTAGGATCATAAACTTATCATTGTTTCCGCTCGCTATAAATTATAAAATCCCATTTCATTGCCTTAAAATTCCAAAATGAAAAATGCACTCATAAATGTCATCACAATTCCCTCATAAATACATAAAACCTTTTAGCTCATTTGGCGCGATTTGGGAAATAATTTGGCGAGAAAATAGATATAGCTACCCACACTCATTATACAGCTCTAACAAAATGACCTTCGAACAACCGACCAGCTTATAAATTATTTATAAAAGAAATTGCCTATTTAGCCAATTTTAGTTAATAATTTGGCGAGTTTGGCAATGTATTTGGCGAAAAAAGACATAAAACACTAATAGCTCTATTGCGATGGCTTTTATTAACCATCATAGTTCAGTAATAGCTTAACTATATACATTTATTGCTTAAATATGCATACATGAAGTCAACAGAAAAATCAATGAAAAAATCATCAAATAAACCCACAATAAAATCCGGGAATGAAGACTGGCGGAATTACGTCACTTGAAACATGTCAATTATTTTTCAAATAATGAATTTAGTTTCTGAAAGTAATGGCAAAAGAATAAAATAAACATTTTGAATTTTAAATGTTTTCTTTAAAAGTTTTATTTAATTTTTTCAGCCGATGGCATCAGGAAAGAGAAAAAATGATCGGATTTGAGCGAAAGTGGTGTATTTTTTTCAGAAAATTCGAATTTTCTCTAAAAATGGAACAAATATGAAAAAACTAAGCCTCAGGTGCACACATTAGTATTAAAGGGAATCTATCTTAAAAATTTCGAATTTCTGAGGGCAGTATAAGTAGGTCTTTTACGATCCGAATACAAACACACAGACACGCACACACACACAGACTCTTTCTTTTATTATTATAGATTATAAGAATTAAAATGTTCAACTAAGGTTTGTAAATAGGCATTGAAACATACTAACCCTGCTTATAGTTGGCCTTGAATCTGTTGCTGCTTGTTACTATTTCTATTTGTAATTGATTTTATTAATTTGTAAAATTTTTTTTAAATAGGTAATGATATGTGCCAAAAAATACAACATTGATGTTAGTAACCTGTGCCAGTTTTTACCTCAAGAAAAAGTTGCAGAGTTTTCAAAAATGGACAAGAAAAAACGATTGGACAATATGCTTCAGTCGGTAAGTTGGCTTCCTGGTAACTATTGAAAATGCCTGTAATACTGTAAATAAAGTTACTTATTTTCGCAAAAATGAAGATATCACAGATTTTGCTATCTATGAATTTTACGAATTTGATATGAACAGAATATTGAAAAACTGGTACAGTTTTAGACACGGCGGCTACAAAGTATGAAAAAATCCCCCTCCCACCTCTTATGGCAAGAATGGTATTTCGAGAATGCCTTTTCTCGAATTGGCTAGGGTAAAAAAAATCTAGATTATTTTGGAAAGCTAGATTTTATTCAAATTTAGATTAGTCAGTGTTTGGGGCATATTTTGTTTCAGGAACGTTTATAAGTTGCTTTCTTGCATTTTGCTTTGATACCTTTTCTTATTTCAATTTTTATTTCATTGTATGACAGCCAACAACATATCCTTTTCTACCACCACAGTAATGTTTAAAATTTGTATAAAAATAAATATTTAGAAAAAAACAATCACCATTTAAGGTTTCTAGCACAGAGTGTTGTTATAGTACTACCATGTCAGATCTTTTCCTTTGCATCATAATAGCCTTCAACTGAAAAAAATTAAAAATAATTAAAATGATAAAAAATTCAGAAGAAAAAACCCTTGGTTTTTCTGTGAAAAAAAATTCTTTTGGTTTAAACTATCAAACTCCATTATTGTATCCATTAACTCCATTATTCTATCATACTCCATTATGTAGATGCTCGTGTAGCTCTAGTGCAACGATCATTCAAACTAACCTAACCCGACAACTTCTGTTCCAGATCGGTGAGCCTCAGCTGTTCACGACTTTTGAGGAACTCAAACAGATGCGAACAGACTGCAATGACCTTCAGAAATCCTTGAGAAAGCTCAACTCTGAGATGGACAGTGAAGTACACAAGAACTTGAGACTCCAAGAAGAGGTGGACAAGCAGAACGAAAGAAAGAATCTCAAAAATCGGCTCGTCAAACTCAAGCATCAGAAAACAGTCATAGTTTGTATATTTTATTGGTTCGGGAATCGGAGATATCTATGGGTTGTTCAAATCGGATTAACCCTTTGAGGGATAATTTTCAATGGAAATTTAATTATTTTTATTTTTTTAAAATTGTATATTTGTAGCAGATGATAACAAATGACTTCTCTTCCTCTTTAAATTATGCTACCGAACCTGCTAATATCAGATTGGAGACATCATTTTAAAGTGACCCGTCATTAAAGGAAAGCTCTGGCGATATTGTTTACGGGACCACTAAAGTAGCCAGCTAATTGAACACTGTTTTGGCCGTTGCTGGATAACTCATAGTTAGGGTTGGCAACTGTTTTTGGCTGTAGACCCTTATAATGGGACCTATTATTATGACAACAATATAAAATTAATCAAACGAGTCCAAAATTGTTTTCTTTGTTTTTATATTTTAAGATCTTTCGTACTAGTTCTTTAGATCTATCCTCATTTGTTCTGCATAACATAAGTAGTTTCTCTACCATTAAATCTAGGCATGTAGTTTCCTGTTTTCTGTTTTTCCATGAATTTCTAAACAATAGAATTGATTCCAACTACATAACTAGTACTACAGGGTTCCCACAGGTCCTTGAAAGTCCTTGATTTTGATTTTCGAATTCAAGTACTCCTTAATTTTGACAAACAATCGTTTAAAAGTCCTTGAGTTTCTTCGTTCCGGAAATTAAAATTTTAAGAAATCATTTCTTAAAACAGTGCCAAGTCGGCACTAAATGGCATGCATAGCACCTTGGCATTCTACAAAACAATGCTTACTAACAAGTTATATTTTTGCCAAATCCTTGTGTTTTTTGCCTCTTAAATGGTTATATAATTTATCACCTGGCGTTGGCGATATTTCCAACACTATTTTAATGTTACAGTTGCAGACAGAGTTTTTTCGATTCTTTGTTACGGATGCATCTTTTGTCGCCTTGAAACATCTGTTTTTAAAATTGCAATTTAGCTGTTTTATTGCGTGATTTCTCTTAACTTCTTTCATACGGTTATTTAATGCATAATTTCTCTAAAAAAATAAACAACTTGAATTCTTCAGTGTTTTTTTATAATTTTTACGGCTAGACCGATATGTATCGTTCGGTTTAGTTGAAAAAATTAGCCGTCAAACTTGGCACCAGCTGCTGATGCTAAATTGGAGAAAAAATCTTCTTGAACTTTTATAATAAAGGACACTTAGTCGGTTTGGAAAACATCGAAATGCCGATGGAAGTCAATGTGTTTGAGGGGAAAAAACAAATTTTTGGATTTTTCTTCTTTTTTTATATAGTTTTAGTTCATTTTATAATATAGTTTTAGTTTAGGGCAAATGGTTCAACCAAATTTCAACGCCTCGTAATTTTTGCTTATTTACGGCAAAATGGAGTAGTGTTGTCCGTTATAAGTGAGGGAGGGATCAATCAACCAAACCTCGACTCCTCCTAATTTTTGGTTACTTGCTACAAAATCTCAGTGTCCATTTTTATTTTAGTTCAAGACTGAAGAGATCAACCAAACCTCGACGTCTTGCATCTAGTTCGCTTTGTAAGCGTGCACTGAGGTCTTTTTTTTTTAGTTCAGGACATGCATTGGTAAATCAAATCTTTAGATATTTTATTACTTTGACGTTTGAAAAATGATAATGACTTGTCCTTGACTTACGCCTGCCGAACTCCAGACCTCAAATCATAAAAAAAATTATGTAAAATAATAGTAGAGTGTCGCGGTTAAATCAGATTTTTTGTATTCACATGAGATAACCAAATTTGGTATTTAATTTTGTAAGAAAAAAAATGGCAAATCGGTCGATTTTTAATAGGTAAAATAATCGTCGCATTATGATTAAGGGTCCTTGAAATTTTTTTTGGGAGTCCTTGAAAAGTCCTTAATAACTCCTTGATTTTTATTTTGAAATAAGAGTGGGAACCCTGTACTATAATCTTTTTATCCCCAATAGATTTACATGCAATCATCGTTTATTTTTTCATAGCTTTTCCCATTACAACTATATTTAAAAAAATTTCTGTCTGTATAAGTTTTATAAAATTTACAATAACATTTCTCACGAACTTGATATTTTTGCTCTGTCCTTTAATGATTTTAAAGCAAACTGTTTGAGACTTTTATCTGTGTAAAGTGTTTGTTTTTATACTCAATTATTTCGTTTTTGTTTTCGTATCCTAATTGTTTTGCTCAATGTACATTGTAATTAGACTTGATTTGTCATGTGCATTTAAAACTGAATAAATAAAACTGAATTTTCATTTATAGAGATACGAGGAAATGAGGCATCGCCTGAACATCCTAAAACAAGAGAAAGATGAACTTCACAAGCAGTTGCTGGCAGTTCACAATACGACACAGAAACTGGAAGAGGAGTTGGGCAACTCGGCTTCCGAGAGAGACTCTTGCATTAGTCAAATGCAAGGAAAGGTTTGAGCACTTTGTAACGATGTTTTACCCTATGAATTTCCAATATTAAACTAACTTCCTTAGTGTTAACATGTGGAGAAATTGTGTAAACATTTTCCTGACTAGCACGCACAATTTGTAGCCTACTTTTCTTTTTTTAATTCGAAAGAATTAAAAAAATGAAAAAGTAGGTATTGACATGCGGTCGATGTCCGTCTGTCTGTCCGTACCCCCCTTCCAAAATCGGTTCTATCAATCGGATCTTAAAAATTCTTTTTTTGTTAGAAAGCTATGACCTCAGAGACCAAACTTTCAAACTTTTTGTCCGCCTGTCTATACGTCCGGACGGACATAAATCTACTATCTGTCCGCGAATTTCCCATTGAATTAGCATTGAAATTCAATTTTGAGTCATTTAAATCACTGTTGCCAAATAAACAATGGCATGAGAAACTTTATTTAAAAATATTTGAAGCAAAATAATTTTTTCATGAATCAGTTTCGAATGATGTCATAAAATTTAGCACTATGTGATTCTTTGATTCTTCATGCATTGTTTACCAAGTGGAAAGGCATATTTTTTGCATACAATTATGCTTAGTTTAATTTACATTTTTTTTTTTAAATGTAGTTTGGAGTAGTTTCATTACTTATGTTATTAATAAATATTGAATTATTCTTTGAACTACAAATAAATCGTGCAGACGATAAATTATATTAAGTTAATTTGACAAAGAATGTTAATGAAAATACAGTCAATACTCAATAACTCGAAGTCCCAGGGGACCCCCAAAAATATTCGACTTATCCGAAGTTCGAGTTATCGAAGTTACTTCCCATTCCTCTCTACTGGTACTTAGGATGGGGCGACATGGTTTGATAGGAGTCATAATACTATAGTTGTAAGCATTTTAATTTTTTAATAGCCTATGTAAACAACAAGAGAAGAATGGTGTCAAAAGGTGTATTAAAACTCAACTTTAACAAAATTTGGCCTCAGATAAAAACAGATATTTCTTGTTTGTATTTTTTAAGGTTGTTGGCATTCACAAAGTCACCTAATTTTTGAAGTTTTGAACTGAATTGAGTTTTTATAGAGGAAATCTATCACAAAAACTTCGACTTAGAAGATGTTTACTTCGAGTTATCGAGACAGTTTTTTGATAGAGAAGTATAGAAATGATTCGGGACTTGATCAAAAGTTCGAGTTAGCGGATTATTCGACTTATTGGAAGTCGAGTTATCGAGGTTTGACTGTAGTTGATTTTGGCTTTTAGAAGTTTAAATTATAGCTGGATGTTGTGTTTAGTGATTTTTTTCCGAATGTGTATAAATCTAGGGTAGAAACGGTTGTTGATGATATTTACTGTTAAGAACCTAGTTGTTTTCCTATTAGAATTTCAGTAAGTATTTAAGTAACAGGGAAGTAGGCTATTTTAGTTCTTTAAGAACTTCTTGTTTACTTATGGTTTTCGAACTTGTTGGTGTGCTTAGGTATTGGTGAGCCCCTCGTTTGTGTGTAGCGAAATCCTTGATATTGCCGTTGAAAATTATTTTGATCCACTGTAAAGCATTGTTTTGATTATTAGCTTATAAAAAAAAGGTTATACAGCACAAACATGAAGGTTATCGGGCATACTAAAAAGTTTACAAACTATAAATAAGAAATTGTAGATACCAGTTATGAAAAACTCTACCCAATTTCTTCATAGGTTAACATTGGGAGAGTTCATATCCTCTTAATCATGTATATCTCATTCTTACATTGAATTTGTAGTTATTTTGTAATTTACAGGCTTATTTATTCTTTAAAAGGGCCCAAAATAAAAATTATAATAGAATATTTTTGCAAAAAATTAATTACCTTGATTGAAAAATTATTTAATATATATTAAAATATTCAACAAGGCACAGCTATCATGGGTGTCAATAGGATGTTAATTCAACCCACCTGCCAAATCTACGTTTTTAACTTGGAAATAGCCATTTTCCTGATTCCAGGTGCCAAAGGACAGTTGAATGTTTCCGCTTTGGAAAATCTAGGTATCTTCGGAAAATCCCTTCTGGTTTATTGCCATCCTATAAACGGATCCTGAAGGAATCTTAATAGTAATAAATAAAGCAAGTGCATATTGGACTGATACATGTTAAAACTGTTGTGCTAGTATAATTTGCAGAAATATTTGATTAATTGGCTGATTTTTGTCTCTCCTCTGTATTTCCCTAAAATAGTATTGTATGACAAATTAACCTTGGCAGAGACATATATACGTACCTATTTTATCTTCTATAAACTTTAATTTTTTATAAACTTTATTTTTCAGCAAGCCAAAATAAGCGCGTTATCAGAAAATGTGTCTAAAAACTCAAATATATTGGCAGACCTAAGCAGCCAAGTGAGTAAAACTTGTCACTATCTTGTGTAATTTAGAGATTTTTCATTAGTGTCGATTGGCAAGATAGGATTTTATTTGAGTTAAAACAATAGTTTTACATGGGAATATGATTATGATCTATTGATTAATATCAGCAATTTTTTATGAAGTTAACAGTTTAGAGTTAAATTAAATTATAAGTTAGGCTTAACAATGCCTATTGACAATTCCAACTTGTTATTATTATTTTTTTTAAATTCTGAAAAAACTATTAGGTTTCTTCTTTTTTTATAGTACATGATTAAAATTTTCATTTAAATAATTAAAAATTTTGAAGTACAAATCTTTTTTTCAGTACCTTCATTCATATTAATTGTATAAAAACTATGAAAATACAGTGTTTGAACATTTACATTACAGTGTTCATACAGTGCAATATTTGTACTAAAGCTTTCCTTTTTTTTTATTCTTTTGAATTAAAAAAAAAATAAAGTAGTATAAAAATGATGTTTCATATAAAGATACAGTATTAGGTTTTTTGCTTGGGCCAAAATTTTCTTGTATACCATAATTGCAACAAAAAATTGTCGATGCATTTTTCTCAAAACACATGTTTTTCTAAATGATAGTCATAAAACTTTAGTTTAAGGTTAGGGGATTCGGCAAATGAAAAACTAAGGAGTGTTTTATAAGTGCATTACTGTCACTTCATCTGATTAAATTTTAGTCAATTGTTTGTTAGTTCTGTCAGTCACATGCTTATTTATTTACTAATTTTAATTTCACTGTTTCTATAGGTTCATCTAGCAAAAGTAGAGTTTCAAACAATGATAAATGAAAAACAGAATCAGCAAGCAAAGTAAATATCTATCTTAATCTTTAGCACCTCAGCATTAAAGGAAATTGAGCTAAGTCCCAGTGTTTTTTAAGTATTGAAATGTTATGGAGTAAAATCAAAACTGTTTTAGATGTATATATACAGAATCTTTAAAAATTAGTTAATTAATTGTACCTTGTGGTATTTAGCCACTTAATATGCTTTGCTAATGAAAACTACTAATATTTCATTACGTCCCAGTGATTTTTAGCTTCCACACTACGTTTATTACTTAAAAAGTGGAAGGTATTATAATTGTTCAGTCCGTCTGTCCGTCACCCAATTTCATAGCCCATATTACAAATGCTCGGGGCAATTGTGATATGTCAAAAAATTCAGCGCATCAAAATTAGAATACATTGAAAATTTCAGAAAAGAAACTTCAAAGTACTTTAATTATTTAAAAAACTGCAAAATTCATTGCTCATTTAAAAAAGCATAGGAAGCAATTTTTATTAGAATTAAATCACCATTGCCATTCGCAACAATCGCCCAAGAAACTTAATTCTTTTAGACAATAAATTAAAATAAATTTATTTATGCAACATCGATCAGTTTGAAATGACGTCAAAAATATTTCACTACGAGATTCTTTGTATGTTGATATGAAATATTTTCATTCTATTTAAAAGCGAGGAATATTACATATTTATTCTTTGAAATATTAATTTTGCAAACAATTAGTAATAATTATTGAGTTTTCAAAATAAAATAAATGAAACTAGTCAAATTTAGCATATAAATGTTTAATATAGAATTAATGCTGTGTTTGGTGCCTTTACCTGTTAAACACAACTGTTGTGTGGAAGCGGATTAAGTGACAGATTCTGTTACAAACCTACTTGTTTTATAAATATTTTAATGGTATGGAGTAAAATCAAAACTGTTTTGATGTATACATATTGAATCTTTAAAAAGAAGTTAATGAGTACCATGTGGAATTTAGACACTTAATATACGTTGTTAATGAAAGCAACTTTTGCTTACATGGTCTTCCCACTATTTTGTTTATGTAGTTTCCAGTTTATAAGGTATTAATCATCATATTACTTAGAGAAATACTAAAATTGGTTATCTTTTATTCAAATTATTATTTTTAGATATCGTTTAAACTATAATATATATATATATATATATATATATATATATATATATATATATATATATATATATATATATATATATATATATATATATATATATATATATATATATATATATAACGAATACAAAAACAAAAAAATGAAAAAGGATATGGAAAGAAACCAAAAATAGTGGGAAAGGCCATTTCATCAGGAGGTAAAGACCTTACGACACTATTAAAAAACAATACACTTTTCTGTATTGGGATGGACAAGAGTCAAATAAAAAAATCCCAATTTTACCCCGAAGTGTACTGTGGAATTTCCAGAAGAGAATTAAAAACAAAATCAAAATTAAAAAACAAAATCAAAAACATAAAGACAAACTTACAAAAGCAGATGAAGCGAATAGAAAACAACACGAAACTTTGAAGCCAACCGCTTCTCACAAAATCCGAACTAAAAACTTAGGTGAAACAATAGACAGTTACAGTGTGGAAAATAAGTGCGATGAAGGAAAAAATTAGACTATGAGTAAAAATTTAGTGACGTCACAAAGATATATTATATATATATATATATATATATATATATATATATATATATATATATATATATATATATATATATATATATACAGTAAAAGCCCGTTTATCTGGCTCCCGATTAACCGGAAATCTCAAATATCCGGAAAATTTCAAATTCCGATTTGGCGATGAAATTTGGCATATAATTGAATATTTTGCGCCAAAATTGCAATTTCTCGCCAAATATAGTAAACACTTTTCAAATTTTTTTCCCAAGAAAAATTTTGTTTGGTGAAAACATTTGGTGCAAAAACTGTTTTTTGAACTGACAGTCTGATTTAACGTCAGGTATGGCACTATTTCAGCATTTCTTATGTTGCATTTCATTTACATGTTTCCACTATACGAAATCTGAGTGTTAACCGGAATTAAATTAGGGAATCGCCGTTTAATACCTGCCAACATTCCTCTGAGCTCTGTCCGTAGTCCCATTGGCGGGGGCGGGGGATTGTTTACTAATCACTCAAAAATAATTGATTACCGGTTATTTTTCTTTTAGATCGTCCGATTCACGATGGGAGAAAAATCAAGCACCGAAGTTGGTCGTTTCGTGGAAATTTTTTTTGAAACGCGTAAAAAAAATACGATTTCACTGCGAACATTCCGAATTTAAAAACTTTTATTGCATTAAAAATTTATTGTTTTGTTAATTCTTGGTTTACGAGCACTTCAGTTCTATTTTAAGTTAAACAGCAACCTCCATATTTTGTGTAAGGCAGACGTTGAATAAATTTTCTTTTGTTTCAATTAAAAACACAATAAGATTTCCTCAGTAACAACAAAAAATCCTAAGTAGCGATGAAGTCACAGGCAATCATAATTTTTGAAACTAACAAAGAACCTGAAATTTGGTTGACTGATCTGCCCTGAACTAAAACTAGGAACCCTGATCCTATGCCGATTACACTGCCAACTAGTAGATATTACGAGGAGTTGTGGTTGGTTGATCGATTTTTTCAGAAAGAAAACTTTAAAAAAAAACCAAACCCCTGCTATGATTACGTCTCTAACTAACAAACATTACTAGGCGCTGATGCTGGTTGACAAATCTGATCATAACTAGAACTATAAGAAGAACACTAACCTACTGCGATTACGCGGCTACTTAGCGAAATGTTACTAGTCGTCCATGGGCAGGTTAAGTTTACTTTCCGCAAGAATATTTAAAAAAAAACAACACTTTGATCCGGATTTGAATCTTTTATTTCCGCGAATGAAATATGTTGATAAAATATTTGGATTAAAAAAAAAAATCTGTTTAAAACCATGGGCATTCAAGGCCGACGAGAACCGATTTTTTCATTAAGTGCTATAAGGTCACTAATACCAAGGCGAAAAAAAACTCAAAAATAAATTTTTAAGAAAATATCGAAGCTTATGCGTAGTTTTGACTGTGTTTCCGTAACTCCGTATTTTGATACCTTCATCCGTAGAAACTACGGACAATCCGTAGTAGTTGGCAGCCTACTGGTTTTAGAGACCATGGTATGGACGATTTATGTATTTTAGTTTAGATTTTTAGCATTTGAAAGTAACGATCGATTTTTTTCTTAATTAATAATATTTTTTTCTTCAAAATATTGTAGTATCTATTATATATTATTATTATAAATGCAACATCACCTATTTGCATTTTATAAGATGCAGCCATTATCTCTTGTATTTTCCGGAAAAAATCGTTATTTTTTGGTAACCCTATTTGGCGACTTCCGATTAACCGGAAAATTCGATTATCCGGAAGAGTCAATCTCCCGAGCATTCCGGGAGTTTACTGTATATATATATGTATATGTATATGTATATGTATATATATATATATATATATATATATATAATATATATATATATATATATATATATATATATATATATATATATATATATATATATATATATATATATATATATAATATATATATATATATATAACCATAAAACAATTGAAAAAATATATAACATACTAAACACATAATACAAAAAGAGAGAATCTTACCAACTGGCGCTGAAGCTGCCATAATCAGTAAAAAACAAAATAACGAATACAAAAACAACAAAAAGTAAAACAAAAAAAAATGAAAAAATATAAAAATAAGATATGGAAAAAAACCAAAAATAGTGGGAAAGGCCATTTCATCAGGAGGTAAAAACCTTGAGCCACTATTAAAACAATACACTTTTCTGTATTGGGATGGACGAGAGTCAAATAAAAAATCCCATAAATTTTGATTAAAGCTTGGTTTTTTTAAAACATTTCTTCTCTACCATTTAGACTAGCAGAATTAAAAAAGCAAATCCTTGGTTTAGAAGAACAGTATAAGCAAATGAAAAGTGAAGAACAAAATATTAAAGTAAGTTTAATTATAGCTCAATACTAAATATTTTTTCGAAGTACTTTCATCTAAAATACACTATACTTATTAAATAGTATTCAATTGGTGTTTCCAGTTAAGTGGGTATGATCGCTGGTATTTAAGGGGGGCGATACATGTAACTGCCTGAATTTTGATTGTTTTTCAGACATCATAAAAAGGGAAGGAATACATGAATCATTTTAAAATTCAGTATGTTTATACGTTATACATTAAAATACAAAAATTAGATTTTTTTGTTTTAGTTTTTTCAAAATGGTCCCTGTAGTAACTCGTCCCCTGAGACCCTCGCGGATAAAAGTATCAATCAGCAGTAATTCTAGCTACTCCAAAATTGATCCGAAATCAAAAAATTTGTATTTGAAAATTTTCATAAAACTTACATCTTCTAGTTAAACCAATAAAAAACCAAAAAAGTTGAAATATTGTAAATTGGCAAGCCTCGGTATAAAAAGTTAGATTTTTTTACCCTTTTTTCAAAGGTTTTCGGGTGAAAAAACTATAATTTTAAATCTTGTTTTGACATTTTTTAGGTTCAACTAGAAGATAATATTGTAGAGAAGATGTATACCAAATTTTATAAGGATCTATTGAGAACTGTTTGAGTTATCTTGCACGCCAATTTTAAAAAAGTAGTTTTGAGCTAAATATGCTTAAAGTTTTGAAATCCCTCAAGCGCCAAGTTGAAGTGAAGCATTTAAATGAGTTTTTAATCAATAAATAATGCGAATTTCATTCTAAAAATGTGCAGGCATATTTTTGAGACGTTATTTTAACTATTTATGAAATAAAAAAAAATTAGATTTTTACATGTATCGCCATCCTTAAACCAAAGTGCTTCTGTGTTAATCCAATGTAAAAAACAATTTTCTAAGCCATATTTCTCCAGCTTTATTGAATATTTTTACAAATGTCTTTTTCAATGATAAATGTGGCTGACTTACAGGGTTCTATAATCCCACTTTTTGAAATTAGTTCAAATATTTAAAAAAAAAATTCACTAAATAATTTTACAACAAACTATTGTAAAGTATCTAAAAAGTGTGTTAAACCCTGTGTCAAATTAATTGCTTTCAAATCTTTATTTTAGTTTCAAACTTCTCAAAATTATTCTCAACATCAAAACGTCGGAGAAGCTTTAAAGCAAGTGAACCACAAGTTGGATGAAATTAATTCTGAGATGAACAGTGAAGAACATTTTCAGAATTGTAAGTAATCAAACATATTTGTCTATGTGCTTTTTAGACTTAAAATCAATTTAATTATAGCTTTTTGCATGATTCTATTAATTATTTTTTCTTTTTAAAAAGTGAGTTTGTGTTAGGATTTATGTGTTAGGCATTGAAAACTTTATTTTTACACTGTTTTTTTTACATAGTATAAAAAAGAACTTTTGATTTCATTAATATATTAAAAACTTCTGAGGCAACTTATTTATATGAAACTTGCTGCTTCTTTATTTTTATTATTTTAAAAAATGTTTCAGTTATTCTGGAAGACTTTTTAATACACTATTTGTTTTCCAAAACTGTTAGAAAAACCGCACAGCCCTTGAATTATTCTTAAAAATTATATTTTGAATATCTCTTCGTCTGATTGTTCCTGTTTGTCCCTCTGAAGCAATTACTCAGAAGCTTAACTTTTTGAAAAATGAAGAGGAGAAGAGAATGAACTTTCTCAGGGTCAAATACCCACCGACGTACGAGGCAGTTTGCTGGCTGAAACAAAACATGGGGGCGTTCAAATCCAGGATTCATTTACCCCCATTAGTTACAGTGAGTTTTTCTATTTTTTCTTTGTTCTCTCTGTCATGGTACCCTTAAAGCAGTAAATGGCAAATAAATGTTGGATTTATAATGTTCTTGGATATCCTAGAAAAGTCCTGGAAAATGGTTTAATATTTTAATAGCGTAGAGTTTCTTATGATTAACTAGCTGATGTACCCGGCGTGGCACGGGTTGGGAAAAAAAAGAAACAGTAATGTAAGCTCAAAAGATGTAAAATTACATATTATATTTAAAAAGGACACGAAAGTTACTCGTACATAAAACATTCATATAAATGAAAACTGAAACATCTGAACAAATACTACGACAAATCCACAAAATTTGTACGCCTAAATAGCGTATACGCATATTACTCAATGCATAGCCTGAGTTAAGGACTGATCATAAGTAAAGTAATAAGCACGTAAATATTTATAAAAATAATTCAAATTCAGTGAATGATGCTCAAATAGGAACTAACGAACAATCCACAAGAAGCTTATAGTTGTAAACGAAAGGAGCAGACCATATTCTGGCAAAAATAAAATGACAAATTATTATTTACTAGCTTTATAAACCCGGCGTTGCACGGGTGTACCCTCAATAAGGGTGATTGTTTTTTTTTGTGTAAATTTTTTTTTTTAATACCAATTGATCCCTTCTCCACTGGTCAGCACTCCATCGGTATATATAATTTCCTCCCATTCTACAATCAGCATTAATTTTAAAAAAGAAATCTGATTGTATCCAGGCCCTTCTAGAAGTTAGAGGGCTTTCCCATAGGCGCTATTTAAATTGCCAGAATAGCTGTGATATAATGGCCAGTTTCTATTTGTCCTCCTACATCCGAAAATGCCCAAAATGTGATGACCATTAAACTCCATATTCGACCTCTCGACAGGGCTGGGGAGCCCAGTCGGTAAAGGCATTCGGCCTTGCATGCCATAGGTCCCAGCATGCGATAGGTCCCCAGATTACTGCCGACCTATAGGCGGCCCATGCAGCCAAAAATGTCCTGTGTCCCGCATTATACCCCGTGTGACCTGACGGGGTATAATGTGTGATACCTGACTGTGGTTCTAAATTAAGACGTCCGTGGCCAATAGCCCTCGTGTATAGCTCTAGTGAGACGATAATTCAAAATAACCCTAACCCATACAACTGGATGCAAATAGCTACCTTACATTAAATTTTCAACTTCGCCAAAAGCCACCAATGGCAAAATTCAATCGGCCATTATATCATAACTGTACCAAATTGACAGTTTCATAAACATAAAATATATATGCTATACGTAGAGAGAATTGGCATTTCTTCAAAGTATTCATTATAACTATCTAAAATAGTTATCGCCTTTACTGTCATGAGACATTGTACAAATTTCTTCATTTCTTACCATTTGTAAAAAGTAATTAAATTAAATTCGGTAACAAAAAAATCAAAAGATTTAAATTCTATAAATAAAATAAAATAATGATATTCAAATAACAATCCTACAAATTAAACTCGCGTGCTCTGACGTGTTTATACTTAATTTTTGCTCATGCTGAACGTGGTGAAATTTTTTTCAAATTCGAAAACGAAAAGTATAAATTAAAAGTTTATAACAATGCTATTCCTATGGAGAAATCGGCTCACGTTTTGCCTTCCTACACCCGTTCGGGTAAAAATTCACCCGTTCGAAAATTATTTCTTTAACATATTTATTATTTTTGAAAGAGTTTAATTTTATTTCCTTAGAATATGGCAATATAAGCGAAAAAATTATCGGATTTTAGCGAAAGGCTCAGACGATATTCTGACAAAAATAAAAAGGACAAATTATTATTATTTCACGATTTATAATAATGGATGGACTGCTCAATGTTAAGAAAACGCTACCAATGTCAGATTACGGAAGGACAACTATTTTGCTTCTTTCTAAATTGGCGCATTTGGCATTTGGTTTTAAGTAAAAGTTTAACCTAAAGAATCGTGGCCGGATTTGGCGACATTAAGCAGGCATGAAAGTTTTCCGCCTTTCGGCGGAAATCCGCCTTTTTTAATCTCATTTTGGCTGATCCTGAGATCGATGCAGAACCGTTGAGAAATTGTTATCCATATATATAGGGGGGTCCTATCATTAAACGAGGCGAGACATTACGATGCGTCGATGTTTGGTTGACCGATCCGTCCTGGAACTATAAAAATAACGGGACCTACTGCCATTTCGTCGCAAATAAGCGAGCAAAAATTGTGGCATCGAGGTTGGTTCACTGATCCTTGAACTATAAAAATAACAGACTATAATGCGATTTTGCCGCAAAATAAGCACAAATTACGAGACTTTGAACTTTGATTGGCAGGTCCGTTTGAACTAAAGCTATAAAAATAACGAGTCACTACTACTGCGATTTCGCTGCGAACTAATTCACTGAAATAGCGATATAATTAGCTAAAACTGCGATGCATTTTTTATTTTTTCTTCGCACCGTAATTCGGTGAAACTAAACTTAAATTTCAATAAACAATAAGTTCAAATAACAGGTTCTAATAATGAAAATAAAAATTTTAATTAAAATGTGAAGATGAATTAAGATTAGATTATAGTAAGTTTTCTTTAATTATCGTCCAGCAAACCAGCCAAATAGTTTCCTCCATTCTCGGTCCATATGAATGAAAACTTAACTTAAATTTCAATGAAGAACAAGTTTAAATAATAAATTTTAATAATAAAGATAAAAAATATAATTAAAATTTGAAGATGAATTAAGATTAGATTTCACTCAGATGTCTTCAAATATCGGTTACCGGCCAGTGCAATGCCCCATTAAAAGAGGATCATCTTCACCTGACCAAAAATATGCAGTCCAATAATGCTTCCTGATTACTTATTTTACTACCTAGTAATTTTCACAATCTACCGATGATGTCATGTTGCACAGAATGATTGACAGTTCCCTGGCTCTGCGTGATCAGAAGTGTATCTCGTTATTTTTGTAGCTCCAGTTTAGGCCAAGTCGTGCAACCAGAATATTTTCTTATTAAGTGTATAAATCACGGTATCCGTGAATCGGAATAACAAGAACAGCTTGAATGGAAAAAAATACTTTTGTTTACGTTTGAACCTTTTTTTCCTACTTCGGCCTATGCTGGGGTTTTTGATTTTAGACAATTTTTAGTTTAAAAAAAAGGGAGTGTCCACTTATACACGCTTTATATATTTAGGCTGTTAGTGAATTTTGTGTCCTTTAAATTTTTGGAAAAGTGCTTGAATTTTTTTTCTAACTTTGAATGAACTATGTTACTAAGGATGTGTATTGAAAGACCAAAAGTTAGGGATTTCAATCCCAACGAGGCAATTTTTTTCCAAGTCCCGGCGCCAAGATATTTAGCCTTATGATGTACTGCCATCGACCAAAACTTGTTGGTAATACACTAAATGAACAGCTAAAAATGTTCACACACATAGACAATTTATAAAAAAATTATCAGTGTATTGTTAAGCTATGCGGCTAAACAAAAATTAATCAACTGCAACTAATTTTATATTTATCTAGTAAGAGTAATTCATTAGTTATCAGATTTTTAAAATTAAATATGATTTAATATGGCATCGATATACAGATTTAAAGTAAAACTAAATTATATTATTCAAGCATTTTTTTTTCTATGTATGCATTTTATGGGAACTAATATAACTAAATTTTCGATTGGTTTGCACGTCGTTACGCCGATAGTGCAAAAAAAAAAATGAATTCAGTGTTCAGCCTTTTGGTTAGTTTGCACTTTCATGCCTGATTAAGTCGAAATGACAACCAACCTTGTCACTTGCCGAGGTGGTTGCCATCTCGAAATGACCAAAAATACCACCTAATTTCAAAATGGCCCTGACTTAAAACAACGGTAAAATTCATTAAATTGCTGACCAGATTTATAAAAAAGAGGAACGTTAAAATGCCGAAGAATTGATTTAAAAAAATTAAATAATTATTTAAAATCATTAGGCATATAATTAATAAAAGATTAGTATAAGAAAACTTCAGAATAAATTATATGCATTTAAGATTTAAAATAGATTACCATTTAGAACTTGTCAATGCAATTGCTAATTTTGCTAAAGGTTGCCATAATACCAATTTGTCATTGTTACCAGATTTGGCGTAAAATTGCCAGCCACGATTCTTAAGGTTAACCAAATAAAAAAAAAATTAACTGAATCCTTATAATTAAAATTTAATTACAACATTGTAGTTCATAATTTATAGTTTAATCATAAATGATAGAAATAATTTTTTTTTAATTTATGACCTTGGCGGTCCACTAACAACGACGTCATTTTCCTTTTACTGCGCATGCGTGCACCATTTTTTGGGACAACAAAAATTGGTAGCGCTTTTTGAGATCCGTTGTCGTTGGAGGAAGCTTTCCAGTTTATATAGATGCCCATGATTATTATTTATGTTGTTGTTGTTGCCAATCCCCAAAGTCCAGCGGGGCTAGACTAAGTCCATGAAGTTAAAAACCCTGAGGAAGTCCAGGACCAAAAAAGGACTTTCGAGTATATCATGATGGGTGAGTCCAAGGCACTCCAAGATGTGGGTTGGAGAAGCTTGCTCTGAGGAGCACTTGGTGCATGCGTCGAAAGTTCTCAAACCATCTGAGAAGGTCATAGTTCTGAGGTGTCCACTTAGAAAACGGGTAATTGCAGTTTGTCCTTGTCTGTCACAATTAAGTACCAGAGAGCCGCCAGGTTGACGGCCCTGGTACCAGTGATGCACTGGGGCAGTGGACCAAATTGTTTTTCCCCTCAACTTGGCTTGTGAATAAGTCTCTGAGTAGGTAAGAGGCTCAAGTGGAGCCATGACTTCACTAGCTCCCGCTTTGGCCAGTTCATCTGCTATTTCATTCCCCTCAATATCAACATGCGATGGGATCCATTGGATGTGGATCTGGTGATCTATGGACAGTTGTTTAAGCTTATTGAGGATAGAAACTCCAACCTTGTCTCTAACACCAGACCAATTAGCCAGGTGCTGGACAGAACTTCTGCTATCAGTTAGAATCCAGATTTCTTTACCTGGAGTAATAGTCGCAATATAGTCAAGGCTTTCGTTTATAGCTATAAGCTCGCTACGGAAAACAGAGCAGCCATCAGGATTCCTTCTCTGAATTTTTGTAAAGTTACCATTTGAGATGATGTAGATTCCACTTCCAGCTCCACCCTTCTCGTTTTTACTGCCGTCAGTGTACATTTTAATGGCGTCTGTTGGGATGTTATTAATTATTTCAAGTGCCAATTGTTTTAGATAAATGGGGAGGTCATCCTGCTTGTTAACATGGACAAGAAGGTTTGTGTGGAAATGTACATTAGTAAGACCGTCAGAAGGATCGATGCATTGAACTAGATGGTGTTGTTCCACGTCTCTTTCTGATAGCTGAGCTCGAGTCACCAAGGAAAATGGACTGTTTCTCTTAAGTCTTTGAACATCACGCCAGCCTCTCAAATAAGCAGAAGTTCTATTTCCATCTCCAAGACTATATAGTTTTCATAGTATTTCACCAAGGAAGCATTTCTTCTGAGGCTTAGTGGTTGCAGATCAGCCTCGTAAAGCACAATTTCATTGGGGCATGAATTACGTAGTCCAGTGATGATTCGGGCTGCGCTAAGTTGGACTCGCTCTAGTTTTTGTAAATTGGTGTTAGATGCGCAGCAGTAGATTGGATATCCATATTCGAGGATGGGTCTGATAAGAGAGACGTATGTATTTCTTAAAGTAGCAGCATCAGCTCCCCAGTCACGTCCTGAAATGTACTTTAAAATTTTGAGTCGTTTCCTGCTTTTAAGTACAAGATGATCGATGTGTTTATGCTTGTTATCTCTGGATCTAAAACAAATCCCAAGTATTTTGGGTGTTTATCTACTGTAAGAAGCTGTTGATCCAACATAACACCTGGATGATAGTTGTATAGCTTTCTATTGGTCGTAAAGAAACTTGCTGTAGACTTCGTTGGGTTAAAACTCAATTGTGGGTTTGGCAAATTTCGATAAGTCAGCTAGGGTAGAATTTAAGTTGTCTTCCAATTCTTTAAGTCTGTGCCAGAGTCCCAAAGGACAACATCGTCTGCAAAGAGACCCACTTCACACCTTTTATTGATGATTTCTCGATCCCTGACAGAAAGAGCATAAAAAGCGTTGGGCTTATAACCGAACCCTTGGGAACTCCTTGATATAGTTTGAAGCTTCTAGATAGAGAGTTGTTAAAACTCACCTTAATGAGCCGGTTTCTTAGAAGTCATATATCCAAGGCAAAGCCTTACCACCTATTCTGAAAGTCTCGGAGAGTTTGACTCTGAGTTTCTTTGAGAGTATATTATTAAAAGTATCTAGTTAAAATTTAAATTTTGCCTTGAAGTAAATTAAAGAGAAATATAAAATGAAAGTTTACTTCTTAAAATGATAGTAACTAAATCTTTAAAATGAAAATAATGAAATATTTGTAATTTTTTAAGAATAAAGTATTTTCTTTTTTACATTTTAACTATTTTTGAAAGAGTTTATTTTAATTTCTTCTGCTGAATGGCAACGCGAAAGAAAAATGTTCATCGGGTTTGAGCGAAAGAGGTGTATTTTTTCAGAATATTCGAATTTTCTCTAAAAATATAACATTTTGAGCTCTGAAAGTTCAAAATCTGTAACTTAAGTATGAACTACGCATTTGTGCCAAGTTACGAGTCAAACAAATGTCTAGTTTATGAGTCTACTATAAGAGACATACCCATACACAAAACTTCATTTTTATTATTATAGATATATTATAGTAGAAATTAATCACCTGAAGGAACTGTCGAATTATCTTTCAGCACTCAAGTTATTTTTATATATTATATTTTAAATGTAAAGTAATTGTGGGAGTTTTAAAAGCATTTGAAGAGGTACGGACTGACCTGGTTTTGATCTTGGCACCTCTTGCATGCGAGCCCATAGCCCCGGCCTCGGCAACCCATAGTCCACCAAAAGGATCCTCAAGATGCAGATGCATTACTTTGGCTTTTATACTACAATTACTATTATAATCTAAATTACTGGTAGTAATATAGTAATAATTCAGCACCATTTATCGTGGATGCTATTTTGAGGTGGCGCCTGTGGTGAACTGTCACACATTTAATAAGGAAGTGCATATTATATTAAAAACATATTAATATTTTGAAAAATAAAACACATAGTAAAACAAGTTTTACTGATGTGCTTATCCCTCATGGGGTTAAATAGGATTCCTAAAATCTTTATTTTCTTAATTGCCTAATTAAAAATAATAATTTTTGTTCAATTTTTCCATACTTATTAACTTTCAAAATTACTTATGAAATTAGTTAATAAAGAGCAATTTTACAGTGTTGTATTTGCCTAAAGTTTACACTAAAAAAATATTGGAGTAAAATTTTTTAAAACTGGTCAAATTTTATTTATATGTTAAAAAAAATATCAAATATTTCTTTTCTTATAAATCTATACAAATGGGTTATTTTAAGAATAAGCAGTATATTTTGAACACTTAAAAGTATTTTTATTCTGAGAAATTATTATTATTTTTTTGTAGTAAAGTTTGAGCAAGTTATTCCATCCAATAACCTGAAATTGCTCCTAGCAGTATTTGTATAGTTAAAAACAATCACTAACTTCTTTCCTATTCCAGCTCAAAGTACCCGACCCACGCTTCACCAAATTCATCGAGAACAACGTCAACATCCGAGATCTTCTTGTTTTCGTCTGTGAAGATAAAGACGACGTAAAACGACTCACGGAAATTCTACGGCACGAGAAGAAGTTGCCCGTAAACATTGCCCTGGCTCCCGATTCCGGGATTTCCGCGTTCTCTTCGCCCCCAATCACTCCTAGAATGCGTCAGATGGGGATTGAGTGCTTCCTGAGGGATATTTTTGTGGCTCCTGAACCTGTGGTCTGTTATCTGTGCCAGATTTATAATCACCACAGGGTGCCGATTTGTAACGAGAATGCGGATAAGAATGTGGAAGGTATTCTCGGGGAGTTTAGAGCTTTCTTCATGGAAAACGAAAGAGTGAGTATGAGTAGTATTAGTTCAAAGGAAAATCTTAAACTAAATTCTTTGGTGCAACAGCAAGTTAGTGGGCCAAGGCCTGCTATTCACATTTTAGCTTACTTGACCCAAGGCCTCTGGAGTGCAAGGCATATGTCCCGATTAGGTGGTCAATCTCAAGCGGAATCCCCAGTGTTTAGTTCCCAAGCATGCTTGGTCCTCATTTTATCATCCCACTTAAGGGATGAAAGGATGTGTCAACCTCGCTCAATTGCTCAACTCGATTCCCGGACCTGTGGCAGCATGGCAATGCGAGGCACTACAACTAAGCCACTGGGCCTTCAAATTAAAATCATTGCAGTCAAATTATGGGTAACTTTGGTGGAACAAACTTTTTTTGGGTCTACAAAGAAACATAAAAGAAACTACCACAGTTAGAGTTAAAGATGCAACATATAAAACACGAATTAAAGGTTTTAAGAACTAAAAAGTATACAGCCATGTAGGGACTTAACCCATTGATGCCCCATTTGCGAATGCCATTAACACCTTCATTACAGAACTTTACCTTTTCTAGTAGTCAAATTTGAATTTTTTTTGTTTAAAAGAAATGACATAAAAGACCTATTTTTATACATTTGTTCATCTGTTCCTATACCCTTTCAACTTCTGTCCTAACTGTCAGATTTTATTTTAATGTGTGACATCAGATACTTATATATTTTATACTGTCTCTCTACACTATGCTTTCTGTGCAAAAAAATACATATACTTATTTTGTACTAATATATACTTATAACTTTATAATGCAACTTTTATATGTAAAATTATCTGTATAAAATATCTGTATCTATAAAAAAATATGTTTAATTTTAGATTACAGGATTGATGTCAAAATATGGAAACAAAAATCTCTCTGTGAAACGTGATCATATCATGTAAGTATTCAGGAAACTGTATTTAAAACAAATGCACATTTTTTTACTATTTGTCTATCTTACATTTCAGAAAAAATTTATTAAAAAATGACCAAATTGTCAATTTTTTAAAAAATATTTCAATACATTTTATAAATTGTATATAACATAACACTAATAAACATTTATGTACCATTGAAGCGGGTATCTTTGGCCATGAAGAGTAACTTTGGCCCATGCATCAGCAAAATATTTGTTTCTAAATTTCTCTTTATAATAAAAATGACCCCATCTTAAATTGTTTTACATTTTTAGAAAGGTAGAAACATTGCTTTTCATTTCATGTAAAAAATATCATTACTATTTTAACAATACTAAAAATGACGTTTGTATTCTTACTAGCATTTAATTACAAAAATCTATTTCTTCCAACTTTTGTCTGGAAGACCTAAAAAGATATTGAAAATAGCTAAATAAACACTCTATTCTATTCTTTTATTTATGGGGATGAATATTACACCATTTGTTTTAATCTAAGTTAAATAATTTTTATGCTATATTTAAGTATTGGGTTCAATGCGGAACTTTTGCCGATGTATGAAGTTATTTTCCCTTATTAATATTGAAGTTTACTTTTCTTTAAAGCAGCAATCAAGACTGGTATTCATAGTGTAATGTCATTATACGATGCACTGTAATGTAAATGTTAAGTTATATACCATTTTAATAACTATGTATCTAATAACTTTGTTACTTTTACTTTTAAACATTTTTATATTACTATTTAATTTGGTAACACTATTACTATTTAATTTTATATTGGTTAAAGTGGTTATTTTCATTGTTTCTTTTAATAATTAATATTATTCGGCAATTTCAATTTATAGGGCAAAAAATATTCTTGTAAATACTAAAGATCAATCTGAGGAGTTGCACAGACTGCAAACAGAATTTGATGTATGTATGCTTACTTTATAATTTATTTACTTTAACATCTAATGGTATTCAGCATTTATAAACTAACTGTAGACAATGTTATAAACTGTATCTAAGTACTGTTTGTCTTGACCTAATTTCAAAAATATTTGTTTTTTTACTGTCTTATTTTTATAATTAACACAAATAAATATTTTTTTCTATTAAATAAATTTTCTTTAAATATTTATGTGTTTTTATGTGATTGAAAGAAGTTAATACAATAGCTCTATACTTAAAACTACCGTACTTTTTAATAAAAAAATAACATCAAAAAATCAATAAATGTCATTTTACTAATTTGTTCCTTCTATGCTAATTGTTTAAATTTTAATTTATTATAATTTGAATGCTGAAAACTAAACATTTTTTAGCTAATATAATTTTTTTTGTTAATTCCTTGTAAAATAGTGGGTCTTATTTTGAGCATCTGTAGTATTTTTTTATTATTATTTTATTTAGCAATCAAAAGAAAGACATGCTAGACTTAAAGAACAATATGAAGCATATCAAAGCCAGCGAAGTGATTTCGAACGAAAACTACAACAGATAAGACAAGAAAAGGTATATCTATAATAAGTTTTGTGTGTGTGTATGTATGTGTCTATTCAAAGATGTATGTGTCTATTCATAGATTCATAAACTAGACATTTGTTTGACTCGTAACTTGGCCCCACAAATGCGTAGTTCATACTTAGATTATGAATTTTGAACTTTCAGGTTTCAAAATGTTCTATTTTTAGAGAAAATTCGAATTTTCTGAAAAAACTACACCACTTTGGCTCAAATCCGATCTTTTTTTTACTTTCCTGATGCCATCGGCTGAAAAAATTAAATAAAACTTTTAACGAAAACATTTAAAATTGAAAATGTTTATTTTATTCCTGTTGCTATTACCTTCAGAAACTAAATTCATTATTTGAAAAATAATTGACATGTTTCAAGTGACGTAATTCCGCCAGTCTCCATTCCCGGATTTTATTGTGGGTTTATTTGATGAGTTTTTCATTGATTTTTCTGTTGACTGCATGTATACATATTTAAGCAATAAATGTATAGTTAAGCTATTACTGAACTATGATGGTTAATAAAGGCCATCGCACTAGAGCTGCATATTAGTGTTTTATGTCTTTATTTTTTTGCCAAATACGTTGCCAAACTCGCCAAATTATTAACTAAAACACGCCAAAAGGGCAATTTTTTTATAAATAATTTATAAGCTGGTCGGTTGTTCGAAGGTCATTGTGTTAGAGCTGTATAATGGGTGTGTTTGTAGCTATATCTATTTTCTCCAAATTATTTCCCAAAGCGAGCCAAATGAGCTAATAGGGTTTATGTATTTCTGAGGGAATTGTGATGACATTTATGAGTGCAATTTATAGCGTACTTTTTATTTTGGAATTTTAAGGCAATGAAACAGGATTTTATACTTTATAACGAGCGTGAACAATAACATAAGTTTATGATCCTATAACAGGTTATATGGTACACATATTGGAACGATTTGATATTTTTAAAATCCGTGCGAAGAGCGGGTATAAATTTACTAGTTAAATAATAAATACTAATTAAAAAAGTTTTTTTTATCTAATACTTAATGAATTTAGTTTATTGGATATAAAATCCAATAAACTAAATTGGGTAACTAAACTACTTACAGGCTTGCTATTTAAGTATTAAAAATTGATGCTAAACATACTTCATTTTTTTGTTAATTAAATTATTACGTTCATAACCTCTTTCGAGTGACCTTAAGTACCAGGTGTTATAAACATGTTGTCGCTGTAAATGCGGTCGTTCTAACCTTCTAACCGAGTTTGACTGTATTTTTAATTTCGTAGCTACTGCTGGCAGATAAGGAGAAAAAGATCAACAGCCTTGCGATGCAACTAAGAGCGAAAAGAGAGATGTACCAACGCAACGAGGCATTGGTAATTGACGAGGCGGCGGAAAAGGCGAAAAAAAAGGCAAAAATATGTGCTATCAATGACAAAAAGATGCATTTGCTGAAAGAAATATGTGCTGATCTGAAGGTAATTACTGTTTTGATTCTGGTTTCTTAAATAGCTGTTGAAAATCCTTCAGACTTAATCTCTGATTTTACCAGGCATCAGTTTTTTTTGGCTTTTATTTCGTTAAGTACTTTGAAAAACTATGTTTTTAATTTTTAAAAAATTATCGATTAAAAAAATTATTGATTGAAAATTTCTTAAAACTGATCTGTAGAGACTAAAAACCTTAAGCTTTTTTCCCAATATTTTTAAACATTTGCTCTCCTCACCAAAAAAACTTTTGCTTAATTCAATTACATATAAAAGGTTTAGATTAATTCTTTACTTAATGTTTCTAAATATATTCATTAATAAAGTTGTTTTATGACTAGTTTTTTAAAATTTTTTATTTTCTGTAATATTCGTATTAAAAAGTTTTAATTTCTAATATAATAACAATAAAAATCATGTTGTGGCACGAATGTAAGATAATTTTGTTCATTTTACTGTACTAGTTTTATTTTCTTTGTAGGAACTGAATGTTCTAAAGATGGCAAAGGCAAAGCGTATTCCTTTCGTAAAAGTTCTTGTTATTAGGTTGTCTCAATTAACAGAACAGATTAAAGAAGCAGAAACTGAAAAAAGATCTATTGAGGTATAGTAAAAGTCTATTCAGGTATATTTTAAAGTATTAATTTGAGTATTTAAATGTTCCTGTTAAAAGATAATACATAGTTTTTAAAAATAAAACAGTACAAGGCCAGGGACTTTTTTTAAACTTTGGAATTACTAAGAAATTATTTATTAAAGAATATTTTAAAAAAAATTGCAGTATGTGTTTTAATTAACTCCTATTTAAGGTTGTTATTTTGAGTTCCTAAAATTTATCTTTTTTTTTGGCAATAAGTCAATTTCAATAATAGATATGGGCATGAGATTTAAAAAACTGCAGAAAATAATTGGTTGCCCAAAACTTTTAAATGTAGGATAGTTTAAAAAGGATTTAATAGTAAATAATGTTGTTAATTCTAAAATGTTTTTGTAATCAACTTCGATTAAAAATATCTTTTTATATTTAACCAATAAATAATATAGAATCACAAACGCAAATAAAATATGAATTATTGCTCTCTCTGACTAATCAATTATGAAAAATTAAGCTGATTTATAAGTATCTTCAATATTGTTAATAAATAGAACATGATTTTTTTTTTAAATAAAAATTTAAATTTTTAAGAGTTGGAGAAAATTTAATGTAATAAAAGTAACTCATTACAGTTAATTTAGAAATTTCAATTTATAAGAAAAATTGAAATTTAAAGATGTTACCATTTTTCAAAGAGAACAAAGGTTAACGAAATCGAAACAATCAGAAAAAAAGGTAAAAAAGAAAAATTCAATGTTGTTAAAGTTAAATTTTAAAGAATTAAAGCATGAGATGTAATGGAAAAGTAAATTTTTTTTTGTTTCTTCGTTAGCGTTAAAAGTAACTAAGTTACTTTCTGAAAAATCTAATGGTGTTACGCGGTGTTATCTGAAAAACGTAACTGTTACAAGTTATGTGTTACCCCAATCTATGATGTATTATTATGTTAATTCCTTAGGAAAAATATGCAGAGAAGGGGCAAGAACACAAAAAGTTAAAAACAATCGCCACATCTTTATACGAGAAAATAAGGGAGATTATTAGTCAAGAAGGTGGCAATAAGGAACTTACTGTAAGTGTTGTTATTATGATGTAAAAGGTGTAATTTTTTTCTAATTTTTTTTTATTTGATGTGTATTATTTTTGCATTATGTGATGGTAATGTTGATTCTTTGATGTTCAATTATTTGATTCTTAATTTTTTGAATCTAAATTGTCAAATATCTCTTGTCAAATAATGTGAACTTGCTTACATGAAATTTTGCCTAAGATTAACTGATTGCATTTTCGCAGCTTGTGGAGCTCAACTTTTTTTTTAACTTGAATAATTTTACATGAAATCCCACCAAGCATAAACTAAAAATTGTGTAGGTTCTTTCTCACATGTATATCCACTTTCTCAGCGATAAAGATTTGAAAAAACAAGGAATTGATTTTTCTTTTATCATTATTTGCAGTTGTGTACATTGTGTATAAAATTTATTGTTGTTCTTACGATGATCAGTGAACATTTTAAGTTCTGTCTGATTAGATTTAATGCATATTTAATCCTGGTAGTCACTGGGATACAAAATTTTAATTTAAGTTAAATGATTTTTCCGCTTTTATTCAAGTTATTGAGATAAGTAGATAGTAAGATTTATTGCATAATTATAAAACTATATTAATGAATAATTATCATTCTTTTAACAGTCTATTTTTTTAAAGATCAATTCTAAAGAACAGCCAAATTTTAATGAACAGTCCCCCGTATGTATATACTTTAAAATTGTACTAATATTGCATTTTCTACTAAATTACTTTTTGTGGTAATAGAAATTTATTTAACTACCTACTGTATTTATCATTTTAAGTAAGTGCGTAAAATAAAAATCAAGTTTTGGTTTCATTCTCTAACACAGTAGTTTTTTTTATAGTAATTTTAAATTTTGCATTTATGCAATTGTAAGAAAAAAACTGTTTCAAGTCCAAAATGTATTAAGGTATCCATATACCTTAGACAACTTTTTCTTTAATTTTTGAGATAGACTTTTTAAACTTTGTGAGAAGATCAGGCACATAAAAACTAACATAAAAATACTTTACTGCAATAAAAAAATATATTAATTATTAAATTAATTAGCAATTAATTAATTTAAGAGGGCCAAATTGTGTGCAACTTTGCGACAATCCTAATTACTTGTTTTACAAAATTTTTGCAGAAAAGAAAACAGTAGATATCCAGGCATGTGATCATACTTTATCTCAGCTCTAAGCAAAGTAGTTATTTAATTATGATAATTTGAAATGGCTGTAGCTTTAAAATATGACTTTTTTAAATAATTTAATTTTTTAAAAGTCTGTAAAAAATTAAATATTCTTTACAATTGTTATAAAAAGTATGGCCACATGCCCTGATTCTTACTCTTTAAAATTCACTTTAAATTTTTTAAATCGAAACATATTAATTTGAAATATCTTGCTCGGAGTACAAGCATATTATGAAAAAAATCGTTCTTCAGAAAATGAGTTAAAGGATTTCATTGTAAGATTGAAGACAGTAGAATTTCCCTTAAAAGACTGCCCGTAAATTGAAAACTATTTACATTACAAGAAATCTTCTTGTACCAAATGAAAGATAAAAAATCAGATAATATTTTAATGCAAAAGTATCAGAACACATATTTTGATCATTTTTTCTGTTTTCTAAGGTATATGGATACCTTAAGTTTGTAGTTGCACTGATAAGTGTACTTTTCCCAAAATATTCGTGTAAATGTTGTCATTTTGTACTTACTGTCCCTCACTTGAATTCCTCATTAAGGATCTTGTATGGTAACAGATCTCTATACAATTCTAATGAGGAAACATTTAATCCTGTTTTTAAATAAAGTAAACGATATGTATTCACGAAAACTTACCAAAAAATACAGAAGAAAGTTATTTTGCCATTAAAATAATTAATAAAGCTTAATTTTAAAGATGTTAATTAGTTATAATTAAAAAAAAATTTGTTTAGATATTTACATGCCGGTTAGTGCTGCAATCTGTAGTTTATGAATAATTACTAAAATTTTGTTTTAATTATAACTAATTAATACCTTTAATATTATACTTATTAATTATTTTAATGGCAAAATAACTGTCTTCTGTATTTTTTTGTAAGTTTTCATGAGTACATGTTGTATACTTTATTTAAAAACATGGTCAAAAGTGTCCCCATTGGTATTGTATAGAGATCTGTTACCATACAAGACCTTTTGAGGGTGCAGTAACATTACCGTATGCTTTTTGAATTTGAAGTTTAAAAAGTGGGATTATTATACTTAGCATTTTTCTTGTTAATGTTGTTTAACGACAACATTGTTGTTTATTAACAACATTCTATATAGGTTTTAATGTCATTTTACAAAGGTTTTATTTTCAAACTATGATTTTAATACTTACCCAAGGCTGTTAAGGTTAGGTATAAAAAGAATTTCTAAAAAATGTTTTAACTGTAAAAAAAATATTTTCTCGTATTATTTATTGGACTAAAGAAGAAAAGCATTTTTTAAACGTCTGATGCATTATGAGTCATTTTGTAGGGGAGGGGGGGGGGGGGCAACTTGTGATAGTTGATGCCTTCGATTTTCCAGAAACTTTCTGGATATGTTTATAGCACTACGATAAGAAAAAGTGAATTTTAGTTTTTCATAAATCTGACTTGCTTATCAGTTTGAAATGTTTTCAAATATATTTCCCAAAGAAATTTTTTGATTATTGATATGAAATGTTTTGCTTCAATTTTAAAGCGAGGAATACATATTTATTCTTTGAAATATAAATTCATTTGGCAAACAATAAGAAATAATTGTTGAATTTTCGAAAGAAAAAAATGAAAACAGCCAAATTTAACATGTGAATGTTTAATATAGAATCAATACTGTGTTTGGCGCCTTTTTTCCTGTTGAACACAAATGTTGTGTTGAAGCGGGCTAAGTGATTCTGTTACAAACTACCTACTTGTTTTTTCCTAATTTGTAATTTTGCTTACAAAGTATATTTTATAATGATGGTAACTTTTATTTTCTTTAAAAACAGGAAATATGTGCCTCAAATCCTATGTCCCTGGATGACATTGAGAGAAATATTGCCAACATTGAAGCTCAACTAGAGCTTAATTGTGAAGAAAATGCTGATGTAAGGATATTTTCTTTAATTTTATTGTGGCTTTCAATGCTTTATAACGTGTCTGAGGTCCTAAGCTTCTTTTAGTTAGTTTTCCTGGACATTATAAAAACTTTTATTTGATACTCTTAGAAAATACCGTCGTTTGAATGACAAAACTATGCATGTGCAAATCACAGAGATGGAAAACTGGTTAAGGTAAGGATGATTAAGCCAGCTACATACCTATAATAATAAAAGAAAGAGTCTGTGTGTGTGTCTGTTTGTTTTCGGATCGCAAAAGACCTACTTATACTGCCCTCAGAAATTCTAAATTTTTAAGATAGATTCCCTTTAATATCAACGTGTGCACCTGAGGCTTAGATTTTTCATATTTGTTCCATTTTTAGAGAAAATTCAAATTTTCTGAAAAAAATACACCACTTTCGCTCAAATCCGATCATTTTTTCCCTTTCCTGATGCCATCGGCTGAAAAAATTAAAAAAAACTTTTAACGAAAACATTTAAAATTCAAAATGCTTATTTTATTCTTTTGCCATTACTTTCAGAAACTAAATTCATTTTTTGAAAAATAAGTGACATGTTTCAAGTGACGTAATTCCGCCAGTCTTCATTCCCGGATTTTATTGTGGGTTTATTTGATGATTTTTTCATTGATTTTTCTGTTGACTGCATGTATGCATATTTAAGCAATAAGTGTATAGTTAAGCTATTACTGAACTATGATGGTTAATAAAGGCCATCGCACTAGAGCTATTAGTGTTTTATGTCTTTATTTTTTCGCCAAATACGTTGCCAAAATCGCCAAATTATTAACTAAAATTCGCCAAATAGGCAATTTCTTTTATAAATAATTTATAAGCTGGTCGGTTGTTCGAAGGTCATTGTGTTAGAGCTGTATAATGGGTGTGGGTAGCAATATCTATTTTTTCGCCAAATTATTTCCTAAAACGCGCCAAATGAGCTAAAAGGTTTTATGTATTTATGAGGGAATTGTGATGACATTTATGAGTGCATTTTATAGCGTATTTTTCATTTTGGAATTTTAAGGCAATGAAACGGGATTTTATAATTTATAACGAGTGGAAACAATAACAAGTTTATGACCCTATAGCAGGTTATATAGTACACATATTTGGAATCTATTTGATATTTTTTTATTCCATGCGAAGAACGGGTATAAATTTGCTAGTATCAAATAAAATAACATCTGTAAAAATATTCAATATAGCTGGAGAAATTTGGCTTAGAAAAATTATATTTTTACATTGGATTTACAGAGAAAGAAAACTTCTGTTTGGAGACCCGGCTTCATCTCCCATAAAATAGATTCTTAGAAAATTTAATCTTTAAATGTCCTTATTTTCCCCAAAGTAAAATATGTAAAACCTTGTTTTTTCTACAGGCAGTCCGAGAATTTGAGGAGAGAAAGAAGCAGATTGCAGAAGCGGAAGAAACCATAAAAGATAAGGACACGAAGATGAAGAATTTATGGGGAGAGATGGAAAGATTGAAAGTCTCGTGGCTGCAAAGATTGGAAACACACATCAGCAACATCAATACAAAGTTCACCCAATATTATAAATTCCTCGAATGTGCCGGGGAAGTTACGTTGGATAAGACAGAAGATACAGTAAGTGCAATTTTTTTTTGTTCTCTGTGAATGTGACAACTGTTGTTGGTGATTACTAATCCCAGATGGTGTATCTCAGCTACACCACCTCCATGAAACTAAAAATCTCCAAGAAGTCCAGGAACCTTGTGTACCTTTGGCCTGAAGAGGTTTTAACTAACTTAAACTAAGTCAACCCATTAACCACTGGCAATATAGAAAAACTCATTTTTACCAAAAATTAGAAAGTTACCTTTAAAAAGTAACTGTTACCGTTACCTATTACGAAAAGTAACTTGTGAAGATCTCTTACGGGAATTAGTCTTTACTTAGTTAACAAAAACAACTTTTATTCCTTGCTACTTACACTATTTGAGTACTTGAACCACAGGTTCACCAAGCATTTAATATTTACTTTACAGTAATAAAAAGCAGCTTTCTCGCACAAAATTTTTTATGGAATGTCACTTTTCGAAAAAGAAAACTTAAATCTCTCCAAGGAGACCGTTAAGTCACATGATATAAAATATTTTGAAAATGCTCGTGCGAATAATAATTAAAGTTGATCTCACATCCTCCCACCTTGAGTAGTGGAAGCTCCACGACTCAACTACTACACTACAGATCCAGTCTCTCAGGGATTTTGACAGTTTGACTTTACTTGTCTTTGTTTGAACACTTAGAAGATCAGTTTTCTTTGTAGAGACTATTTTTGTACGTAACGTATCTTCATCCAGTGGAAATGGTGAATCGCTCGAAGAAATTTCCAAAGGGTAGGCACCCTGAATCGGACGCAGAATCTCTCCACGAGACGTTTTGAGTTTGAAGAGTCAACACACTCCATCTTTTCCTGGCAGAACTTCTGTCACTTTCCCCAGAAGCCAGTCGATGCGATTAGTGTTATCACTTTTTATGAGCACTATATCTCCCACATTTATCTTCGAGATTTTAACCTTTTCAGACCTTCGTATCAATGATCCAAGATATTCAAACTGAAACCTTTTTCCAAATGTTTTCCTGCAAAGCTACTCTGTATTTGATGCGCTTGTTGAGACTTTTATGATCAGCAGTATCACAGTCAGGAACCCCCGATAGCTTGATGTCCTGAAGAAACATGGCAGGTGTAAGAGGAACAAATTCTGAATCACATTCATCTATATAGGTTAAGGGGCAAGAGTTTATAGCAGATTCACAATCACAAAGAACCGTTATCAATTCTTCATGTGTACAACTTGCTCTTCCTAGTATTCTTCTCAAAAGACCTTTAAGGATACTTATGAGCCGCTCCCACCATCCTCCCCACCAGGGTGAAGAAGGGGGATTAAACTTCCATTTAATTGGATGAAGAATATTATCACTGCAGATGCGGTTCCAGTCTAAACTTTTAAGCATGTTGGAAGCTCCGACAAAATTAGTTCCATTATCGCAATATATTGTTACACACCCGCCTCTCCGAGCTATAATTTAAACCTCCTTAGAGCTAACATAAAGCTTTCGGTTGCTAGTGATGTCACAAGCTCTAAGTGAACGGCTCTATACACGGTGCACGTAAAGATGCAAACCCAAGCCTTCTTTCCGCCTTTTAAAAATAGAGGGCCTGCTAAATCAGTTCTACAAATCTCCAGCGCATTAGCTTGTCGTATTCCATCTTCGTGCAAAGGAGCGGATACAGCATCACAACCTTTAGAAGAAAATCTTTTACATGGGATACGTCTTGAGATAGCTGATCTCACTGTTTTTCTTCTACTCAAAATCCAAAAATGCTCTCTCAAAATATTCAGAAGAATTTGAGTTCCGGCATGACTATTTTCTATGTGATGGGAAAGTATTAACCTTTTAACAACTTCGTGATTGGATGAGAGAATAGCTGGTTCTCTAAGTTCCTCTGTATCAGAACAATTTTCGTTTTCAGGTGTATTATGCCATCAGCATCCTTATACGCACTCAGCGATTTGAGCTTTTCATCATGTTCGTTAACAAGAGATTCTGCTTGGATTAATTTTATAACCCGTTTCTCAGCTTCTCTATATTCTTCAGTGTCGAGAGATCCCTTTTTCCTGAGCTGAAGATCGCTTCTACAGTTTGTAACAAATCTCAAAATCCACTCCACTAATTTGACAATCGATTGGTATTTTGAGAAACTCTCATAAAACCATCTGGTAGACGAATTCTGCTTAATGGAAACCAAGGCCAAAACTGAGCTTTTCTTCTTTTCTTTTACTATTTCCTCTTCATCAAGCTCAAAATCAATGCATGTTTCTTTGTCTTCATAAGAGTTTAACCATTTTGGTCCCTCCCACCATCTACTTTTCACTAAAACATTTGCTTTACATCCTCGGGAGGGAAGGTCTGCAGGGTTTTCAACTCCAGATACGAGGGTTGCTATTTATATTTCTGGCCTTTGCAACAGTAAGTGTTGCTAGGCGGCCGCAGACGATTTTAATCGAAAGTTTGATATTTTTAAACATAAATTTTTCAGACGATTTTCCATTATAGCTTTATTTGTGTTGGTGACAGTAAATTGAAAAGTTCTTCTCTTTAAAAAAATGGAATTGACTCGTGAACATTTTTGTGCGATTATTTTTCATAACTTTCGACGTGGATTGTCAAGACAAGAGTGCTTCGATGAACTTAATTTCTTTATACAGCGATAAAGCGCCATCCTACAGCACTGTAAAAAACTGGTTTAATGAATTTAATCGTGGTCGATGTTCGATCCAGGACGAATCCCGTGCAGGTCGTCCAAAATCGGTTGTTGTGCCGGAAAAGATCGATTCTGTGCGTGAACTGATAAAGCAAGATCGTCATGTGACATACCGTGAGATAGAGGTGTCTTTGAACATTAGCATGACAAGCATCAATAAGATATTGCATGAACATTTGGGAGTAAAAAAAATTTGTTCGTGGTGGATACCGCATAATCTGACAAACGCTCAAAAAAAGGCTCGTGTCGATTGGTGCAAGGAAATGTTGGGAAAATACGTTCAAGGGGCATCAAAGGCTGTGTATAACATCTACACAGGTGACGAATCATGGCTCTATGCATATAAGCCGGAAACAAAACAGCAATCAACTGTATGGGTCTTCCAAGACGAGGCAAAACCAACAAAAGTTGTTCGAGGAAGAAGCACATCGAAACAAATGGTTGTCTGTTTCTTCGGCCTTAACGGTCATGTGGCAACAGTGGCGTTAGAGCAACGCATTACGGTTAATTCTGAATGGTACACGACCATTTATTTGCCAGAAGTCATCGGAGAAATTCGAAAAAAGCAGAAGAATAGGCGAATCATTCTTCATCATGACAATGCGAGCTCTCACACATCGACTCAAACAAAGGCATTTCTGACGGAGCGAAAGATCGGACTGATGGGTCATCCGCCTTACAGCCCTGATTTAGCACCCAATGACTTCTTCTCATTCCCATACATCAAAATTACGTGGACAACGATTTTCGACCCCTGAAGAAGCGGTTGATGCATTCAAAACGCATGTTTTGGAGTTACCTCAATCTGACTGGAAAAAGTGCTTTGAAAATTGGTTCTGTGTGTAACACATATATCAAACGCATGCAAAAGTGTATTGATCATCATGGAGAATATTTTGAAAAACAATAAAACCGATTTCGATGCTACATATTTGCTTTTTCATTATTAGGCCAGAAATATAAATAGCAACCCTCGTACGAGGGTTGCTATTTGACGCCATGAAGAAGCTACAGTAATCTTACGAATTTCTTGAACCCGGTTATTCACGAAAATTGACCAATTCTCATGCTTCGTGATCCAGGTAAGAACAGTTGTAGAATCAGTCCAATAAAAACATTAAAAATCTGTCCAGCCGAGAGCATCTAACGCAGATTTCGTCAACCTTGCCCCCACCAGTGCCGCAAGAAGCTCCAATCTAGGTATTGTTACAACTTTTGAAGGGGATATAAGGGATCTCTAGGTTAAAAAATTTACTTTTTTACAATCTTCTTGTACAAGATAATTAACAGCGGCATAAGTGTCCTTGCTTGTGTCGCAAAAGGTATGAATAGAAAAGTTTTCGAGATTTTCTGAAGTAACGTTTATCGAGCGGGGGACGGTAACTTTCTCCAATTCTTTAAGCTCCTTAAACCAAAGTATAAATTCTTCTCGAAGGCTTCCGGTGATTTCGTCGTCCCATCCTAACGATAATTTCCAGGTTTTTTTAAGCATGAGCTCGGAGCATTACTAGTGAAGCGAATCCGAACTGATCAAACACTTTGTGAGCTACTAACAATATAGTATGTCTAGTGATGTTATCAACATTTACTTTTTCCAACCAGCTGACGTTTAGCGAAAAACTGTCTTCAGTTTTATCCCATTGAAGACCTAACAATTCCGTTTTATTAGGCTTCAGTTTCTGTTGTTGAACACTCCCAATCTCTTAGAATGAAACCACCTGTCTTCAGTACATCATTAGAAACATTTATCAATCGCTTCAGCTCTGTTTCATCATGGACACTAGTTACAAGATTATCCACATAAAAACTCTCAAAAAGACACTGAGTAACAAAAGAGTCAACAGCGAAATTTTTTTCAATGTGATACTTCAATACAGCTCCTAATATTAACGGACTGCTGCAAACACCAAAAACTACTCTGGCATGGAGGAAAAACTTTTAATTTTCACAAGAGTTATCAGTTCACCATAGAAATCTCAAGTAATCTCTGTCTTGTCTACTAAGACTGATTTGCAAAAAAGCTTTCTTTATATCTGAAATCACACCAATCTTTTTCTCTCTAAACCGTAATAAAATATCAGGTATGAGCTCAATCAAGCTCGGACCACTATGTAGAGAGTCATTTAGCGAAGGATAACCCTTTACTATAGCAGAGGCATCAAAAACCAGTCGAATAGGCGTAGTTTTACTAGCTTTGATAACAGGCCTATTAGGTAGATAATTTGCAGTCAAGGCGCACCATTTCTTCAACTGGTACTTCTTTGATAATCCCTTCACGAAGCCAATCTGAAAATATTTGCTTATAGCTGTCATATAAATTTTCTTGAAATAGCTTTTTGGTCGTAGTTTCTAATAATCTTTTAGCCTGTTCAAGATTATTCGCTAATGGAACACTGTTATCCAACCAAGGCAAGTGAACTTCATAGCAATTATCCTCATTATACCTAACAGTTTGAAGGAAAATGTTCTTTAGTCAAATCTTCTTGCTTTTTCTTAGATAGCTTTTCAATAGGATCCTGGATCCCAATGGAATCGAGTTTCCAATAGTCTGAAATTCTGAAATGCCAAACTCCTTAACGAAAAGTGATATCACCAGCATAGGGTTGTGGCTTTTCTCAAACATCACTTACAGTTATATTTATATTTTGAAGCTCTTTCATCCATGACCCGGAATTCACAGGCGAGATATCATTGCAAATTGTAGCTTGATCTAATGCTTCAAAGTTGCATGCGAAATTGTTCTGCATATTTCTCAACCTGATTCTGTAGCCTGTATGAACAAATTCTTCAGTTTTAACTCCGCCAAAGAGTGAGTGTATTCTATTAGAGTCTCTTTCTTCACAGGTGTATATCACATATCTTCAGCAAGATTTTTCACAATATAAGAATTTTGAGAGCCGGTGTCCAGAACTATTCTCACGACAGCTTCCTTTTTATCTGAAATAAGCTTGCATTTGAGAGTTTGTAAGAACACTTTAGGAACCGTACTTAGCCATGTTTACCTCATCAACAATTTCCTTTTCGTCTGTCATTTCGTCAATTTTTCTTGATTTATTTGTTTCACACATCAAGGGTACATGTTTTTTCCCACAAATACAACATCTCAGAAATGAACGACATCTTCGGACAGGGTGACCAGGTGCCAGGCAGGCAAAACAACAATAAGTTTTCCTTAGAATTCTTTGTATTTCAGATAAACTCATTTTTTGTGCGGAAAAACAGTCTGAACTCAAATAAGCTTTATAACAGAAAACACATGTCTTTTTCGTTTCCTAAGTATTAGAAGTTGTGAAAAGACCGGAAGCTGTTGGCGTGTTATTCTTTTTTACCCTCTGTTCAAATTTTTGACCTTTGAAACAATTATTGTCTTTCTTTTGGTTCAAGCCAAAACCTTGTGTTAACGAATAAGTCAACTAATAGTTAATTATGCCTAGTCAGAACTATAATATTAGCTTACAAAAAATATCCAAGCCAAAAATGAGACTTTGAAATAAGTTAAAAATAGAACAGTTTTTATTAAATCGGAAAGATACTGTAAATAAGTATTATTGTATATATCAGTAAATGTAAACAAATTTGTAGAAATATATCAAACAGAAAATAAATATAAATATTGCACAAAATTTAACACATTCTTCAGACTACTGAAAGACATTTAATTTAGTCGGGCTGGATTAAGACGTCAAAAATATTCCGAAAAGCTTTACAAAAATAAATCCCTAACCAATTACATCTTTCAAAAAACTAAAAGCATTTTCGAAATTCCTAGCCAATTTGAGTTCAAAACAAAATAAATTTACATGCAGTTTATCTTCATGAAGTCAATGACAAAACACCCGACGTTGAGGGCTGCCGATACATCACACACCAGGAGGAACGGGCTTGGAAAAACTTAAATTAAAAAAAACTTCCTTCACAAAAAAATTAAGCTGGAGACCACCGACGAGCAGCGGTGAAGAATCACTTTCACGGATTTACTTCATTTTTATTTAGTTGATAAACACCGGTCTCCTTTCCAAAGGTAAGATAGAACAACAAGAAACGACACCCGTAGAAAACCTAACACCTGGCTATCTCCTATTCGCTGAAACGCAGAACCGCCCAACTTCTGGTCATTGCGTCATATGGATGTGACGTCATAGACCGAACACACGTAACCAAAGAAAAATTTGCATAAAAACGTCAAATCGCCGATGATCGAAGCGAGAATTCAACACCTTGCATCGCCAAACAAATCCTTTCCCCGGATTCCACTTCAGATTTTAGGAATTTTAGCAAACCATTAAGCCTTTCTTGTGGATCACCATTGTGGTTGAAATCTGGGCTCCTTTGTCTTTGCCATGCTCTAAGTATATCTTCAGGTAAACATGACTCAACTAAAGGGTGGAGAAGAGCAGCGCTTTTATCCGTTGTTACGCCAAGAGTCTCTAGTGCACGAATCTGCGACTCCAAATTATCGTAAAGTGCGCATAGATTTATGGCAGAGCTTCGCGCATCATTTTGAATGGGCAATTTAACAGTTCGTGAACATAAAATTCAATTAAAAAATCATTACGACCATAACAAGATTTTAAAGATTCGATGGCTTTTTCATAGTTGGCGCCGGTTGGCGGAAAACTTTCAACCACCTCCCGAGCGTGCGACTTGCTAACAGTACACAGTTTCAAATATTGAAACTTATTTTCTAGCGCAATATCTGAATCATTATGTACATTATGTACATGTTCGAATTGACTCCAAAATGGCAGCCAGTCCTTTAAATCTCCAGAAAATTGTCGTAATTCTAATTTTGGCAAACTGAATTTCTTTTTAACGTTACCTGTTAACTCTGTAGTTTCATCTGGAGCATCCAACGCTCTTCGGGCATTTATCCTGGCCAATTCTAATTCTTGTTGCCTTTGACATTCTTCGTCTTGGCGCCTTTTCTCTTCTTCGTCTTGGCGCTTTTTCTCTTCGTCTCTTTGCTGACTTTCAGCAACAGCTGTTTTGAACACCAAAGTGACAAAATCCGGATCTGCTTTGTATTCTTCACTGTTTAAAATTTCTTAATTCAGTTCAACAATTGTAGTTTTAGATGGTAAGGATCCGATAATCTCTTGACACAAGTACACTAAATCTTCTTTTTTAAAGCCTTTAACTATTTGTAACATTTTTATTTCGCTTACCGGATCCTGTCGCGGACGCCAGGTGTGAAGATATCCTACGGGAATTAGTCTTCACTTAGTTAAAAAAAACAACTTTTATTCCTTGCTACTTATACAACGTCGTTTACACTATTTGAATACTTGAACCACATCCTCACCAAGCATTAAATATTTACAGCAATAAAAAGCAGGTTTCTCACCAAAAAATTTTCATGGAATGTCACTTTTCGAAAAAGAAAACTTAAATCTCCAAGGAGACTGTTAAGCCATGTGATAAAAAAAATATTTTGAAAATGCTCGTGCAAAAAATAATTAAAGTTGATCTCACATAACTAGTTACAGGTACTTAATACGAAACGTAACTTATCATAGTTACTTTTAGAAATTTCAAGAAAAATTTAAATTTAGCCATCTTACGGTATATCAAAGAGAAATATGAAAATTCAGCATTGTTAAAAGTTAAATTTTAAATAATTAAATTTAACCCGAATGCCGAACTGTGCCGAAAATATCTGTGAAGAGCGTCATGAGAAGTAACGGAAAAGTAACGAAAATTTTCCTTGCTTTCATTACCACTAAAAGTAACTATGTTACAGTTACTTTCTGCGGTGTTACTCGGGGTTACCTGAAAAAAGTAACTGTTACAAGTAACAACATTACATATTCCGATCCCTGACATTTACCGCTATTTAACCATAACCTAACCCTGCTTTTTGTTTTAGAACAACTTCCTGGACTACGGTCTCCAGATCCGGCTCAAGTACCGAGTGGACGAAGAGTTCATGGAGCTTTCCCAGACGCACCACAGTGGAGGCGAATGCAGTGTGGCTGCCATTATATTCATCCTGTCTCTCCAGGAACTCACCAATGTGCCTTTTAGATGCATAGACGAGATCAATCAGGTAGGCAAGCAGGGTTGGGTTTTTCCCACCCAAATCTAATACTTCCATCTTAGTGGGAAGAACTAGTAGATAACAGGAAATATTAGTGGCTAATTCCATGCAAAATTATTCTTTCTGTAGTGTAATTCACATGTGTAAAAAGAGATTATCACTACAACTTTTAACATTAAAAGGGAAAAAAATAGTGGAACAGCTGATCTACAATTATTAAAACTGAATAATGTAACATAATTTATTTAATTTTATATATTTCTCCAATTTAAAAAGCTTTGAATCTCCTCTTAAATTGTGACTTACACTACAGCTATATTGAATTACCCTAGTAAATAACCCTGAAATACCTGAAACCGTATAGATTTCTACTTTACTAGCATATTAATTTAGAAATTATATCGTATTTTTTTATTAGCATATCTACAAGTTGTCTTGTCACAATTTAAGTAATGCAGAGTACTGTACGCAATACATTTTTGAAAAGAAAAACTTCATCGAAAAGTATACATCTGTGTTCCTTTTATGTTTACATTCTAATATTAGTATTCTATTCTGAATGTGATTTTACCAGTCTGGGTGTACCCTTGTCAAGCTCACACTGTTTGTTTCCCACTAAAGCTATTAGTTTGCCAAAGCGTGATAAAATAGTTTGATTTCATTTTTAGATTCGAGAGGAGATCATAATGTTAGTTGTTTATTGCTAAAATTTCTGGTTTAATTCTTAAGTAGATTTTATTTTAATATATTTTTATTTTGTCCCAGGGTATGGATTCTGTGAACGAAAGAAAAATCTATGAACTGATAGCTGATGCCTCAAGAAGTGGATCCTCATGTTCACAATACTTTTTACTCACACCTAAGGTAAGAATAATATATTTTTAAAAATATATTTTCAGATAATTCGTTTTTCAGGGCTTTAAATAGTATTTAAAAAATACCTTAATTGTAGGAGTGTTTTAGGGTCTGGTCTCTTAACCCTCTAATGCATGATTATTGAAAATTTTAAAACGTTGGCAACGCTTACCCTAAAGGATGATGAATTAAATTTAGAGAAATTGCCTTTTATATATATACAATATAAAATAATTTATTTTTAATAATTAAAATTTTTAGTCTAAAATATGAATATAGCTTCCGATAAATTACAAATTGCTAAAGTTGCCGAACATCAACAATATATTAGAGGCATAAAGTGGATTAAAGTGTATGTTTCCAAATAGCAACAATATGCACTAGAGTTTTAAAGGACCTTTTAATTTATTCCTAACCTTGGACAAACATATACAAACCTTAAACAAAGATAAGAAAATTAGAAGTCATCAAACAAATTTTCAACCAAACCTCATTGTAAAAAAATTGCCATGTCGAGTAGAAGAATCTACTTAGTATTTTAAAAAAAAAAAATATTTATAAAGGAAGAAGCATGGTATAACTGTGTGTCTAGACTTATCCCCCTTTATATTTAACAATTTATATATTGTTTATTTATACACTACTGTTCATTGTAATGTAGGTGAGCAGTTTTAAGAAAAGTAGCAAACATCTAAAAAAAGTACATAACATCTTACAGCTTATTTTTTTTATAATAACTCATTAAATTTTTTCTCCCAGCTATTAATGGATTTGGCCTACAACGACGGTGTTGCTGTACACATTGTTTACAACTCTCGCTTCTTAGGCATGAAACTCAACCTCAAGGAACATTTGCAGACTGTCAAAAGCAAAAAGCGTTGACCAGTCACATTGAGTCATTTGTATTTTCATAGCATATGTTAATAGAGCATTGTTATTTTTTATATATTGCAAATTAAGTACAGTATAACATGGTTATATCGTCGTTCGAGGGACCACAATGTTTATGACGTTTATAAACAAGTAACGTTACAAACAAGGTTGAATAGAAAGTGTAGTCATTTGAAATACGAATTGTAAACTCATGTTATTAACGTGTATAAAATAACATCTTTTGAATAAATTTTAACTCTATGTGCTATTGTAGTAGTTTAATTTCTCCTTCTTCGGTCAATAACTTTTTTAAATGGGTAATAAATTTTCAATTTGGCAACTTTTCATATTAATTGCCATAGAAAAATAAATTTTTAACAGTGATAACACATTTGTTTTTGAATCTTTTTTCTCTAAGCAGGCATTTTGGATATCATATAAATATTTTTAGCGTTATAACCGAGGAGTTCAAAAGAATTTCCTGATATGCAAGATATTATTTAACATTTATATGGGGAATTCCAGGAACAACATTTATAGAGTTATAAACAAGTTGTCTTTGTAAACGAGGTCGTTATCAACATGTATGCTAGTTTTGTACTCAAATCTGCTACTTTCAGCAGAATTCTATATTTTAAGTTTGTAATTTGTACTTGAAGTGTAAGAATGTGTTGTTAATATTTTTGTTTCATCTACAGTAGAACCTTGATTATCCGTCCCTCTTTTATCCGGAATTCTCTGTTAACTGACTGTCTAAGTCAACATTAAAAAATTTATCCAATAAGGTCATTTTCGGTTGTTCACTAAAGGAACCTGTGTCAGAAATCTACGTCGATTCTAAAGTGAGGAAAAAAACAGCTCAGATTTTGGACGTTGGCAAACGACTTTTGGCTCCTTTGTACTATAAATTTTAGTATTAAATGAACATTTTCTATTATCCTTATCAGACAAATATGACTTTTTGTGTCGAAAATGCTATAAGGTTTAAAATTAACTAGAGATTTAAGCAAATATTAAATTAATAGAATAGTTGGGATACATTTAGCATATATGTTTAATTTCTGTAACTAAATATAATGGAAAAGAATTAACATCAAACAATGTTTCGGAAAAACTAGTTTTGTTGCTAATATGTCACTTTTCCGTGCAGAATTTAACGTATACATTTTTTGATGATTAATTTGTTAAAAACTTTTTACTTTTTGGACCGTAAGTGCTTTGTTTTTTAAGTCCTTAAAAAACCTATTTTCGTTTAGTGTGTAACATTCAACATTGCATATAATCTGAAAGAAAGTTCAAAAAGTAAAAGCAAAATACAAAAAGGAAAAAAAAGTAAAGTACCAATTTTTTATTATCTTTTAACATGTTTAGCACTGTATAATTTAAGATAAAAACTTTAGTTGTAAAATAAAATTTAATTCCTAAAATGTATTTTTTATAATTGGTTAAGAGGGATTGCCAGTCCCATAGAGCTAATGCATTAGTTATGGAATCACAACTTCCGCAGAAGTATTGCTTTGCCATGTTAACCCTTTTCCCCTAGGTATGAGAATCAACATAACATTGAAATGAAACAAATTTGAAAGAAAATATTATATAGTTATTTAATTATATATTTAAGTTTTAAAATGCCAAAAATATACAGCAGATGGCAACTCTATTTTAAAACTTTATCAATTAAAAATTAAATAACTGGATGTTGTTTTCTTTTCAATTTTGTTTTAAATTGATGTTATGACGATTCCTATACCGGGATAACATGGCAAAGCAATTGTTTTGCAAAAGTTGTGATTTCAAAACTAATGCATTAGCTGTAAGGGACTGACAGTCCCTCTTAATAGACATGTTCCTCCTTGTATTATTATTTGTAGCACTAGTCTAGAGTAAAATTCCATGACATTTCTTTTATATTTACAGTAATAGTGACACCAGAATAAGTCCTTAATTATTTCGGAATTTAGATTTCAAAATCATTACAGTAAAATGTGTAAAAACCCTTTCTACTTCCAAATGCATTATGTTTTCAAATTGTTGCTAAAAATTGTGTTTTGTGACCTTATATGGTTATCAGCAGATCCTGGTTTTAAGCATTATTTTGCTATAAGTTATTATTATGAATAATGCAGCATTATTTGATATCACCATCAAATCTTTGTTTTGTAACCTAGTTTTAAGTCTCTCATGCTTCGATTATTCAAATTGGTATATCATTCTGATTTGAAAAGCTTAGTGGAAGAACGTGCTAAGTGACATTTTTGAGCAAATTTTAGATTTTTTTTATCAATGAACATATTATCAACTTCTTTAACGATAACAAGTTTCCCCTTTTTCATAAACTTTAATTTTAGTATATTTTTTTACGGTTTGAAAATTCCGTTTTTTAACAGATCTGAGTGGAAACAAGAAACTTTAAAGCTCATTTTCTCGTTGTCACCTTTTTGTCACTTAACATGTTCTTCTACTAAGCTCTTCATTTTATGTCCATATGTATTTCAGTTTTACGTAACTACTGTAATGCTTATTGTACTGAATGATATGAATTTGTTTTATTCATAACATTTGCAACAAATATTTTTAACAAAACATTTATTAGTCAAATTTAATTGTCATTATTCATTTGCTTTCATTCATACATTTTAAAAATTGATTTTAGAAGCAAAATTTATGATTGGACGTGTTCTAGATTGTAATATATTGAGTAAATGCTGTTGTTATATGATGTATTTTCAGAAGAACTGTTTGTATTTAAGATAGATGTATAATATAACTGTTATATCTACATAAAAGAACATATCGTATACATTTGTTGTAAGTTTAGCCTAGTAGTCATTTCATTCAACAGTGCATTGAAATTTGTTAGTACTGTTAAGATTATATTTTTTATAGTTTTTATACATAATTTTTTGTATTAAAATTGTGATAAAGAAGTACAAAAATGTAATTTTTATAAGAACATTTAAGTTAACACGTTGTGATGATTGTAAGATAGATGCTTTTTTTATTCATAATAAAACTTCGTTATTGGTGCAAATAAAATAGCAGTAAAATGTTTGGTTTGTCTGGATTAGCTTCACACTAAAGCTACACACAATCATTGGGAAACTTGTAAACTTATTCCTGAATAAAGTAAGGTACCAACACTCATGACATTTTATCAGAAAACGAAAAGCATCTCAATCCTATTTGGTAGTTAAAGTGACAGATAAGTAATATAACTAAGAAAGTAAATCATGGTGGTACATGTGGAGCTTTATCACATCCACGCCCGCTTCGAAAATTTGAACCGTAGTCAAGTAACGAGGCGACACTTTTGCAATGTAGGTAGTTTGTATGCTTTCCGACTGTCTATTTCTAGCCTCCATGAGGAGCTTAAATACAGTCAATTACTTTTAATTTAGTTCTTTGGTCAAGTAACGAGGATGAAAACTGAAAAACCTCTCAAGCTGAACTTCGAGTGACAGTAGTATACTCAAGCTCTCAAACAATAACTTTGGTCGCTCTCACAAATCGGAATTCGGATCGGATCCGTATATTTACTGACGACGTTGCCCGTCGACTAACATAAAAATAAATGTTAGAACAAACAAATAATAAGGTTCGAAGTACACTTAGGAAAAAATGTCTTTAAGGGGAGTCGTATGGTTGTATCTCGGCCATGTTAATTTTACTAAGTTTCGAAACATTTTTCTCAGGACCTCCTATTTGGAACAGAGTCAGATCTGTGGTCATTAGATAACATAACAGAATCTACTACAGGTGTTATAGGGGTCCGAGACGGAGTAGATTGTATGAGTTTGGGATACTTCGGACATCCACGGAAACTAGCGGCATGGGGGCCCTGACATAATGCGCATTTTGGACTTTCGATTCTCCCTCTTGACGGGCAATCTACTGTCATATGGTCTAGTGAACATTTTACACACCTGGGTGGGTTGTGACAGCCCGATTTTGCGTGGCCATAGCGTTGGCATCGATGGCACTGTGTAGGTTGTTTTTTGCGCTTGTATGCGCTTGGTTACATTTTGCGCTTGTTTTTTGCGCTTTTTGCAACATCAACTGTTAAGTGCATAAAGTCACCGAGATTAAACATGGCCTTATTTGCTATTGTGTTTGGAAGTTCCAGAAAGTATACCGGAATGGGTATCTTATTGCCCTCCACCGTTTTGGAGAACTGGAACACAGAAATGACGGGATAGCCTAAATAATTTAGTTCGTTTTTAATATTTTCGATATCAATGTCAGAAGAGACATTTTTGAGAACTACTTTAAGAGTTCTTTCACTCTTAATAAGCTTGTACGAGTTGAAAGGGATTTTCTTTTCGTCTAGAACGGTGGTAACACTACTGTAGTCCATTTCCGTCTGGACCCTAGCAAAATAAGATATCATTATGAATTTTTTATAGTTTGTTCCTTACATATAGCTCTTTGATTTAAACTGAGGATATATTACTGTATAAAAAGTACTTTTACAGTGATTTTTTAAAAATATGTATTAAAACCCCCCAAAAAATCCGATTTAAAGTTATATAACTTTTTTTTTGAGCCGAGATATTTAAAATTTCTCAGATTAAATCAAAGATCTATTAAAGGAGAAGAAATAATAAAACAAAACATGTTGATATATTTTATAGTTCCTAGAAAAATGCTCCTAACTGTTGAGAAAACCTTATTTTTCAAGAAACGCAAAAGAAATGTAAGGTTTAGGTAAGAACTGATATCCCGAGTTTCTCAAAAATGCTTATCAAAAGAAAACCACTAAACAGAAACTGATAATCTTGGTCTTAAATTAAAGCTATATAGATATGCAGATTAAAAATAAAAGAACAACAGAAAATCGACTTTTTTTTAAACCCAAACACCTATCCGACTCCCCTTAACAGCACAAGTGGAACACAAATTTTGAAGAAATGACAAAATGTAATATTTTACAATAATAATTTGAGTATTACACACAGCCTAAACGGTTTTCGCCATATTACAAGACTCGAGATAGGTACAATTTACAACCAAGTCTTACCCGGGAATCGAACCCAGACCCCCAGATCTGCAATCTAGAGCTAAAACCATCCCAGCAAACATTGAAGTGATGGCGAACTGGTGGCCCAGTGCTGCCAGTGTTGGCTACTGCTGTCCACCGGTCAGTCGTGCACTCGCCCAATACAAGGCCAATACTGATACCCGTTGTTACCCTACTGTTACGGCGTTGTGATGGACATTATGTAATGGCCCAATAACATTTGGCCAGTACCAGGCCAACGTTGATTTTTCAGTACTGGGCTTTCATCCCCCTGCCACTGTTTTGCCGATACTTAAAAATATTAAAAACTGAATACGAAGCCTTTAGTAAGGTTTTTAATAAACTTTTCGATAAAGATTAATTTACACAATTGCTGTGTTAGACATAGGAAAAATGAAGAAATTTATCCTCTAAAAATCACCTATTCGGACTAATTAGTATTGGCTAAATGAATGCTTATCAGTATTGGGCCAATATAACCAGGGCAGAATTGGGCCAATAAAAACTGACCTGTATTGGGCCAATATAACCAGGACAGAATTGGGCCAATAAAAACTGACCCGTATTGGGCTAATACAAACTGGACGGTATTATGGGTCAATAAAAACTGTCCAACGTTAGCTATCTATTAACGTCTAGACTTTTTATTTTACGATTCACAGTTTTTCACCTGCATCCGAAAAGTGAACAAAAATTAAAAGACATTGCAAAAACAATAAATTGATATAAGATGGAAGAAAATAATAAGCAAAAATTTTTGTGCCGCCTTCGGCTGTTTTTGTTCTACGAATTGTCAAATTTTTTAAGTATTTTGTTCAAAATTATGAACAAGGAGAGTTGAATTTTATTTTCTATTTGTTGTGAAATAAATTTAAATTAATATACAAACATTTACACACACGCGGTTCAGTGGCTGAGAGGTCAAACGCGTCCGCCTCATAAGCCCAAGATCGCGGGTTCGAGCCCCGGCTGAGTCGTCGGATTTTCTGGACTGGGAATAGAACACAATTGCTGCCATTCCAATATAAGAAGAACTGGGCTAACGCCGTGATTAAAATATAAACGGTACTGGGCTAATGCCGTGATTAAAATATAAACGGTATTGCGCTAATGCCGTGATTTAAAGTATAAACATCACTGGCATAATATTGGGATAGTTCCGCGAATCAATGTAATTTAATGGCTGAGTACTGAGCTAACACACATTTTAGCCGAATTTCCAAATAAGAACTTCTGGCAGAATGCTGGGCTAGTACTGACCAGCCAAATATTATTTTAACTGTAGCGGTGGAATGCTGGCCCAACGTCGAAATTTCCATGAATCCCGGATTGCAAGTATTGGCATGGTACTGGCCCGTAACATTGGGCCGGTACTGGCAAGGGCGGACACGTTTGTGACGACGCCGTTACGGCCACCGTGCATTGGGCCAATACTGGAGATGCCGACATTTCAGTATTGGCCCAATAATGGGCGAGTAGAGTATTGCTTGCTGGGATTACACTATGGGGGCGACAAATTGTGTTGTTTCACACACAAAAAAAATAATTGTTGATGACATACGAACACGAATTTCTGTTGTGTAAACACAACTGACTATCGCCAGAGGAGACGATTTTATATCCATGAGCGATTGACAAAAACTGTAAAATATATTGTTTTCTAAAATATGTATAACAAAATTCTAACAATCATTTTAAAGTACCGTATTATATTTTTTGAGCTTTATAAGAGCTACATATTCGAAACATTTAAAGAGCAGATGCTGAACTACATTTCGGAAGAATACATGCGTGCTGCGCTTTCAACACAAATTTTGAACGAACCATACATTATTATTGAGTCGCAACACAATTGAAGAGCTTAGTGGAAGAACGTACTAAGTGACAAAAAGGTGTAAACGAGAAAATGAGCTTTAAAGTTTATCGTTTGCACTGATCTGTGAAAAACAGAATCTGCAAACAGTTAAAAATATACTAAACTTAATGTTTATGAAAAAGGGGAAACTTGTTATTGTTAAAGAAGTAAATAATATATTCATTAACACAAGAATCTCAATTTTTTGGAAAATGTTACTTAGCGCGTTCTTCCACTCCACTAAGCTCTTCAATTATTGTATTGTTCAATTACTGTATTTCAATTAATCAATTGTATTTTAATTATTCAATTGTATTTCAATTATTTAATTGTATTTCAATTATTCCATTGTATTTCAATTATTCAATTGTATTTCAATTATTCAATTGTATTTCAATTATTCAATTGTATTTCAATTATTCAATTGTATTTCAATTATTCAATTGTATTTCAATTATTCAATTGTATTTCAATTATTCAATTGTATTTCAATTATTCAATTGTATTTCAATTATTCAATTTCAATTATTGTATTGTTTCAACACTATTTATAATAACTTAAATTTTTTTTTTATTGAAAGCCGACACAAGTTTTTTTCTGAGTGTGACATTTCCTTCCATCTGTAAAACGTTCTTCTGTATACCATTAGACATTTAAAGCAATGAATCGTTTGTACAAAAGCAATTTGGAATTTGAGACGGTCGTCAAAAACTCATTCGATCTGTGATGGAGACTCCCGTTTGCATCTTTTCATTCTTTAAAATTTACGTTATTTGAATTGAAAAAAATAATTCGTCAATTATTTTTATAGTAACACTTTTGTTGTTGTTGTTTGGTTCTCAAAAGCCAATTAATAAAATCTTTGATATTTTTTAAATATGAATTTTTGATATTTTCTTTTTAATTGTAAAGCGCACATTTAATGAAACTGTATGCGCGCGTGTAATGTGTCACGTCTTGAATTTCAACTGTTTCACAGGAATGAAAATAAAATTTGTTAAGTTAATCAATGTTGTGAGTGGAGCTCAGATCCCGACTTACAACTTTGGGCACCAGGGCACAGGTAAATTTGGGGACCCCCGGAACATAAATTAATATATCCGGGAACTTGATTTTTTTATTTTAAATTTATACAAACAAATAATAAACTTTGACAATTATCGTAAATACACGTGAAAGCATTGCATATTTAACTTAATTTTGTTCAAATTTTAATACATACATAAAATATGACATTAGAGACCTATCATATTGTCATATATATCATGACACACCATATTTTTAACACATACACTGGTGGACAAAACTAAGAGATGGTAGTATAAGCATTTCCCCAAATATCTCGAGAAATACTGGATAAAAATGAATGAAATTTGGTATGGATATAACCATATAACTTATAGTACGAAAATAATGTGTACAAAACAAAAATTAAACAGTCATTCCTCATTCATTGGCAAGAGTTATAACCAACTGTCCAATATGGACTGAATTTCATAATGAAAGACGGCAATGAAAGTGAGGTTTGTATGGTGTGTGGTCGCCCTCTAGTATGGTGTGTGGTCACCTCTGACATATAGACAACATGCACAGCGCATGCTGTTAATAAGAGAATTAAGGAGTGCTTGTGGAAGATCCTCCCACTCTTCCACCAGAGCAGTTTTTAACTCCGGAATGGTTCTGGTGGGGGGTTGGCTTATCGCTATAGTCCTCCCAAGAGCATCCCAAGCATGTTGAATGGGGTTAAGGAGATTTGGCTGGAAAATCAATTCGATGAATAGCTTCGCTATCCATATACTCATCAACCAGGCAAGCCCAATGTGGTCGGGCATTGTCGTCCATGAAAAGGAATTCAGGGCCTGCAGCACCCCTGAAAAGACGCATATCCTCCATATAGGGTTCTACAATCTCCTGCCTGTAGTACCTGTGGGCATTCACGGAACCAGTGTAAAACACATGGAGCGGTGTGCGGGTATCTTGCATGATCCCTGCCCAAACCATCAGTTCTCCACCGGCATACTGGTCCCTTTCCATGATGTTGCCTGGGATGGTATCGGGTCTCAGGTTCCCTCCATATGAATATTCGCCGAGAATCAGGTTGTAGACTGAATCTGGACTCATCCGTGAAGAGAACATTAGCCCATTGGATCTGAGTCCAGTGTTGGTGCTATTTGCACCATTATACACGAGGTCTATTGTGGGAGTGAGTGGGATGCAAATGGCGGGCTTCCTGGCACACAGCCTTCTTTCACCGAGCCTCCTACTGGCAACTGTCTTCCTTGAAACTAATGTTTCTGTGGCTACAACGAGGTCCCTGGACAGTCGTGTCGCTGTTGACGTCCTGTGGCGCTTGGCAGTAAGTACCAAATACTGGTCTTCATTGGGCGTTATTGCTCTCGTACGACCTTGCCCTGGTCTTCTGGACACTGTCCTACAGTTTTGTATCTGACTCCCACAAATTCGAAACATCGCTTAAAGTTCCACTCAATTCCCTAGCAACCTGAGCTTTGGAAGGCCCTTCCTCAAGTCTACCCGCAATCTCCACCTCATACTTTCCTCTAAACGATGATGTTCACTCATTTCACTTAGAAATCAACAAAAAACAGCAAGACTGTTCGCGAAACACAATAAAAATCGCTAATGTGCTGTAGAGTGGAATGAGCTGCGCAGCTGGATGCACACTTTTATACCTCCTAGTCCTGCTGAGTTAGCAACGCCCACAAATTTACGTAAACTCAATTCAGAGACACCAGCGCTATAATGACGTTATATGGCAAATAACTGTCCAGGTTTTATGTGATATTTTCGGAGAAAGGTGTGAAAATGCTTTCAGTCTCTTAATTTTGTCCACCAGTGTACATAATTTTTATTCACATGACCAGGGCATAATTTATAAAAATAACAAGTGACATAATAATTACGTTCAAATTAGGTATTATAATTATAAGTATGATTTATTGCAACTAATTTTCGCACATTTTTTCACAATATTATTTTTTAAGCAAATTCGGGAACCCCCTTTGAAGTGGGGACCCGTGAAGTGGGGCTCTGCCAGAAATCAGGCTCTGGTGGAGCTTTTCGTGTCAAATAACAAAAAATCATCAAACCATCAATCAAATCCAGGAATGGTTTACGACACGTGAGAGAGAGAGAGAGAGAAACAAGCTACTATTAAACAAAATTTCTATGTAGGGGAACCTTTTATATATAATTATTTATATATTTAGTACCTCAATTACCGAAAGAAATGTTTAAATAATTATTTTGCAATTTTTTTTCTATAAATTAAAATATTTTATATGAACATTTTTTATTTAAACAAGGGATATGTTTTCTTTATTAAAAAGCATACTAAACATAGCTTTGGATTTTTTTTGTACAAAGCCTAACTAAATAGTTAACCCTTCTTGTCGAATTTTTTAACCGTACATCATTATCAAATATATCGTTAAAACGTAACTACTCGCCTGTTTTTAGTGTATGTCAAAGCTTCAACCCGTAAGTTGGTCGGGTTTTGTTGGCCGTCCACGTCTTACGTTTATCTTTACTAACTCTTCACGTTTATTAAATTTAAACATTATTCCAATTCGGTCAATTCAGGAAATTTATTATTCTGTTGGGGACACAGAACCTCCAATTTTTTTTTTCAAGTATAGAATTTAAAGTAAAATGATTTTATATTCAGTAACCACCATTAAACATATTTAAAAAAGATAATAATCTAACGTATTTCTTTTATTTCCCAACTTTTTTTAAGGCTGTTTCTAAACTTTTTTTTTTTCATATTATTATAAGAAACCAACTTAATTACTGTACACTTTATTAAGTTTTGTGATCACATGTTTTAGAAATAAAAAAAATGTTAGTTTTAACTAATATTTTATCCAAAAGCTTAAGGTATTTAAGTATATCACTGAATAAAAAAAAAAGGAATGTAATAAAATTGAGAATATATAAAAAAATAATTTTGGGTTTCAATATACAAGAGACAGAAGATGATCCATAAAAACCAGATACAATTGCTAAACTTTTTTTTTATATATAACAATTTCCAGGGGGCCCAGATGGCCTAGTAGTTTGGATCCCAAACCATTACGCTAGCAGTCTGCGCGCTGTAACGGGTGCGGGTTCGATTCCCGCCTTCGCCCTGGGTGTACTTCTTTTCTCTGTGTCAGTAAAAATTCTTTCTGTGTCTGTCTTACTTGACGAAGGCTTATAAGCGGGACTCTGATCAAGCACACAAGCCGGAATATATCTGTACCTACCCTACCCCTACCCCTAACATTTCCAGTTTTTATATCTTAGGACATAGGCGACACCAAGCGGTAAAATATATTAATGAACTTATTTGTGATAAAATTAACAAATTGCTTAATTTTTAGGTTTTGTATTTTCAGGCAATCTTATAAAGTATCTAAAATTTCGAAAATGCAATAGTTTCATAAAAAAAATTGTGATTTATTTAAGTTTTTAAATAAAAAAAATTTAAAAAACGCTCTAAAAAAATTCTTCAAGATGTTCAATTTTTGTGATCCTTGTGACCGCAGTAGGTCATATAGTAAAAGAAATCAGTTTTAGACAAGGATTTCGAAATTCGGACTGAAGGGGGTTAAAAGACCCTTATTACCCCCACCCCCTTACTACCTTCACTCCCGATTTCGCCACCAGGTGTCTCTGTCCACCGGGGATCGATCCCACTACCCCAAAAGGGAAGGGTCCACTCCCATCCATCCCACATCCCATCCCGCATCGGAGCACATCACTTATCCTCCGTTACGCATCGTCATGCACGACACCACGTGGCCCTCAGCATAACCCAGAAGTGTTTTTTATGTGTAGTATAGGAATGAGGGTGATTTTCGTTGGATTGATGGTGTTATTGGGTGCGGTGGCGGACGGAGAAGGCATGCCGGCGAAGGATGGGGGTTTCGCGGCGAGGATGGCGAGAGTCGCCCGTGGACTGAGGCGGAGAAAGAGAGACGGTGAGTTAGCAGTTTTTAGGGTTTTATTCACTGTAAAAAAAATCGGGTGTTTTTAAGAAAAAAAAACCGATCAGTTAGTGTGCCAGAAAAATTCCATGAAATTTACAAGGAAAAATCTGATTATTATTTTTTAATTAACAGTAATTAATTAAATGAAACAGAAATATATGCAAATTATGCAGAATTTTTTCTGGCACACCAACTGTTATAGTTTCTCCTATGTTAAAACCACAGTTTTTTTTTTTAAAGTGTACTCAAATATTTTTTTGTGTATCAAGAGGAGAAAGAAAGACGGTGCGATTTTGGGTTTCATTAGCTGTAAGAAATGTTGTTTTTAAGGAAATTTTTTTTCCGTTGTTGTCTGCAGGAAGAATTCCGTGTAATTTGCATAGAAAAATTGCTTTAAAAATTAAATGAAAGAGTGACGCTGATACATTATTTTTTGGGTTAAATTACTTGTAAAAAACGTTTTTACGAAAAAAAAATATTAGTTTATGTGGCCGAAAAATCCGTATGATTTACAGGGAATTGCTGCTTATAAATGAATAGAAGAGTGACGGTGACAGAAACGGTGAGATATCAGTTTTTGGGTTTTATGCACTGTAAATAAATGTTGTATTCGCTAAAAAAACCCTACCAGTTGGTGTCCCAGAAAAAATTCTGTGTAATTTACAAATAAAATCTGTTTATTTATTTTTAATTTTAAAGTGATAAATTAAATGAAAAAGATACTTCTGTAAATTACACGGATTTTTTCCGGGACTGATAGTTTTTTTTTCTGTAAAAACCAATTTTTACACTGTACCAAATATATTTGTTTTTATGTATTAGGCAGAGAATGAGAGACGATGATATTTTAGGTTTTATTTACTGTAAAAAAAATCTATAAGTTAGTGTGCCAGAAAAATCCGTATAATTTACCGATAAAATCTCTTCATTTTTTTAAATTTTAAAGTGATGAATTAAATGAAACAGATGTATTTGTCAATTGTATCGATTTTTCCTGTAAAAATCAATTTTTACATTGCACTTAAAACTAACTGTGTACCAAAATTATAATAATAATAATAAAAATATATCAAAATATAATAAACTGTACCAATATGTATATTTTTATGTATTAGGCAGAGAAAGAGAGACTATGAGATTTGGGGTTTTATTTAAGACCCATTGATGGGGGTGCCAGAAAAATTTCTTATAATTAACTGAAAACAGCTATCCCACTGTAAATTATACGAATTTTATTTGGGACATTAACTGCGGTTTTTACGGAACCGCAGATTGTTTTGCAATGTGCTAAAATATTTCTGTTTTAATGTGTTAGAAAAAAAGAAACGCCTAAAAATATGTATATTTAAAAAAATAAATAAATAAAACAGTCTTTAAGTAATAATCTTTTAGTTTAGCTCATTTTCATTTTTTTTAATAAAAAATATGTATATTTTTTAATGATATTTAATCAGTCTTTAAGTAATACATTTTTATTTTAGCTCATTTTCAAATTTTTTTAAATAAAAAATATGTATATTTTTTAATGATATTTAATCAGTCTTTAAGTAATACATTTTTATTTTAGCTCATTTTCAGATTTTTTGTATAATTTAAGAATAATTAAATTTTTTTAATAATAGTTAATTTTCAAAATATCATTTGTAATTTAAGATTAAAGCACGGGAGTTGTATGAGTCGTACCTTGCAACTGTACTAACAATCCTGAACCCAGAATTTATAAGCGCACAAAATATTATAATTCCTAATTTGGATTACTGAAATAAATTTCGAAGATTAAATCTAAGTTATACAAAATGTTCTCAAAATAAATAAAAGAAGCAGAAATTTCCTCGTTTTCAATATTCTCCTTCTTTTTGTTGGTAATTATTTAACTCACTATAACTTTTTTTTAAATCTGTTTTTCACCGGAAATTTATTACCGTTTATTTTGGAAACCGGAAAGTGCTAATTTATTCTGTTTGTTAACGTTGATGGCAACAAAGAGATATAAAACAATCGACACATTTTCCCCCTTCCTGGTACTAATAAATAGTAATATTTTCAGAAGAGTAAAAGATTAAAAAAAATCAGTTATATAGTGGTACCTATTTTATTTTACATACTTGTATTGGTTAATAACTTTATAATGAACTAAACTACCATATTTTAAAATATTGATAATTGAAGAGCTTAGTGGAAGAACGTGCTAAGTGACAAAAAGGTGAAAACGAGATAATGAGCTTCAAAGTTTTTAGTTTGCAACTTTTCTGTCATTCACAAATTCACAGTTTTTTTTGCATGATATTTTAGTTTGGTTCTTCAAAATGCTTGGTGGCTTTTGGCTTAGCCGTAATTTACGTCATAACGCGTCATTTACAAAACGCGCTTGACACCTCATGCACTTGGCACGTTCTTCCTCCGAAGTGCTTCAGATTTTGGCCAGTCGCTTAGTGGAAGAACGTGCTAAGTGACATTTTTTAGGTAAATTTGATCCATAAACGTTTCATAATTTCTGTACTAACCTTCCGATTTTCAAAATTCTTTTTCTGTTTGGAAGATAGAACTTCACAGATCTCTTTTATACTTATAATCGTTTGCCTGTCCGTCCATCATTTTGTCCGTCCGTCCATATCCCTTTCAATTTCCGATCCAAAGTTCCTGATTTTGAAAATTCTTTTTATTTGGTTCGAAAGTAAAAAATTAGATGACTACAATGTATAGTGTTTGGCCACCTGCCTGTACGTCTGCTTTTTTGTTTCTGTCCGTACGTCCTACTACCCCCCCCCCCCCCCCCACACACACACAACTTCCTTTGTACCCGTCCAATTTTTAAAGTTATTACTTTCAATTACCTAATATAAAATATAAGGTAATAAAATTATTGCGATAGGGGTCAATAATCCAAAATGAAGATTTTGGGCTTTCTACACGTTTTGGAGGGTGCTCATTCTAAAAAATTGTTTTTTTTTACATTGATCCGTCTGTCTGTCTGAAACTACTTTACAGTTTAAAATAAAAGAGCTACGGACTTCAAATTTAGTACACGGGTTCCTAGTTCCTGTTGGACGTCATAATAAGGTTTTCGAGAAAATTGCGCATGCGCAAGTAGAAGCTGCTATACACTTTTTTTGGTTTTAAAGGTATTGCTGAACAACGAAAATAGATACAGACTTCTAATTTGATACACGTGTTCCCTGTACTAATCGGACGTCAAAATAAAGTTTTCTACAATATTGTGCATGTGCAAGGAGTAGCTGCCATAGAACTTTTTAGGTTTGAAAGTTATTGAAAATACTTTATAAGATATATATAACTTTTAAATGAGCGTATTGATATATAGTGTTACACATCCCTAGTTTTTTTTTAAAGATATCAGTCACCTTTCTTATACTTTTTGTTCGTCCGTCTGTCCCCTACTATAAGGATTTCTTTGAGTATTTAAGTTAAAAGAAAGTAGGTTATATAAGTTATTTTAGAACTTCTTGCTTAATGTTAGATGAGTAAGTTTTTAATTGAAAATATTTTTTAAAAATACCATTATCACTGAAATTATAAACTAAATACTTTGAAGAATAATAAGACAAATCAACTTAATAAAAAGTATACAAAAATATAGTAAAAGATACACAAATGCATTTGAATTTAATAAATATTAAAATTAAAAGACTTAAAATAGATTAGAATGCAAGATGTAAGTTTTTGCAAAATAAATTTTTAAATAGTTTTTAGATAAGAATAATCGAATTTAAAAACAAACTTTGATATTAAAAAAAAAGTAAAAATAGGTTGTATGGCAAGATATAGATCCTAAGGTTATTTACGTTTTTCTTTCTCTTTTTCAATTAAGGGTTTAATCAATTTTAAGAAAGCTACTTTAATTTACATCATTTCTACAACGGTCGAACATGATCGTTTAAACCATTTATTTTTACAATCGTGATTTTACAGAAGTGCTTTTTTTGTTTTCCCCATGTTAATATTTAAATAATGTCTGTGTGTTAAAATTCTGAAGGTTATTTCTTGTTTTAAGTCTTTTTTTTTGTGTTTTATCAAACTTTTGTAATCATTTTTTTCCCAACATAATTGCCCGTTTAACTTGTATAAAGTTTTAGCAACGCCTGATATTTTGGCTAGAATATAATCCATAATTTACCGTTACTGAACATTGTACGTAGTAATAGGTACTTAGTACAACACTTGAACCAAAGCTTGATCTAAGAAAACTCCGACTATAGGCACGAAAATTTTTGAGGCCCCTTTACGGAAAATGTTGTGTATGATTGCCCGTAATGATGGTTCAAGTTGACCGATGTATCGTACATTTTGCTACTAATTTTTATCAACTTCCTAATAACTTCGCCCAAATCGTTGGGTAGATGTCTGAGTCAAAATCAAGCGAAAAACATAGTGGGGTTTCAGAAAAGTTTTAAATGTACTGAAATTTTGGGGATACTAATGGCATTTAACAAAATAGAAACTAAAATTTAGGGGCCTTTTATAATATGGTGGTCCTATGCTTAGCGGACCTTATGAACAGACACTGACTTGAACCATAAATCTTAGAAGTGACGGCGCGCACCGAGGTGTGCAGGGCGATTTCCCCGGGCTGCCTTAAGAAAGCCTGCCTATAACATTTCTAAAAACCAAAACTTCATAACGTTGAAAACATCAAATTGAGAAGAAGAATACAAATACAAAAAAGGTATTAATATAAGAGTAAAGATATGATAAATTGATATTCTCTCTGATTTTATTTACAATTTAAATTTTTACTGTTGTGTTCTATTACTTACTTTTGTAAGCCTCGTGGAATACTTGAACACGAGGTGTTTTTAAATTTGTTCTAAATAAAGAAATATATAAGTAAAGGTCTTATATTATTAATAAAGGTCTTATAAAGGCAATAATATATTTCTTGATACAAAAAATCGACAATACATTTCAGCAGCATCAGAAAAATAATAACAACAATCAATTTATTTATGCGGTGCGGCGAACAATAACCTAGAAACAATCTAATCCGGTTCCTATGAGACACCTCCTCCACCTTAAACTTAATTTTTTTTTTTAGAAAATGCATTATACGCGCCCAATTTGGCAGAGAGAGAAAAAGAGAATATCAGATATTTGATTCAAATAATAAAGTTAAATTTTGTTTCTCAAACAGAATTAAACAACAGCTATGTTTCGAACTATATAGGTGCTATTTTTATACTCACGTATTTAGTATCTTGACTTTCAATATTTGAGCTTTATCCTGAAATATTTTCGCAATGTCTTGTTTTCAATATTAAATATTTTGTTTTTATAATAGGTATATATTTAGTTAACTTAGATAAGCTTAGTTTCAAGATTTGAGTATTTAAAAAATTCTGTTCTTGGCACACAAATATTAATCCTAAAAATTCATTTTTTCATTAATTTTACCACCAAAACATATATATTAAAAATAACCTAACACTGAACATTTGTTTAAGACTTTACTAATTAAAATATGTAAGTTTTAAAAACACTTTTGGTTTACGTGCTTTATCAAACACATTTTTGATTATTTTCTAAATAAAGATGTTTATCTTCCTCTAAGTTAATTTAAGTTTTTTAAAGAGTATTTTCAGCAGAAATTGTTGTTATAATTTCTCAAGTTCTCTTTGCATGCCTTAATTTTTTTTTTAATAATGAAAATCCTAATTATATATCGTCCGTTTTTGTTGAAAGTGTTGAAAATTTTCAATGCCGAGCAAAGAGTTTGAGAGATTTCAAAGAAAAGTTAAAACTTTTTTTAGTTATTCAATAAGTGGTATTATAGAGCCCTGTAATCCAGCTTTATATCATTAAAAAAAACTTTCGCAAAAAAAATATTTAATACAGCCGAAGTAATCTGGCAGAGAATTTTTTCCCCAGTGGATTAACACAGAGAGATGACTTCGGTTTTTAGGCCCGGCTACCCCTACAATTCACCCTTAACTTTACAAACAAACACTAAAGGTAAAAAAAAAACATTTTATTTTGCTTCAAATTAAAACTTTTATTTTGACTGGGCTTGGGGACGCATGGCTGAGTTTCAAACCGGGTGCATGGTATAACTACGCGACTGCTCTGAATTCTAGTCTTACATTTATATGATATATTTACTTCGATATAGTTTATCGATAAAATATTTTTTTAATGATTTCATTTATAATCTCCAGAATTAACGTACCGTTATTAATCGAATATGTCACAGAAAACTCTTGAATTCCAATCGGCTCCCATCTTTCGAAAGAATCTATTCGAAAAGTAAACGCAAATCGATGTTTTTAATCGATAAATCTCACACTTCCGATACTTAAATAACTTTGTCTTTTTTCGATTCGATAATCGATATATCTTCTATATCGAACGACTTTTAGGGAATCGTGCATATGAAGTGAAGAAGTTTAAAGTGAATCTTTAGAACGTGTTAAAAATAAGTTTGGCAGGATAAAAGTTGCAGAGCTTATTTTTGATTTGAAGAATTTCTAAAAGTCAAATAAATTGTTCGAAGTGGGTCATTCTTAAAAGATTGTTCAATTCAAACTTTAAAATTGTTTAAAAATTAATGGAGATTTATTTAAGGGGTTTGTTACTATCGCCTAAAGCATTTTTCTATAAAACAAGACTAAACAATATCAGTACGCTATTTTTTTAAAATCTTTTGTAAATTACTTTTAGATTTTTCTTAATAGAATAGAAGAAAAATTTTCACTCCCAAAATCTCGTATAGTAAAAATGCTTATGCTTGTACTTATAATGTAGCAAGTATTAAGTGCTCGAATTCCTCAATAATCTAGTAAAAGTATAAATAATGTAACGATGAACTAATTTATATTATATAAACTTTTGAACTTACTGTATCTGTTTTTATTTTATGTATTCATGTTTTATGTGATTTTATTTCGAAATATCTAAAATAGAAGATGTCATATAGGCGTGACTTTTATCTATGATCTTATCTTACTTGTATTTGTGCCAAATATGAGTTTATAGCTTGAAATGCTAAATAAAAATGCAGATTGTAATTCAGATCCATTAAAAGTGACTTTGTTGTTGTTGTTGTCGTGTCCATGTTGTGTGCAAAAACTAGATGGACCCGAAGCTGTCGTAGACAGCTTTCGCTATTTCCTCTGCATCTTCGGAGATAATTAATTAAAATTTCTGGGTCTTCAAAGCCAATCCTGAAGAGCCTGGCTTGAATTGCTGGGTAGCCAAATATATGCTGCGGGGACAGTTGGACACCAGGACAGTTTGGGCAGTTTGTGGAGAAGCTTCTTTGTCCTTCCGTTGAGATTTTCATTCCTTTTAAATGTTTTGTTCGTAGTCTGGCTATTATTGAAGATATTGTACGGTTACAATTTAGAGCAGGGATGGAATATTTAAAATTATTTTTGAACACACCATTGTACCACTTTGTACACCACTTTGCACACCACTTTGTACACACCATTTAACGCCTTCATTTCAGAATAAAAACGTTAACTTAAACTTTTTTAATTCGTTTTTCATGTAAATTAATTTGTTCTACATATATGAAACAGGACTCTCGTTATTTCCCTTATATTTTGTTTACTTAGGTAAACTTATGCAGAAAGCTCATTTTCTCGTAAAAAATTTTCTTACCAACCTTCGTTAATGAGTTAAAGATGAGGTGTTTATTTGCTTTATTTCATATACACGCAACATTCTAAGCCCACATTTAAATTGAATATTACATAAATATTAAACTGATAAAATTACTTTTGCGTTTTAAAAAACCAAGTTAATTTTTTCAACGTTATCTACAGCTAGGACAATAGCGATCCACGATGATTAGTTAATTAGTTAATGTCAGGGTTGTTTTCGGAAAAATTGTTAATTCTGTCGTAGCTATACACTCAGGGAAAACTTGTGTTGACTTTGAATACAAAAAACTGTTTTTCTCAGTTATTACAAGTTGTGTTGAAACAATACAACAATTTTGTTTCGACCAAAAATAATGCATGATTAGTACAAAATTTGTGTTAAAGGCGCAGCACGCACGCATTCTTCCGAAATGTAGTTCAACATCACAGCATCTTCTCTTTAATGTTTCAGATAAATAGATATATTCAAACTTAAACAATATATATTACGGAACTTTAAAAAGAATGTTATAATTTTGTTATGCATATTTTAGAAAACAATATAGTTTTCAGTATTTTGTCAACTGCTCATGGATATAATAATCGTCTCCTCTCGCTAACGCCAGTTGTTTATCAACACAATTCTTGTACTGCAGCAATCCAATATTGTAACACAATACTTGTGTTCCACCTATGCTGTTTGAACACAAGTTTTTTTCTTGATAGTATACGTCGCGTAATCTTAAAAAGAATCATTTATGATCGTCGTCCAAACAGAATCACTTTATGAAAAGAATCACTCTATCGTCGACTACTACACAAGTCGACGTAGAGTGACTCTTTTTAAGATTCTCCAATACTAGTCTAATCAAATATCTCGTTACAGCTACGACCACTTTTCTTGATTAAAACCACTTACTTTTTCCCGAAGATTCTATCTTCAGTAATTGTGTCATAAATTTCGACAATTGACGCATCTGAAAACGCCTATTCCCCAAAGTGACCACAGGCCTACATAAAACAAGCATTTGCAAAGTGTTTTTAAACATTAAAGGCTTAGTTTTATGCATTTTTTGGTGCTGATATGTTCAATTTCAGATTTTCCCCTACTATCCATAGTTTTATCACATTGTGACTTTTATATCTGAATTGTAATTTAAGGTAATTCAATCGGTTCCGGCTGTCTATTTCTAGTCTCTTTAGGAGCTCACTGTAAATTACTCCTCGTAAATTTGAACCGCAGTCAAGTGACGAGATGGACACCTGAGCTGGCACCCAACTAGACTTCGAGCGACATCGTACGCTAACGCCGTCGGGACTTTTAATTCCAGAGATTTAACGAGCACGTCTGTATCAGCGTACTCAGGGAACCCTGTAATTAATTAGATTTTTTGCCAACAAATATCAGTTTATAGGATGTGGCCGGGTGTTAAACGCGAGACCCTCTGTATGAGAGGCCGATGTTCTCGCGACTGGGCTATGGAGCCCCTATCTGAATTGTTTTTTTCCTTGTGTTTATAAAGCTATCGTAAAGATACGAGAATATGTTTAGAAACCTCATTAAAATATTAAATTCTACCCGAGCCTACTGGCCCATGAGGAGCTTTTTTTTTTGTCTGACAATTGCTTAGTGGCCTGTAAAGCGCTTTCAATTTTCGTGTCCAATGCATTCGGCCTTGAAATTTCAAATAAAGGACAAATAAAGAATTTTTTTAGAAAGATTAAAAAACTAAAAAGAGATTATGTTAGTGACATTTATTTTGTCATTTACCTGAGAAAATGTAGGCTATTGAAAAAAAAGTAATTAATTGGTAAAATATTGCTATGCCAATATATGCTCAATCGGCGTGTTTTTTTTATGAAATTTTTTATGATAGACTTAAAAACTAGAAAGAGATTCTTTCCATGATATGTATTTTGTCTTTTACCTTAGAAAATGTAGGTTATTAAAAAAATGCTATTATTAAAATATTGCTATGCCAATAATACTTAATCGGTAGATTTTATTTTTATAAAAAGAGAAAACCAATATTATTCAGAACATTGTTTTATATGGTAAATATAGACTATTTTCTACCCTAAAATATTCTTGACACAAGTAAAATGTTTTTTTTTACGATTCTAGCACGACAAAAGTATAATACCTTAAATAATCTAACTTACTGTTTTTTCACTTATTATAGTGAAGATCGTACGGGGTATTAGTGTAAATCACACCAGTGAATAGCTTTTCTAATTTGTTTTTTTCTTATTAAAATAAGTGAATTTAAAAACTATAACTAGAATTACGTTAAACACTCAAAATAAAGTAAATTTAAGAAGAAAGAAGTAACAATGAATTGTGAAATTTATTTTCCACCGTAAACGTAACATTGAAAATAACACATATATAAGGTTTGAATTAAAGAGAGAGCAACTAAAATAGAATATAATAACATTTTGAACAAACTATTTGATTTAATCCAATTTACTGAATTTAAAAAATCAGGCAGCTTAAAATTAATTATATTTTATTCTTATTTCTTAGTATCCTAAATAATATAATAAAATTACTAAACGTTTTAAAATAATGGTTGAATTTATGGAAAGCATTTGAACCATTTTACAAAAGTGTTAGTTAAAATTAAATGGCCGTTTGATATTTGAGATGTTGAAATTATGCTTTGAAATGGTTCAAGGTTAAAGTTACTGTTACTTGCCTATTACTTATTTTCTCATTTAAAATAGAATGTTTTATAGAACTATTTTTTTTCAATTGCAAATACAAACCTTAATTATTACATAACTACATTAAACCTTTGTAATACGCCCCATTTAACTTAAACGTACTTTTCGAAGCGTTAAATTAGTTACTGAACATAAATCACAGGTAATTACGTAAAGTACTAATTTTTTTTATTTACGTCTTTATTATAGCTCAAACTCTATTAAATGCTCCGTTGGCTTGCGTTTCTTTGAGCAGACATCTTTGAAAGATAAGCACAAAGTCTAGGCTCATATGGAATAAATTTGGTTATGTAGCGATTTTTTTTATCATTATCTATTTAATTAAATTATCAAGTTAAACCCCAGGGGGATGAGCAACTTGGCTGAAGTGTTAACTTCCCGTGACACTTAAAACATCTGTTATTCTCGAAATATTTTCCGTATTATAGACTGCTCAAAACAATTAGGGGAGCGCATGGTTTAAACCCTATCACCCCCAATGATTTAATTTGGAATCATCAGCTTGCGATTTTTTTCTCACTAAGTTAAGCTTGCACTTATTTATCGTTACAATTAAATAATGTTTGTTTTAATTAAATGAAAATATGAAAAACATAGTAATATAAAATTCCCACTGAAACAGTTTTATGAAATAAATTGACCCTAAATTCTTCCGCAATTCTTCTTGTTTAAATATTGATTTTAACTTTTTTTTAACAAATATAGTTTCAAAAAAATGATTGTTATAATTTATCTAAAAGTTATGATTCTAATTTTTACCCCTTAAATTTTAGTTAAAAAATTAAGATTAACCCCCTGTTTTTTACCATTTCATTCTAGATGCATAATGAATCTAGAATGAATCTAGAATCTCTTAATTCTGTAGCGTGTTACGGATATTTTCTGGTCAATTTGATGCTATAAATTTTCTTTGAAACAACAGGATTTATTTTTATAGTATATAAGATCAGCATGCCTAACCCATTAACGACAGTTGGCAAAAAAATTGCCACAAGAAAATCAGCTTTCTGCTTAAGTTTATCTAAATAAAAGAAATATTGACAAATGAAGAACATATTCCTGAACAATTTATGTACGACAAATTAAAGTACACGAAAAATGAATTAAAAAACACATAAAGTTAACGTTTTTATTATGGAAATGAAGGTGTTAATAGTATTACCAAAGTCATCGTTTGTGGTTTAAATGATTCTTATATAAAAATACTATAACAGTATTTTTTTTCTTTAAAATGCTCACAAAAATGCTTAACCGAAAGCAATCGGCCCGTTTCACTTCGAGAGTGGCAATAGTTCCTGCGGTAATGTTTTCATTTTTGTTCCTTCTGGAATTACTTTTGCTTTGAACAATACAATATTTTCTTAGCTTACTAAAACGAATGTTGTGTGCAAACTTTTCTTTCAGTAGAACTAAAGCTTTTCACTGTTCGTGATCTCGTTAAATTGATGTTCTACAGTTTCTCTGAATTTTTTAGTATAAGACAAAATATCATTTAAACTGAAATCTTCTGACAACATCGACGTTTTGGTAATGCTTTGTATACTTGAAATTTAATCGCATTCAAACCGATAAAGTGAAATAAATAGTAGGAATAAAAACAAATCGCATACACAAATAACCCTAAAATAAAATAGAATTCTAAAAGAGCAGACGATAAAACGTTCATTTTAAGAGTGAAATCGAAACAAGCAATGAAATCGCAGGAAAGGCAAATATGAAAACGGGAGAATTAGATAATCTGAAACATCCCCATTAAAATTTAATGAAAAGGACTATTTTAAAAACTGCTCGTCATACTAATCGTCAATAGTTTTAATTAGTATATCACAATGGACATGTTCCTTAAGTGGCAACAGGAATGTTGAATGAAAATAAATTCATTATCAAGCCTCAATTAGTGAATCAATGTCATTTGGGAACATAGCACCACTCAAAGAACCAATCGAAGGAGGGACTGGAATAAAAGCTGGAAGGAAATACGATACCTGAAACAAAACAATAATGTCATTGTTCAGTGCTACACTAGATTCGCTAAAAGTGGTTTTACTTTAGTCATTTGACGTAAAAACATTTATATTTTGTTCATAAACTACTTTAGAATGAAAATTTCATTGTTTTTTTTGTGGTATGTACCCAAAATTGTTCCAGGAGTACATTCCCAGGTAAAAATAAAATTCCTTTCGGCATCTTGCCAACATTGAAATATTATATATTTAAATATATTTCTGAAAGAAATCAAAATTTATATGAATAAATAAAGCATACAACTACTCAATTTTAACCGACCATATAAACCTTAGTAAAGATGCACATAAATTCCATAGTACCATTTATTCTAAATGCCTATAGCGGTTGGAGATGCAATACAATCTCACATCAAACAAAGCGAGGCTATTGGATTACGCAGTCAGTTGCACTCCGATTCGCGAAGATTGATTGGCTGATGATCGATGACGAAACTTGAATTGTTTGTATGGGATCTTTTGATTAGTGGTGTTATGTTTAATGTAAACGTTATTTACGGTGATTGGCTGTTGATAAATGACGCAACGAATTGTTTGGATTTTGAGTAGTTGGGAGTTGTTAATTTAATGTTGACATAATTTATTATCTTTTAGTTTTGTTTCAATGGTAATGGTGTAAGTAATGACACAGTTAGGTAACGGTTAAAGTGGTTTAACGACTGGATCCAGACATCCAGAGTTTGGTGTGTCGAATCTGGCAGATCCCGCTCTCAACTTCACGTAGAAAGTTGACTGTTGAGGAAGCAGAGGAAGTAGAAAAAATAATATTGGCCTCATCCCTTATAAGTTTTGTGCATCCCAGTAGACATATTTTGACATTTCCAGGAAATTTATTGGCTTATGTAAAATTATTACTAAAATTTTTAAGGAAAGGTCACGATTCTCGTGATATATCATAATAACGTTACGAAATTTTTATAATATTGTAATTAGATATTATAAATTTTTCAAAATAATTATATGTTAATGAAACTTGTAACTGCTTTTAAATTAACCACTGGCGCTGTACAGACACTAATTTAATCTATGATATGATTAAATAGAATCCTAACTTCGATAAACTTCTAAAACGAAAACTACTAGAACATAAGATTGCAAATTTAAAGTTAATTTTATTCAACTTTGAAATAGTTTCACAAATGAGGTTACTGAAATGTATCAAAAATATTTTACCTAATTATGCAAAGTGAAATACATATTCGTTCCTATCTGCGGCGGACATTTTATTTCGAATATCATATCTCTGGAAGCTTTCCAAAAAGTTTGAATTTTCAAAAGAACTTTCTCGCAAACTGTAGGTGTTTTACTATGGTGGTAGGAATAAGTTTATGATGCTACTGGAGAGAGAAAAAGAATCAGAAAACTTGATTGCCTTGTGAAGACACTAATCGCTTCCGAAATAGACCTTTACCAAATCAAACACTGTAAAAAATATCTGTAAAATTACAGCACATTTTGCGGTTACTTTTTACTTCACAGAGTTGTAATGTTTGTTTTATAAAAAAATTGATGTTTTCACGACTTACTGGGTCATATTAAAACTTACTCCAATAGCGTTTAAACAGAGGAGATGGAGGTATCCAATCACTGCCAGTGAAGCAAAAATGTTTGAAGGTACCACACAATAAATTTTACATTAGGTGTAAATTCACAACACAGGGCGATGGCAGCATTTTTGCCATCCCACTATGATGGTAAATTAGAAGATTTCTTTGCAGTGCAGCCGGGTATTTGAGCTGTCTGGATGGATAAAATTATTTTTCCTTTGAAGGAGTTAGCACGTCGCTTTATGAAGATCCCAAATTCTAAGAAGTTTTAATCCAAAAATAGGTCTTAGAATACCATTCTGAACATCTGATATGTTACAATATTCGTTGATTTTAATTTAAAAATGTGAATCATCATCTGCTTTTCATCTATATGCTTTTAGAGTAGATTTTCAATATTTGATTAGAAATTTATCGAAATTTCTTATTTTTTGCAGCTTTAATAATTTTTTAATTTTTTTTTATACATGAGTTGTAAATGCCACAGGTTAATATTTTAATTCAAAGTTCATCAAGGTGATGCTTTTTATTTCAAAGCATCATGACATATTAACTTTATTCTATGAAAGAAACGAACCTAATAAAAAAATTTACTTTTCTCGTTAAATAGCAACTCTTAGCAGATGCTGAGTTGCCCAGATAACATTCTTTGCGGGGCCCGGATGGCCGAGTGGTTCGGATCATTACGCTAACAGTCTGCGCGCTGTAACGGGTGCGGGTCCGATTCTCGCCTTCGCCCTGGGTGTACTTCCTTTCTCTGTGACAGTAAAAATTCTTTCTGTGTCTGTCCTACTTGACGAAGGCTTATAAGCTGGTCTCTGATCAAGCACATAACCCGGAATATTTATGTACCTACCCTACCCTACATTCTTTGGTTGCACAGCATGGGTGTTGTTGCTGTTGATGTGTGCCTCCAAGGCATAACCTGGAAGGCAGAAGGGGTTTTGTAGCTTCTATTGGCACAAGGCTTTTAGCATCCATGAGGGTTGGAAGTCTGACTTTTTCTCCGAGACGGCGCCACCTCCTTAGTTTAAGCACGTCGCTGGAGGGAAGGGGCATTTTTATTCAGACAACCTGCACCCATGGTACTGCACTATGACCGCCCACAGAAATTTCGGACCCACATATTTAACGAGCTCGTTCTCAGCATGCACTAAGGACAACACAAATAGCCATGCCTTATCCGGGATTCGAACCCGGGACCACTCGCATGACAAGCTAGGATTGAAATCAACAAACCGGCTGGGCGTCTGTTATCCAGTTAACGTTCTTTGGTTGTACATAACGTGGTTCTGAGGTATAAATGTTGTTTGTACTTCTACTCTTATATCAGTTTTTCGGTAGTGACTTTAGGCCCATCGTATCCATTTGGCGACTTTCCGGCGATTTCACTTCTTTTCACGCCAAACACTTCCACATTTTCTCCATGGCGTCTATCAAATTTGGAATACGAATAAACGAATCTACTTCTGCTACTTTCTCTGTTTTCGTTTATCCTGAGGAAATTTTAAGTCGTTAAAGTTGCCGAAATATTTGATTAGCTCTTAAGTGTCTTCTCGCTTCCCAAATTTTTTGGAAATAGTCTGGCTTTGGAATGTAAATGCGTTATTTTGAAACAGCAGTTGGAGTTCTTTTTTTTATAGTGAACATTTTTACAAGGCTAACAATTAAAAATATTACTAAATAAATGTTTACTGTTCTAAAAGATGAATATAGTAACTAAAGTAAATCCCCCTCCCCTCCAAAAAAAAAGCTGTGTAAAAGTTATTTTTCTTCTTTTTCAAAAACAAACTCGAATGAACAAACACTAATTTTCAATTACAGTCCTTTCAAATATCACATTTCTGTTAACATCATTTCCAACCCTGCATATAGTTATATCATTTTTAAAAGTCACGGTACAATATACCTCTCTGAGAAATTCTGGAAGTCTTAACTTAAACTCCATGTATAATAAGAATTGATCTTTTTCGGACCACTAACCTCCCCATCATGAAACGCAACCCTAAGCACAAAATTATCTTTACTGCAACCCAATGAATCTTCATGTGTGTTTCTTCTTGGACAGGGTATTTCCCTTGCTCATTATACTGTTATAAATTGTGTGCTTGGTTTCATCATCATAATGCCTAGTAGCTGCAACGGCTGCGTGGTGAAATGTTTCACCACATTTTTGGAATTAGGTTGAACCATTTTACAGGTTTTGGAAACAAAAACTTGAGAAATTGTTTAATTCGGAAAACATTGCGAAACATTTCGCCACACAGCCGTTGCAACTACTAGAAACCATTATTATGGTGAAACCAAGCACACAATTTCTAACAGTGTAGCACTTTCTTTGAGGGCGATGGCTTAGCACTTCAGGAAATAATATTCGATAGTGCTGTTCTCACATGACATGTTACGCGGCAACAAAATCTAATGCAGATAACGTATTAACCGGGTAAGCATGTCATTGAAGAAGATGATCGTTTGTATTTTGGATTGATTCCTAAAGATTTTTACTAAACAGAAAAATCTTAAAATATTTTTTCTATTAATGATGTTCTTTTAAGTGATTTACTACTAAAGTATAGGTTTATGATTATATTGATTATTGACACTCTCTCTATTAAAATAAAATACCACTGAAATTTTTTTTTGTTCAATAACTTAAAAATGAGATTCTGTACTCAACAATATTTATTCAGTTCTTTTTTTACGTGTGACCGTAAATTGTTTCCTCGCTTGTTGAAGTGAGTTTTAATTAAATTTATTTTTAAATTAATTTTTTTAAATAATAAAAATTTGAAAGTTTAACAAAAGTTACAAATCACAGTCAATCGCTTAACGAAGTTATTTAAAGATAAAAAGTCCACAACTAGATGATGATAAAATGTTTAGTTAACCACCAACTTTTTACTCTCTAACGTAGTAATACGTAGTAATGCTTAATAAAACTTTCTTCCAAAATCGGTCAATACGTCTAAAATAAAGATAACACAGAAAATACTTTCCTGAATAAAAGCCTAGCATCGGAAACCTTTTTCGTCCATGAATCTTCATCAATATTTTCTCGGTCAAAAAACTTTATCTTTTCTTTTGTCGCAGTGTTTGTGGAAAAATGACAGATTGGAAAAATAGACGATTTTTTAAAGAAATTTGTTTAGAAGATTCGAATATCTGCTCTTCATAGAAAATTCTTTATCAAGTGCAATACGGAAACTATTTGACTATGAGAAAGTGTCTTACATTGTCAAAAAAAATCAGTCACGTTTATCACCACAAGTGCTGTATTCTTACGCCGACAAATTTGCTGCAATTTTCAAGCACATGTGGCTGAACCACCATCCAGTTTGAATTTAGGATTGATGTAGAAAAAGAGAGGCCCAGTGGCTTATATATAGTGGTAGTGCTTGGCAGAGTCCGAAAAGGAAAGCTATCTCTCCGCAGTCTCTTACAATAAGATGCACGTTTATTGATTAACAATTCAAAAGTAGGTAAATCAAACAATTAGTATTGAGATTTAATATAGAATGTCAACCCCTTAGAACTAGTGATATCATTAAGCATTAACTAAAATAAGTATCGTTATAGGTGGCGCAATGTACTGGTAAAACATTATTTGTTGTTTAACTGCTCACAATTCTATATTGAAATGAGTTGAACGTTTTCGACTGTCTCTTTCTAATTGTACAGAGTTTTTTTATAACCGTCACCACGTTTTATTTTTCGAGTTTGTTAGTCATTAATGTAGGAAACGACATCGAAACTTTTCGCATTATTATTTCAATAAGTATCTTGTCAATTATCAAGTTTTTGTTGTTGTAAAAATATGCTGTTTAAAGTAAAAATGTTTTTGTTGTGTCTTTAATCACGTAAAGAACACTAGACTGCAACCGAATAAGCATTTCGGAAATCCCGTGTGCCGAAACAGCGAAGACTGATGGGAGAGCGTTGGACTGATGATCTAAAGGCCAGATTCCGAGTTCGGCTGTTTGTTAATCCTCAGTTGTACTGTGGTAGTACTGTGGACATCGGTAGTACTGTATTTCCCTGTGGCTTTGATGACCGGGGAAAGGAAATAATTTGTTATTATTTACAATTTAAAAACAGCTTTTGCGTTAAAATTAATTTTTTTTTGCAAAAAATAAGCAGATTATTCCAGTAAGTTTTATGGTATCTTTTTGACAACCAGCTGACCAGAGAGTTTCATTAATATATAAAATCGGTCTACTAATTGGAAATTTCCAACCAAGTATTCACCAACAGTAATAATTTTTCTTCATGATAAAAGACATTTATTTGATTTATAGATACTTTTATTGGTACTACATCAAAACAAATCAAATTACCAAATAATCCAGTTTCTTATTTTATATGATTCCCAAAATTATCTTTTATGCTCCTGTCGTTCTATTTCGGATGATTTATTTGCGAACAAAAGCAAGACGCAAATGGTGCAGTTAAAAGCAAACGATAAACCAAGAAATGCGACATCCGTATGGAATAAAAAAAAATATGTCTCCTTCTGCTACTGTTGTCTGACAGAATAGTTAAATACTTTTAAATCATTCGAAATGTCAAAGAATGTAGAATATATTTTCATTTGATAAATGAGTTTTCTTTTATTTTTTTATGGAAAAGAAAAAGTTCTTTTTTTTTGCCCACTTTCTTGCGAATTCAATTAGTTTATGTCAGCTCTTTTGTTTTATCCATCTCGTTTCATTAATTACGAGATATATTCGGTGTTTTTATTCTGAGAATGACAAATATAACGATTTAAATGGGGTTGTTAAATCGTCCCGGTGATGATATTGTTTTATTTTAGTTAGTAGTGCATAACAGAATTTTTAGTTGTTGTAAAGTAATCCAATTATACTAAAACAAATGGTCCTACAAACTTGCCATCTAAAATGAAATTATAATTTGTGAAAAACTTCGTTTCAAATCTTTTTAAGAAGTAGCTTTTTTTTAATAAAAATTATTTCATTTTTAAAGTAATGTAGATATAGATAAGTTTCTTTTATTTAAAACATATTGTACCTTATATATTTGATTACTAAGATAATTAAATATTAATGCTATACAATGAAAAGAAAGAGAGGGGTGTAGAATTTTTACGCTGTCAAAATATTCATAATTCAAAGATGAAAAGAATGTGTTAAGCATTGCCACAGATAAAAATCACTTTTAATTTGTTTTATTTTTTAGATTATATTTTGACTTAACAATAAATGAATGAAATGTCTGTTGAAAATGTTTTTTACTTTCATGTATTTTGTTGATTGGAAATTTACAATTTATTTGGTTTAGTTAATGCTGATTAAGTTAATAATTTAGTATTTAAAAAAAAATATTTTATCTCAGTTACAAAATACATGGCATACTTGACAATAAAAATGTGTTAAAAATATCAGTCGACTTTAATAAATAATCGAATTTCTTATGTACAAACTTACACAAATGAAGTATTTGTTTCACTGTAAAAAAAACCCCGTGTAACGTTACCATGATATTTGGTTGTAACGTTAAACCAATTGAAGAGCTGAAGAAGCCGAAGAGCTGAGAAGGGAAAGAACGTACTAAGTGACCTAAGGGGGAATGGACGCGCTGGACCGGGGGTTTCCAAAACAAAGTGCATCAGTGTTAATCCTATGGAGAAAAATATTTTCTCTGCCACATTTCTCCGGCTGTATTGAATATTTTTACAATCGGATTTTTTTATGTGATAAACGTAGCTGACTTACAGGTCCCAACCTTCCCACATTTTAAAATTGGTTCGAATATTTTTTTAAATTTTCAATAAATAATTTTACACAAAATATTCGAAGTGTAATATTCGAAGTGAACCTGTAAGTTATCTACATTTATTATTTAAAAAAAAAAACGTTTGTAAAAATATTCAATACATCCGGAGAAATGTGGCAGAAAAATAGTTTTTTTTTGCCATTGGATTAACACTGAGGCACTTGAATTTGGAGAGCCGCGGTCCAGCGCGTCCATTCCCCCTTAAAGGTCGAAAATAGAAAAATGACCCTTAATGTTTTTTTTTAGTTTGCACTTAAATCCGTTAAAAACGGTACTTGCAAAAGGTAAAAAGTATACTTAACTTTAAGTTTATGAAAAAGGGGGAAATTTGTGATATTTAAAGGATAGAATAGTTTGTTCAATAACACAAAATCTCAATTTTTTCAAAATGTCACTTAGCATGTTCTTTCACTAAGCTCTTCAATTGTGGAGTAAGCAGACTAAAGTCCAATGACCTTCACAGAACCTTTTGTAACCCGGTTTAACCTTCTACAGACTAAGCTCATGTACAATCATAAATATTGTGTAAAAAAAGGATTATGAAAAAAATGAGCATTATATTAAGTCGGCATTGTGTAGTCGGTAAAGCGACGTTCTTGATAATCGCAGAATTACAAGGTCTAGTCTTGTCTTAGAACTAAATTTGATTGAATTTAAGTAACTTTAAGCCATACGCTTTACAGTTTTTACGAGTCTGCTGAATATTATATATTTTTTAATGCGTAACGCAGTTTCATGGTGGAAAACACATAATTTTGGAATAAGCAAATTTTAAAAAATAACAGGCATAACACAAATTAACCATAAATCTCATTTTTATAAACGATCCACCACATATTACACATACTTTGTCAAATTTTCTTTGTAAAATTAAAAGAATATTGCCTTCTTATAAATTTAGAATAACGTCCTTTCAGCCGTTATGAATACCAAATTGTAAGGATGTAAGAAAACAATTCCCGAAAAATGTAGCCCTAAATTAATTTTTTTTCCTTCTCCTGACAATGAGTGACGTCATTTTTAGAATAAACCTTACTTGGATCGATATCGTGAAAGAACAGACGATATTTTTTTAAACTAAACGTTCCATGTTTAGCCCGAGGATAATTTTTTTGTTCCTTAAAAGGAATATTTGTATTTCATTAAAGAGCTCAGTCGACCGATCCTCAAACAAAAAAAAAATATTAAAATACAAACACTTAAGAAGATTTGATTTTTAATGGGGTTGTTTCACGTCGTGAATGGCAACAGCTCCATCGGTCTGTTTTTCATTTTTTGTCTGGAATTACTTTTGTTTTGGTATTTGAAAATAATTTTTCTAAAAATATTTGACTTATTAAACATTTAAAATGCAAACTTCTTGCTGTGATGTTGGCTGTTAAAACATTTGTTAAAGAAAGCTTGCATAGAAAGAAAAGTTTCTTTTCATCTGTGACGATCACTTTGAGAGTGACACCGAAGCAACCACTGAAGTCGCAGGACGCAGAAAAATGAAAACAAGAGCGTTACGTCTTCTGAAACATTTAATTTGCACCTATTCATTGCTCAAAAGAGATGTTGGAGAAGAGTATTAAATGCAAACGATGAAGATTTCTTTCAACGTAAAAAATCAATGTTTTTTTTATGCGTGACTTCATAACCCCAATGACTTTAACAATTGTATATTTTCCAATAATAAAAATTAGTTTGATAACATTTTAACTATGGCAAAAAAATTACTTTTTGATTTAACTTCGAAAAAAAAAATCAAAAAATAAAAATTTAAAAAAAATGTAAAGAACACATGAAACAATGAAAATGTAACAGAAAACTGAACCCTTAAATTTCATTTTTCTAATCTAAACTTAAGCGTGTATATTTTAAAAAGAATACACGCACAAAGAATAAAAATATAAATGGATAAAATTTCATTTATAGAAAATTAGAATAGGTACTGATATAACAAGTAATCCGAGTTCAACTTTTTCAAACAAGGGCTGTTTAAACTTTTAACTTAAAGCGATTTAAGGACAATTTAAATAATAATATGTCCCCGAGTGTGATAAATTTTCTTTATGCGAGTATTTCATACTTTTTCTTAATAATACTTATATTTTGAGGAAAGGTATGATAGGTTAGATACTTATCTTTTGTACTTTGTGTCCATCAGTATGTACGCTTTTCCGTTCGTCTGTATATCTGTATTTAAAAGTCTGTTTTAACTTCAGGTCTAAAATCTATTTAAAAAATGTATGAAAGGTATGCAATCAGAGATTTTTTAAAAATCTGTTTTCCGTATGTCTATACGCTTTTCCACCCTTCTGTCTAACTGTCCTATGACGTTCTGTTTTAATTTTAGTTTTTATCTGATTTTTAAAAATATTTTTTTGTTAAAAAAGTATGACTTCAGATAAAAATATTATACTTTTTTCCCGTCAATCTGTCCATCGTAAAGACCTTTAGTTAGTATTAGAGTATACTGTAAGAAATTACGGAAAGTTACTGGAAAATTTTGGGCAGTTGAGCTGCCCAATTGTTTACCAGTAATTTTCTTAAAATATATCTGTAACTGTTCCTAAAAATTTAGAAAAAATCCCACATAAAAAGCCAGAAACTTTCTTGGAAATGTCAAAAAAAAATTCCATTTGGATGCACAAAACAGTAAGGTCCCACTTTCTTTTTAATTCTTTTTCAACGACGTGCTGCTTGGTCAGTATCTGCACAGATTCGATCTACCAAACTTAGGGGCCATGGTTGCTTGTTGATAACGATTTCTTATATTGATTGGAATTGAAAAGAATGTATGGTAAAGGTATTCTTTTTTATTTGAAAAAGTGAGGTTACTAAAATATTTCAAATGTGTTGCATTTTTTATAAATAGGTTTTATAGTGTAATAGTTATCTGGAAGAAAGTATAAACGATGAATACAAATATCCTTTAAAAGGAACGGAATGTTCAAAAGTGAATGCAACCAATTCTTTGAAAGGAATTTTTCGAAGAAAAATCATGTCCAACAAAAAGTGCACCAGCACAAAGTTGCAAACATCGCAATAGTTTTCTTTAAAAATGTGTTTCGTTATTTGAAAAAATTCTAACTTGCACTCAAATGATTTTACGTAAAATGCGTTTGAAAGTAAGATCCTATTAGAGGATGAAAAAATAGATAAAAATTTGCAAGATTTGTTTTCGTTGGGTATCCAACAAATTTTACTGGCGTCAAATACATTCATTTGTTAATCCTTTAATAAGAATAATCCATCATTTAGAAGTTCCACTTATAAACCATTTTTTTCTCTCGTTGAATAGGAAAATAATGGAATTTAGTGTTTTAGCCCCCTTCCCGCTTCTTAATTTGGGATAATTGAAAAATTTATGTATGGAATTAGGTATTACCGCCTTGCCATGCCGTGGCGATTTCTATATGTCTGTCCGTACCGCTTTTTACTTCCGTTCTAATCGTCCGTTTTCATATTTTTTGACGGAAAGAAAGGCATGGCATCAGAGACCTATCTTGTATACTTTCTACCTAGGAACCCTTCACAAAATGCCGTGTAACTTCCCTTTGCAATCATAAATGTTGTGAAACAAAAATAATTCTGAAAACATTCCATCAATCTCGGCATTGAGTACTTGGCAATGCTACGTTCTTGTAAACAGAGGAACAGCCTCCAGGGCATAACACGGAAGGCAGAAGGGGTGCAGTAGCTTCCATTGGTACAAGGCTTTGGGCACCCTATGAGGGTTAGAGGTCTGACTTCTGCTCCGAGATTAGTCATGTCGCTAGAGGCATTTATCCCAAGACAACCTGCACCCATGGTACTGCGCTTTGACCGCTCATAAAACTTTCGGACCCACAGATTTAACGAGCACTTTCTCCGCATGTACTGAGGACAACACAAATATCCATGCCTTATCCGGGATTCAAAACTGAGCCCACTCGCATGATAAGCAAGGATCAAAACCACCATACCGGCTGGGCGACTATAAAAAACTAGGTTATAAAACTTAAAAAAAAATGAAAATTTTGTGCTACAAAATGTTGCTCAGATATGTGTATTTTAATGCAATAGTAAATGCATGTTCAACTCTATACAATAAGTTTAGAGGTAGCTTTGTGTTATCCTACTTCTTTTTATGGAGTAATTTTACTTCGTTTTGTTATAAAACCGTACTTCCTTTTAGTATAAGATTTCCCCAGATTTGGTGTATAACGTTGCTCCATAAAGCTGTAGACAGATCTTGCTTCCATTAGTTTTATGCAGCAATGTAAATTAAAAGTTTTAGAGTATAAACTGAATATTTAAAAAATAATACCAAGCAGTAGCTTTGTCAAAGCAACACGGTTTTTGCGTTCAAAGCATCTCTTTCCCCAAAGGAAATCAACTTTCTACTGTTAAGGGTGCAATAAAATGCAGAACACGTTTTTGCACCAGCTTGCGGAAGCGGCCATCTTGAATCAAGAATGGCTTTTGATAAAAATCTTCGGGACAAAATGACCACCGAAGAAAAGGTTCTTTTCCCCATAAGTTTTCGAATTCTTTGTGTGTAAATATTTTGGTTTTGTAAATAAAAGATGGATTTTGAATATAGTATTTCCATGTCCAGGTATTTGTTGGATATTTTTTATGTTAATATCCATTACTATTTGTTGCCAGAAAGAGATGTATGTGTTCTATAGCTTTTATTCTGAATCTTTAATAACTACTTGCTTATTTTAGAGAATAGAGATGATGATAAACATTTCGAGCAAATAAAATATTCATAACACGTTTTTTTACATGTAAAATAATCAATGGCATAAAAAATGGCCTTGCATCTTGACAAATGAAAAGCTTAGTCGAAGAACGTGCTAAGTGACAAAAATGTAAAAACCTGAAGAAGAGCTTTAAAGTGAGCGCTTGCACTTAAATACGTTAAAAATGGCACTTACGAACGTAAAAAATGAGACTTAACTTAGTTTATGAAAAGGGGTACTCTCTCTTGGTGTACTTACAGGAGGGAATAACATGTTCATTGACACAAAAATCTAATTTTTTTCAAAAATTTCACTTAGCATTTTCTTCCACTAAGCTCTTCAAACATCTAAGTATTCTAAACACGTTTTGTCAAAACAAAAATAATCACACCGTATTTTCACCTATGTGAATAAATACATGGCTGGGCATTAAAGAAATGTGATTCATATTTAAAACATGTAATTTATCAAATGATTTCTATAACTTTTTATTAATTCCTTGCAATTATTCATTTATAGTAAAATCCAATTAATATATCGTTCTCTATGCTAATGATAGCAATGCATTTTGACATTGTATTTTACTGATTTCAGTTTTTGGTCGTTTGCAGTATCAAATTTTTTTTATTGCTATCTGAGATTTTAGTAAAATAGATACATAATATTAATACTAAAAATTAAATTATTTAGTATTTATTTACTGAATACTTTATTTAATAGTTTGATAATAAATATTTGGTGCGACATTTTGTATTGGATATTATGGTTAATGATTGTAAATGCATGTTTTCTTTCTTTTCAGGTAAGTTATTAGGAATATTGAATTGGTATTCTAAATGGAACTTGATTATGAAGAACATGAAACATAATTAAGTAACGTATTTAAGCTAGTTACCAATTTTTTTAATTCGATAACCGCAGCAATTTCAAATAACAAACTGATTTTAAACTTGTGGAGAAAACTATTATATGTTTCCAAACTTGGTTTCAAGGTATTAAGCAATGTTATGGTTAGAAATGAAAAATAATGCAATAAGAAGAAGCTTTCTGATATTTCTTAAAGTACTACTTTAGGCTAATTCCGTGAAGAATTATTTCCCTTTCTGTAGTGCAAGGCACATTTGTTAAAAAACGATAATCTCTATAATCTTTAACATTAAAGGGAAAAGTTTTTAGCGCAATAGTTGATCTACATTTACTGCAACTAACTAAAGTAACCTGTTTTATTCAATTTGATTTTTTATTAAATTTAAAAGGATATTTTCAGCTTGTCATTTACACTAAAAAATTCAGTTTGATGGAAATTGCCTTTGCAAATTAATATTTTTGGGAAATTCCAAGCGTGACTTACACTACATTTGACAATTTAACAAATATCGTTTGCATAGTTCAACATTATTTTCTATTTATTAAAAAAATATTGTATGTCAGTTTACACCTGAACATATATTATTTTTAGCAATCAGTAAAAACTTTTCTAATTTAATATTTTACTAAAAAATAATAAAAATGTCCTGATGTGACTTACACTACATGAAAGGAAGTCGAGAACAGAATACTTAACGGTAATTTTTCCTACAAAAGGAACTAAAGCTCCTTCTCCATCAAATTTATTTTCAGAATTTTGTTGAGAGGTATTTACTTTTACAACATTTCCAGTTTTTTTATCAGCCGTGCAGTATTTTGGGTATTTAATGAAACATTGGCAATTTTAAGTAGGTATTTGTCTAATTTTAAAAGCAGAGCAATTTTTGAGTGTCAGGAATCGGAAGTATTTATTTTCCTTTTGATGAGCAAGTATCATTTAATCTACCTATTCTGCCCCTTACG